>VZQC01005710.1:1776471-1845744 GCA_009823505.1 Rhizomys pruinosus
AAAAAAAAAAAAAAAAAAAACTGAGATGAGGGGGTGCATGGCTAAAGAGATGGCTCAGTGGTTAAGAATACTGACTGCTCCTGCAGAGGACCCAGGTTTGATTCCTAGCACTCACACGGTGGTTAACAACTGTCTGTAACTCCACTTCCAGGGGAATCGCATGCTGTCTTTTGACCTCAGGTATTGCAGGACATTGGTGCACTTACATACATACAGGCAATACACTTATACACATAAAGTAAAAATAATAAATAAAATATTTTTTAATTGAGATTTAGATTCATTTGGCCTAGGTGATCCTGGGCACCAAATGTGCAGCCCGGGCTGGGACTCAGGCTGAGTCACAGACCCGCCCACTGCGGTGCAGAGCTTCGGAGTGGACCACGCCCCAGTGTTCTCCATGTGACTCTCTATGCCACCATTAAAATTTCTCATCAACTTCACTTTCTTCCCATTTTATTGGTTCAAACAGGACCAGATCAAGTTACTCTCTGCAGAGGGAGCCAACCAAGAAGGCTTGCTGACCCCTCAGAGCAGAGCCTCAGTGGAGAGGACAAGCACCTTCCTTCAGGGTGTCTGTGGTGGCCCCACCAAGCTGAGAGCTCAGGCCTGGTTAAGGCCATGTGCTGTGTGGGTAACTGTGCTTGCCATGTGTCCAGGGCCAGTTAGCCACATCTCATGTAGTGGCGACTTTTCCCATGCGACAGAATGGGAAATGGTGGACAACACAACTTAGGACAGGACAGGTTTATGTGAGCTCTGTTAGAGGGCACCGTGCAGCTCAGTGGGAAGGTGTGGCAGTGGGCCACACTGCCTCCACAGCCAGGAAGCAGAGAGGTGAGGGCTGGGACTCAGTCCTTCCTCCCCTGTTCAGCCTCAGTTCATGCGTTGTTACCACATTCAAGGTGGCTCTTCTCATGTCTGTTTAAACTGTCGGGAAACATCCTCACACACATCTAGAGATGTGTCTTGTAGGTGATTCTAGAACCTTTCAAGTTGGAGATCAAGGTTAACCACACTCCATTTCAGCATTGTGATTATTCTCTGGTGGTGGAAATAGGCATGGTTTTAAGGAATGTGTGCATTTTGTTTCTCCATCCTTTACTCTTGAGAGGACAGTGTAAAATATAATTCATAGCATTCTGCTTCTTCACTATCTGAAGTCAGATGCCGGTGCTTCTGGGATTTTGGATGTTCAGACAGCATAAGAAATCAAGTTGCCTAGTTACTTTGACTTTTTTTTTAAATATATATATTTTTTTACTGTGTGTGGCTGTTTTGCCTACATGTGTGTAAGTGCACCATGTGTGGTACAGTACCCACAGAGGTCAGAAGAAAGCATCACGTTCCCAGGAACCAGAATTATGGACAGTTGTTAGCCACATGTTGGTGTTGAGAACTGATCCTGGGTCCTCTGCCCCACAGAGCCCCGAGATCGTATAGCTTCAAGAACGCTATCCAAGGAATCACCTAGCGCACAAGCATGATCATGGGGTGCACCGCCGTTTAATGTATTGACTGAGCAGCGTAAAATAAAGAAGGGGAAATGCTGAGAAGTTTTTGAGTAATTTCACTCTATATAGGATAATTTTCAGAGCTTGGCAAATGGAGTTTTCCAATGGTTAGAAAAGAGGCCAGAATCTTTCACTGGGCATTGTCCATTCTGGGGCAGTCATATAAGGTTATCTTGTTTCATGGGCAATTAAGACATTACATTCTGCAATCCCTTACTCTAATGAAGAAGAAATTTCTCTTCTGCTGAAATAGTTCTTGTAAGAGTTTTATGTTCTCTCATTGCCCCGGCTTTAGAAAATGCTTCTGAATGTCTTTTGTCTACTTGAATTATGAATCAGGAAGATAATGGAAAAGTTCCACGTGGATTCAAACTTTGACAAAATACTTAGACTCTCACTCTCCTGATGTGAGTCTGCTCAGCAGCTGTGCTTTTTCCAAAGGACCCAGCCTGTATAGCAGCTCTGTGACCACAGGGTGCCATGGTCATCCTGGCCTTTCTGTGAACCTCAGCCTAGGACCCCCACTTCCACTTACCAGTAAGGTGTTTGGATGGATTCCTCACGCCGCCGCCCCCCCCCCCGCCCTGCTCCGGGAGTCCCAGTGTTCCTAGCTGTAAAATGGGAACCACCACATCCTCTGCCTCTCTGGACATTATCAGTATCTCTTTAGTCTGTTTCCAGTGTGTCCTGTAATCCATTACTCTAATGAAGAAGAAATTTCTCTTGGAATTCCTCTCTTGGAATTCACTTTGGGAACCAAATGATTTCATGTGTACTTATATAATTTACTGGATAAGAAAGGTTTGTGGCTGTGGTTGCATTCTTGATAAAGGAGCTCACCCATTAAGCTGTCAAAGATAGCAGTCAGCAGAAAGCATGCATAAATTTACACTGGCTGATGCTCTGTGATGTGCTTTCCATGTTCCCCAACGCATCCTGGTCACTGACACCCCCCACCTGTGATGCATCAATCCAGGCACAGCCACTTCCTCTCAGAGATGTTGCTGGCTCCAAGGCCCCTATTCTCATAATGTTAATGGTTGGTTTTCAGCCTAAATTGGACACCATCTTTCATCTACCAACTCCAAAGACCAAAGAGCCCATGTGGGCTCAGCTGTCAAATGGAAATATCTGCAGCTTCACACCTGCCTTTTGTATCTAAAATTCCCCAGCGAAAATACTAGTAAATATTACACAAAGGAATAAAACCCTACTTCTTCTAAAAGCATGTTCTTCTCATACCTAGCCTGAGAATAATATATAACATATACTAACATATACTAACATGGGGTCCACATCCCTAAGAGCAGTGGGGTCGGGGAGGGGCTAGAGAGATGACTCAGCAGTTAGAGCACTGACTGTTCGGGCAGGGGACCCAGGTTTGAATCCCAGCACCCACGTGGCAGCTAACAACTGTCCATAATTCCAATTCCAGGGGATCCAGCACCCTCTCTGACCTCTGCAGGCATTGCACGACATGGGTCTCTTACTAGGCAATACATTTAAAAAAATAAAAATAATAAGCAAATATTTTTAGAAGAGCAATGGGGATTGCAAAGACACCCACAGTTGAGTCATGTGGTTGGAACACTCAGCTCTGACTTCTCTGAACTTCTCATGGGGCCGTACAGTATGAGTGGCAGTTACTCTGCCCCAGGACAGCTTTGTGTTATGTATGTGGCACAATTCCTTGAAATACTCCTCACAGTTTCATCCCTCTGAGACTGAAAATCTGAAATAGCAAGATATGGTGGACTCCCAGCACTGGAGTCAGACAGGGATCAGGACTCCAAGGTCATCCCTGGCTACATGCAACGAGTTTAAGGCCAGCATGTCTGAAAACAACAACAAAAGAAACAGAAAAGGAAATTTGAGGAGACATAGTAGTCTCATGTTTCTGGAATCCGTGGAAGGCCAGCCCACAGTGTGGGTGGGTTGGGCCAGCGTGGATGTTAGGTGGATTTCTTCTCTATAACTATGGTTTTCTGTAACCTGGGCCAGACACAGAATCCAGCAAGATCTGAAATAAAAAGTCTAGAGAATTCCATAGTTTGCCATGCAGGGTGCCTCATCTTGGAGTGTGAAATGTGCCTTTCCTTAGGCTCCTGCAGGCTGGGCAAGCTGTGTCCTCAAACACATGCCGAAAACGCTGGCAGCTGAAGGTCACAGAGTGTTTCGTTACTTACCCTGGGCCATGCAGTAAGTACAGAGACTACCTCACTTCCCATGTGGGACAGCCAGGGAGCAAGTAAGACTTCACTGATTAAAAGCCCACAACCATGGGAGCCGGGCGTGGTGGCACACACCTTTAATCCTAGCACTTGGGAGGCAGAGGCAGGCGGATCTTTGTGAGTTCAAGGCCAGCCTGGTCTATAGAGCGAATTGCAGGACAGCTGGGGCTACAGGGAGACCCTGTCTCAAAAAGACCAAAAAAAAAAATAAGAGCCCACAACCTCCTGAAAGGTTCATAGGTCCTGGGTAGGTGCTTTCCAGCCCTGTGGAGTTCTGAGGGCCTTCAGGATCCCAGGACCCCTGCAGTCAACAGGCCTTCCACTGGGACCCAACTGGATGCACCCCAGCCTCCAGCTGTACTGACGCTCCAGGCTTCTTTCCATTATAGGTCATACAAAGTCACGTAGCACAGTTCCATGCATTTCTTTTAAATAGCCGTGTGGTTTCACTTTCTCATTTCAGTTTGACACTGTATTCTTAAACGTAAGTTTGTGTTAGCCTGAGCCCGTCATTTTCAGTGTGTTTCCATGAGTGTGTTCCCATGTGTTCCTTACAGCTGGTGACGTGCTGTCATTTGCACATCACATGATCATTGGCGGAGGTAGTGTAGTTTGTGAAGTACACCTCAATTCATTCCTTTCATGTAGCTGGAGCCCTAGGTGCTTGTGCGCATGAGTGACACCTGAGCGACATGAGACAGGTAAGTAGAGGGTTCTTCTTCTGGTCTAGACGGTGAGCAGTTAATCACCAACAGCACAGTAAGCAGTGTACCCTGAAACTTCTACCAAGCTGGCTCCTGACTGTGGTGCTGACACTGTCCGACTCAATCCCAGCTTCTCGGCAAGGGTGTTCAGGAGCCACACAGGAAGCCAAGTGCGAGAGGCCTGGGTCCCATGAACTTCCCAGAAGAACATTGTGAATTGGACATTGGTTTCATATTAAAACTAGAATAAGATACATCATCAAGCACAGTGGAAGTCAGCGTGGTATTTGGAGGATTGCTTGTGGGTTAAATCTTCAAGTAAAATAACACTGAACATCAGAAGTCTGTGCAGCTGCCCTTCGTGACAGCCTGATGAGCACTTTGGAGTCACTTAGACACGTAGCAGATTTCACCATGGAGAGGAGGTATAAGCTCTGCAGAGGCCATAGGAAGCCGCCTGGGCTCTGATCCTGCTATCGTTCTATTTCTCTGCCTTTCAATCTGTTGCTCCCCTCCCCTCCCTCCCTCCCTCCCTCCCTCCCTCCCTCCCTCCCTCCCTTCTTTCCTTAACCTCTGTCTCCTTTCTCTCTCACCCGGCCCCCAAAAATCCATTGTGCAAATTGATTGGGAGATCAACATTGATGAAAGACCAGTCCTGGCCCTCGCAGCCCCAGCACAGTGTCATTAGCTATTCCTGATTATTAGGATGTGCGCGCTGAAGCCTCTGCAGCGGCTTGGAGAGGCACAGAGATTAAATGGGGGCTCTCCAGCCGTTTGTCACACAAATAGCAATGCCAGTAAACTGAGAGATGATAAATCATTTTTCTCAAGATTGAAACCTTTTATCAGTTGTGTCATTTTCATTATTCAGTAAACGATTAGTAGGAGCATTGCCACTTAGTCATCCATGGTTAACAACTGCATGCTTCCGGCCCAGCAGTGCTTCACACCTGCATGTGGGCACAAGCCCTCCACTGCCCTCTTATGCAGTGGCACCTGACTTGCCGCCGCCACTGCTGTTCACTAAGGAGCTAACAGGCCTGTTTGAGTCCTTAGAGTTCAGCTCTGACACAGCTCATTCCCGCTGGGGTGAGTGTGTCTGTGTGCATGTGTGTCTGGTTCTACTTTATTTGAGCTAGGATCTCATTGTGCAGTGCAGGTTGGCCCTAAACTCACCATCCCACTGGGTCAGCCTCCCGAGCAATGGGATTATAGTGAGCACACCACACCCATCTCATCCTACTGTAGTTCTACAGAGAGTGAGTGAGTGGGAATTTTTCATTTACCTCTTACTGGGCCTCTGTTCTAATATTTTGCCTTTTGATTGAAATGCCATCTTTTAAAAATATTTTAGTGTGGATAAGTGTTTGCCAGCAATATATAAATGTACCCTGGTGTGCAGTGGCATCTAGGCCAGAAGAGGATATCAGATCCCCTCGAACTGCAGTTGGATTGGTATTGTTAGTGGCCATGTGGGTGCTAGGAACCCAACCCTGGTCCTCTGCAAGAGCAGCAAGTATTCTGAGCCATCTTTCCAGCTCCAAAATGCCAGCCAGCTTGACTAGAGAAGTTATGTTCCCTCTTGCTCCTAAGGTGTTGGGGTCAGTATTGGCATCTGGTGGCCAGGCCTGCTGTCCATCTCAAAACCAGCAGTCTTGGGGAAAGAAGGGGATGTTGAAGTGTCTGCCAGCTTACACAGGATGAACCTCCAGTCCAGGAATCCATATGTGTAGATGGAAGGAAGCAGTCACTTTGTACCACCATAGAATTGTCATCACAAGGGGTTGGGTTTTTTGTGAAATTGGGAACTACTGACAGAGACAGATCTTGACCACCTTTTGCTCCCCCTGCCCCCAAGTATATGTAGTTGATCAGAAAAAGCAATGCCACTACTTGCTGAACGTGGGAGAGGAAGGGAGTCTATGGGAGAGGAAGGGAGTCCCTGGGTGCACTCATTGCAGAGAGAGAGAGAGAGAGAGAGAGAATGAGAATTATGAGAGAATGCACACATGCATATGCATGCACATACGCAGTAGTGTCTGTCCTGCATCTGTTATTTTCCTTTCTTTTGAAAACACCGTGGAACATTCCAGAAATAGAGTCCCTGCGTTTTCTCTTGGGCCCTCTTCTGAGTCTTGTGATGAACTCCTCCTCCATCAGAAGCATCGCCACCTATCACATCCAATCCAGACATAAGTGGTCCCTGTGTCCAGCCAGTCCTCATTTTGCACAGTACCCACCCATTAGTCACCAGGAAGCAATCTCAGTACTACACCCACTGCTTAGTGTCCCAGCACTTGCAATTCTTCAATTCATGTAGCTGTGGACTCAAAACACAACAGTAGTGATCCGAAATTCTATTACACTACATTTTCAGTTTATTTTAGTATCAATATCTTTTGACTTCATTTCATCAACAGTATAAGAGAGGCTTATAGACAGTTCAGTATTATCTGCAGTCTCAGGTACATAGGGTCCTAGACTTATCCCCATAAGTATGGGGAAGCTACTATACTCTGATATACCCTTGCAAAGACACTTGGAAATAGCATAATTATTTAATTACTCTGAGTTGTATTTCTAATACTTTCAGAGACACTTCTGCGATGTCCCAAGATTTGTCTTTAGGATCTCTTGAGCTTGGCATGTGTTCCTTGGGGGGGGGGGTACTATCTGTGTCTCGTACTATCATTTCCTGCAGTTTCTGCATTGTGTGTGGAAACTGTCTTGGGGGCTGCCCCCTGCTACAGTGTCTGCTTTACTGTTTAAGAAGAAATGGTCTTCAAGGTTTCCAACTTACCCAATTCCCCAGGGCACTAACTCTGTAGGATATTTAGTGCTTGTGGAGGCTACTAGACTTACACGTCTATAATGGAAAGTTACAGTCTACTCTAGTAATTAGAGTAGTTCTATTCTTTCTGTAGGATTTGTGCCTTCAAAGAGAACACTCAGGCTGTCTCCTGGATTTGCAGTCATGTTAGTAAGTTGAAGGATGATGTGTGACAAGCCAGCTTTGAATCTTTTCAAACGAGGATGTTTAGAGTAGTAACTAGCATCATCTTCATCTTATAGAAGAGACTGTCACCTCCAGCATGAGAAGAACATCAGCTCTAGCTAGGTCCAGGTAGTAAGCTTGTGCTCCTCATGTCCTGGCTCCCCACCTCTCAAACTGTCATTGATAGCAACTGCATGTAGTAGTAGTTCCTGGTAAACTCTGCTATTGCACCATGTGGAGAGATGTGGGAGGAAGGACTAAAGATTGAGGCTGCTTAGATATCTCCTTTACTCTGAATAATGAGAATGCAGGCTCTAAAGTCTTCCTGAGCTCCCGTGCCACACTCACCATGGGAAAGCAAAGGAATGTAAGCCTGGTCTTTTCAGTCCTCAAATAGAGATAGGAGAGCTCTCATGGGAATGTGGTGAAAATTGAATGAGAGCTGTCTGTGCTAAGTTCTCAGCATTGTGCTTGGCTCAGTACAAGTTAGTGATAACTTGTAACAGTGATGATCCCAAGAGTGCTGGTAGTTAGAGCTGATGGTGGTGATGATGCTGGTGATGCTCATCAGTGATGGTGGTAATCGTGTGACAATAGTAATGATGTGGTGGTGGTGGTGATGGAGGGATGGTGGTAGGGATGGTGGGATAGTCATAAAGATGATGGTAGTGATAATGGTGATGATGATAGGGAAAAGGAAAATGATGATGATGGTGATGATAGTGCTTATGGCAGAAAGTGTTGATCACCATGGTGGCAATGAGGATGGTAATGATGATGGTAGTAAGACAGTGATGATGTGAGCACGTGGGAAATGAAAGTGGTGGTGGTGGTAATGGTAATGGTTGTAGCAGTGACTGTGGTAGAAGTGGTAACAGTGTTGTGGGCTGTATAACAGTCATCATGGTTTACTGTGATGGTGGTTTTTTTGGTGTGGGGAGTTGGTGATCAGTCAAGGAGCACACCCATGAAGAAGCTGGGCGTGGTTCACTCTTCTCCAGCACTGATCACGGTGACAATGACACTATTTCTGAGGAAGCTGTATTCATAGATACTAGGGTCAAGACATACATCCAGAGGGTCATGTGGAGACGGCGGCAGAGATGGGCAGAATGCGACCATGAGAAAAGCAAAGCCAAGGACGGCGGCTGCGAGGCAGACAGGAAACGAGCCAGCCGTCCTTCAGAGCCTTCCGAGATGAACAGCCCCACAGCACTGTATCTGGGTCCTCTACCCCCGAATTGCAAGAGAATGACCTTGGCGTCATTTTAAGCCACCCAGTTTGTGGTGCTCTGTCCCGGCCACCTCAGGACACGAGTCCACCATGTTAAGTTTTGTATAAGTTATTTAAGCACATGGGAAGTTGCTGGAAGCCATGTACGGAGACACATGATCCTGTGAGCAGTGTATAGCTGTCCCTCTAGTGGCTGCACCCAGTACACTGCACAGGAATGTGTATTGCACTGTCATGGGGGGCCCCTCCACTACAGCAGGCATGCCAGGAGAGAAGAGATGGGCCTGCTGTGGCTCAGAGTGAGGCTGCCAGGGTTGGAGAGCATGAAGCATGAGGAGGGAAGGAGAGGCACAAGCAGAAAGATGGCGGCACAGAGCTGAGGGGGTCCACACCCAGAGTGGAGGTTGCTGTCTTCCTCTGTTTCTATATAAAGTGGGTCGTATACTTTGTTCTAGTTACTTCCTATTGCTGTGATGCAAACACTGACCAAAACCAACTTGGACAGAAAAGGGTTTATTTAGGCTACAGCACAGTCTATCATCAAGGGAAGGCAGGCCAGGAGCCTGCAACAGAGACCATGGAGGCTCGCTGCTTACCTTGCTCCTCTGCCCAGCGGTGGCACTAACCACCGGTGGGCTGGCCCCTCCTACGTCACTCCACAGTGAAGAAAATGCATTTACAGACATGGCCACAGGCCGATCCAATTCCTCTGTTGAGATTCCCACCACTGAAGTATGTCAGGTTGACGACTAAAGCTATCCAGCTCACACATAGAAGTTATATTCTAGAATTTCACTTTTCTGTGTTAATGTCTCATGTACAGGATAAGTGTCCAGAAGCCACCATCTATCTACTGGCCAAAGAGCATTGCCTATGGTGGATGCTCAGCAGACTGTACTGTGTCCCCATTAGGTCATGAACCTGTCCCAGTTTTTCAAGCACCAATAGCCCTGCTCTGAGTAATCCTGCAGATCAGTCTCTAAATGTCCATGCTTTCCTTCAGCATAGGTCTTTCCCAATCCAAAGGTAGCTTTGGGGGCTGGAGACACAGCTCAGCAGTTAAGAGCACTGACTGCTCTTGCAGAGGACCTGGGTTCAGTTCCCAGCACCCACTTGTCAGCTAACAGCAGACTGTAACTCCAGTTCCAGGGGGATCCGATGCCCTCTTCTGACCTTCATGATCATTGCATGACACGAGTGTACTTAAACACATGCAGAGTATTCATTCTAAAATATTTTCTAAAAGGTATATTGAGTCATGCTTTAATAGCTGATTGGACCTGGAATTGGGGATAAGGACTTCATGAGAAACAGCCAGACTTAGGGAGTATGTGCCTAGGCCAGACCCAGGGAGTGAGTATGTGCCTAGGCCAGACCCAGGGAGTATGTATGTGCCTAGGCCAGACCCAGGGAGTATGTATGTGCCTAGGCCAGACCCAGGGAGTGAGTATGTGCCTAGGCCAGACCCAGGGAGTATGTATGTGCCTAGGCCAGACCCAGGGAGTATGTATGTGCCTAGGCCAGACCCAGGGAGTGAGTATGTGCCTAGGCCAGACCCAGGGAGTATGTATGTGCCTAGGCCAGACCCAGGGAGTATGTATGTGCCTAGGCCAGACCCAGGGAGTGAGTATGTGCCTAGGCCAGACCCAGGGAGTATGTATGTGCCTAGGCCAGACCCAGGGAGTATGTATGTGCCTAGGCCAGACCCAGAGAGTGAGTATGTGCCTAGGCCATACCCAGGGAGTATCTATGTGCCCAGGCCAGACCCAGGGAGTATCTATGTACCTAGGCCAGACCCAGGGAGTATCTATGTGCCTAGGCCACAGGAGAGAAGTTTCCCTCAGCTATGTCCCAGTGACCTTGACTTCAGCTCAAGCCATGGGGAGAGAGACTGAAGACAGACTCAAATACTCATCTTATGACAAACCATAAATGAACAGCATGTCAGCAAGCACCATCAGCCCTCTCTTCTGTGTGTGCACACACGTGGGGTCTGTGGAAGCCAGACTTCAACTTCAGATATCTTCCTCAGTTGCTCTCTCTCTCGTTTCTTAAGGCAGGGGTCTTTCACTAAACTCGGGCTCGCCAGTTCGGCTGTGTTGCTGTCGGCCTGGCTCCTCCCCACCCATCCCATCCCATCCCATCCCCCAGCTCCTGCTCTGAGGATAAGGACACACACTACCACACCAGGCTGTCGTGTGGCCACTGGAAACTCAAGCTCCTGTCCTTGTGCTCATCTGGCATGTGATTTTACTGACTGAGCCATCCCTACAGCCCCTGTCACCCTCCGCTAGAGGGACCATTGGCCTAAATTACAGGATTTCTTCATAAAAATTTCCTCTCTTTCTTCAGTGAAGGTTGCTAGCCTCCGATATCTCCCTGCGTCCATTCAGGGTAAAAACAGGACACTTAACATTAGAAAGGACATGTCAATGGACAGAGCTACAAGACACCTTGAATAGTTCATAAAACCATCAAATTTTACCAAATGTTACAGAAATCCAATTCCTAATGCCCTTTAGATTCATTCCATGCAATCTCAACTGTACTTTCTAAAATCACAGCTTCCAAAGAATAATCTCGCACATTAGCGTGAGACTAGAAGGATGCAGGCAGCTGGGTTCCAGGCTGGGCTGGAGGCGTTTGCAAATCTCCTACTTTCTCTCCTCTGCCCTGCGTGGAGGCTGCTGGGCAGGTCCAACGAGCTAATACGAAATCTAATTCAAAAATTATGGTGAATTTCTGCCCACATTTCCTCGCCTTTCACGCCATTGGAGGTGGTCTTGTTTTGTGGCTCTTGATTCCTCTGTGCATTCAGCCTCAGTCTGGGAAGGATTCCAACGTGTACCCAGCCCGGTGTGTGGTCCTGGAATGTCGTCTCAGTGAGGAGGGGGCTCCAGCACAGTCTTGAGTCTCCTATGACATTGTCAGGTGGGGACAGCAGCCCTTTCTGGGCCACCCCTCGGCTTTATGCTCTTCACCTGCTCTTCTGTGACCTGGCATTGCTAGGAGACCCACCATGCTGACCTAGTGGTCTTTAGTCCATCTGGCAGCTGACCAACCCACATTCAAACCTTGGGCCACGTGCATTGCAGCCTTGCTCCTTTTTCAAAACTTTAAAATCACTCTCTAAAGAATCAAAAAAGAAAGAGAAAGACCCCTGCCCCTGTTACACACGTGTGCGGATAAGTGGGGAAGGACTTGTAGCACCCATGGGCACAGTGCACTTTAGCCACAGTAAGATCTCAAGTTGACTTTAATTTGCAGAATTTAATGAATAGAAGAAATGATACATGGAGTGTATTTGAAACTGTAAAATACAGTTGGCTCTGAGAAGCATTGCTGCTAGCATTTTACTCTACAGAAGCAACTGGAATAAGTGGAGAAGTGCCATGCTCCTGCCCTGCTTCCTTGTTACAGTATTTGAATAGAATTTTTTTTTTAATTTTTTAAATTTTTTTTTTCGTGTGTGTATGAATGTACTGTCTGCATGTAGGTCTGTGCATCCATGTCATGCGGTGCCGCGGAGGTCAGAAGAGGGTGTCGGATTCCCCTGGAACTGGAGCTAAAGACGGTTCTCCACCGCCATGTGGGTGCTGGGGATCAAATCCGGGTCCTCTGCAAGAGCAGTCGGCGCTCTTAACCTCTAGGCCATCTCTCCAGCCCCAGAATTTATTTTCTAGAAAAGTTTTAGTTATAAACTTTATAACTCTATACAAGGTCACTGAGATGACCTTGGGACTGGGACATGTTTGAGTGGCCTGTTATTTAAAAATAAATATCCTGTTTGAAAGAAGGAAGGCAGGCAGGCAGGCAGACAGGCAAAGCAAGCTGGGTGTGGTGGTGCATGCATGTAATCCCAGCACTCACAAGACAGAGGCAAGCGGATCTCTGCAAGATTGAGGCCAGCTTGGTCTACACAATGAGCGGCAGGGCAACTGGAGTACAGAGAGACCATGGGGGGGGGGGATCATAGGGGGGTAATATAGACAGTTACACACAGTTTCCTCTCCAAGTGCCCCATTAATTTGGTGTTTGTTCCAGGTAATGAGCCTATACTGATGCCTTCTGATTGGCATCCACACTTTACTGGATGGCTCTCTTTCTCACCCAATGCCGTTTTCTGTTCCAGGATCCATCTCGTATTTGGTTTTCTATTTTCTGCCTTAGACTCCTCTTGTCGGGCACATTTTCTCAGACTTCCTTGGTTCTAATGACCACCTGTTAGGAATGTACAGGGCACAGATAGTCTCGTTCTCCTGGAATGTATCTGTGAGTTTTCTCAGGATATTTGGGGCTTTAAGATCAGGGAGGAAGACTCCCAGGTAAAACACCTTTTCCATGCATCTTGTACACTGCATGATTTCTGACTGTTGATACCAACACTGACCTGGTTCACTAGGCTTGTATGGTCATACTGGGTGTCCAGTCTGTGAAGTTGTCCTGCTGGTCCCCATCCTCAACTCTTTGGAAGAAAATCACTGTGCCCAACTCACACTTAAAAGTGGGGACTTGTACATATTTTCTCCCCAAGGGCACAGTAACTACAGAAATTGCTTGGAATCCTTCTGTAGAGAATGCACTTCTCCTCCCCCACTCATTAATATTAATATATCCAATCATCTTACATGTGGAAGCCATGATTATTTGGTATTTTAGGTTGTAATCCAACACTGTTTTGCTGCTTGACGCATCTGGCTGTGGCAGTCCAGGCTCTTTGAGCAGCTCTGTGGTGGATGTTTAGAATGCACCGTCTGTCCTGGGTTTCTGTTTTTGTGCTTTCTTGCTAAGATCTGGGACCACAAGATGCTCCAGCCTTACCTTGTATCTTTCTTGCCTCAGTCTGAGTTCTGGTTCTCCTCTGGAAGCAGCATTATGGACCAACATATGCCTGTGCTTGTTGCTACTGGGTGTCTCTGCTTCTTAGCCTAGGACAAAAGAGCCACATATGTGGCCACTGCCCTCTCCAAATTCAGCATCGTAAATATTTCACATATATGTATGTAACCATGTGAGTCTGTGTGAAATAGATAATATCTTTACTAGCCTCAAATAGGAACTGATATAACTTGGGCCACCTGCCTGCTTTTCTTCGCTCCCTTCCTCCCTTTCTTTCTTTCTTTCTTTCTTTTTTTTTAACCTCAATAATTGCCTTCATCAGACTGGCCTGTGGCCATCCTTTGCCAGATATTTTTTTTTTTTTTTTTTGTGGTCTTTTTGAGACAGGGTCTCCCTGTAGCCCCGCTGTCCTGGAAACTCACTCTGTAGACCCAGCTGGCCTTGGACACCACAAAGATCTGCCTGCCTCTGCTCCCAAGTGCAGGATTTAAGGGTTCGTACCACATGCCCGGCCAGATATCTCTTTTTTTAATAGTTTATGTGAAGTTTCTTGCATTTCGACATCACTTCTCAGTTTAATCCAGACTCATTTCCCCTTCCATCCCCCCCACCCCTCCCAATTTCATGTAGCCTGCCATTCATGTCCTGTATCCCCTTCTAAGTCTTTTCAAAATTTTTCAAAACAGAGGATTGTTTTCGGGGGTGGGGGGCTCCCTTTTTTTATTCCTTGTGGTACTAGGGAATGGACCCAGGATCTTACATCTGTTAGGCATCATAAAGGAACATTTGGGCAACTGTCCCAATCCAGCCCTGTGCATTAAAAGTAGTACACCTCTGTGCCAGCGTACAACAAGATAAATTCCTCTAAAGGAAAATGACACTGGCTGTTAAGCTAATAAGAAGTTAACTTGTTTCTGAGATAATGTTAAAGTAGCCTCCCAGTGCAGTCTTGCTTAAACCTGGATAAAATTGGTGTATTTAATTTCTAATAAAAGAAACGAGACGTTTTTAGTATTTTGATGGCTCAGCACTGTAGCACTTTTCCCGGGCCCTCCTTCAACAGTAATGACCTTGTTTAATCATTCAGGATAACTAAGGCACAAGCCAAAGAATTCATGACGTTATGTCCGAGCAGTTTTATGGGAAGAAATTGTTAGTGTGTAAAGGAATAAATTTCCATACTAGCAAGAAGAGTCGGAAGTTTGGACTTCACTCATTTTCTGATGGTCCTGCGCTTGACTGAACACCACGTCTTCTAGTTCTGTGGTTTCTGAAGCCACATGTCAGGAACTTCTGTGGCAGGCCCTATGTGGACATAGTGAGCCTGGCTCTGGCTGATTTGATAGCTGTTCCCTCATTTAGATACCACATTTGAGGAGCCCAGGAGGGTCTTACTCCCTGCCACTGCCCGTCGGAACACGGCTGCAGAAACAACAGATCAAATGTTGCAGGAAGACAGGGCTGGCTGCTGTTGAGGGTGGTGGTCCAGTGATCACAGCCCCTCAATTACTGCCCTTCACAAGAGCGTGAACAGCAGTCATTAAATAATTATGCCTTTGACTAGTTGCTTTAACTAGTCATTGCTTTGAAATATGATAACACAATTTGGAGTTTTATAAAAAAAAATTCCCCTGGAATTATCTAGGGAGATTTTGTGTTTGAGAAAAGAAAAAGCCTGCAATGTGTTTTTGTTGGAGGTAATTGAGAAGGGGGGGGAAGAAAGGGGAGAAGTTGAGGGTGACTGTTCTCATTATCACTCTTTGTCTCGGACCCTGAGCCCCCCCCCCCCCCCCGGCATCATCAGCCCCCATCCAATGCGGGTCCACCTCACTGAGTGCTAAGCAGTCCTCCAATGGGGAGTGAAACGTGCGTGCCTTCAGAGACTCTTGGGCCATGCCGCACGGCTGTTGACCCCAGAGCTCACACAGGTGCCCTTCCCTACACCTTTTTTCTTCAGTGAGAACTTAGCTTGCTCTTTTGCATGTGTGTGTGCATTCCTACATATGTGTGTGTGTGTTTTGCATGGACATATGTTATAGTTTGAATGCCATATGTCAGTCCTGCAGTATGAAATGCAACAGCCTTGGGCCAGGTAACTAGATCAGAGAAAGGCAGAGCTCTCCTCCTGGTTCTGGAGGCCGCCTGGCCAATTCCTGTCCTTCCACTCTTTTTTTTTTTTTTGAGACAGGTTCTCCCTTTAGTCCCAGCTGGCCTGGAATTCTCTGTGTAGACCAGCCTGGCCTTGAACTCACAGTGACCGCCTGCCTCTGCCTCTGCCTCTGCCTCTGCCTCTGCCTCTGCCTCTGCCTCCCAAGTGCTAGGATTAAAGGTGTGCGCCACCACGCCTGGCCCTGTCCTTCCACTCTTAAGGTTAGCTGAGAGGAGAGTGAGAGGCAAGAGGCCACAGAAGCCTGACTTCAGTTCCCTCCTTAAGCCGTGCTCAGAAACATGTGCCACCCTGCGCGCACGCACACACTCAGTTTCTAATCTCTCTGAGAATGAGCCAGACAAAAAGTCTACATTGTAAATGCATCCGGGAGATGGTGTTCCTTGCTCTCACATCTTACAGTAGTCCTTGCTGCGAGTTACCCTGCAGAGCTGTATTGAATGATCTGTTGATTGAACCTGCACTTGGCCCCTCCATCTGCAACTCAGTACATCCCTAGTCAGAAGGAAGCCCACCGTCCCCATTGGTTTTCTGGCATACCCTGGGGTTGATGCTTCATTTTCATCCTCACTGTCTGCCAGCATTCATGATGTTTCCCATGTGTGCCCTGGTCAGCCCGCAATGCAGAAGCAAACCCTTGGCAGTTTTCTCTAGAAAAGCCAGTACTGTGGGGATCAGATCTGCAGTAAAGAAACCCATACAGTGACGGACTGACTGCTTATTCCAGACTTTTATTTAATGGGTGTTTGTTGTTGCTGTTCGTCTGTAGCTTTGAATTAGGAAGGTGACTAGTTTCACTGGATACTGAAAGCAGTAAATGTAGTTTGCTTCCTGAACATGCATTTTCTCTATTTATTTGCTTGGCCTTGGGTATTGTTTAATCTTTTCAAAGACCCTTTTGAGGGATGTTTTAACACCACTCCTCTATGAGGCAGTGTTGGGAGGGGACTGTTGTCTCTTCAGCGGAAGTAGTGAGTTCACATAGCCTAAGAATCTTCTGTATCTTATGGGAAGGGGAGGATCCACTGCCTTTACTGATATATAAGAGACGAGAATATTCACAGTCTGAGCAAATGATCATTCACATAGCCAGCACAGAAGAAAACCCATGTTGCATTTGTCACAGACAGATGGCCCTACAAGTGGCACAGAACCTCAGCATCAGCTCCCTTGGGCCTGTGGAGGCTATGGAGGGGGTGGGGGGTGTGATCTTCATATAAAGATCCTGGCACCACAGTCAGTCTGGAGCATGGAGGGGCAGAGGTACTGTTTTATACACTGGTACACACTGATGCCATCCTTAGATGTGTATACATCTAGTATGAGCAAGAAATCACTTCATCTGACAAGGTGATGGCTCAATTTTTATTAGAGGAATAAGTTTACAGGCCCTTGGGTGAGCCAGAAGGTAGTTGACAAGATATTTTTAAAAGTGATGGGCATGCTTCTTCAGCCCTTCCCCTTCCTCCATGTAGGTAATTGATCCTGAGGACTGTAACAGGACTTGCCCTGCCAGTACATGCTGTGCATGCCCAGGACATAATCCATGTGAGCTTGCACGTCCACCATGGTTGAGGAGCTCAGACATGGCACCTCATGGCTAAGTCATTGTTTAACAATCGGCTCCCTAAGGAATATTTTTACCCAGTCAACAAAGAGCACTGACAGAAAATCGAAGTGACATAAGGCTGCAGTTTCCTGGCGCAGTGACGAAAGAAGAGTTCTGGATAAAGCCCTACTGGTCTGAACACACTAACAGATGAAGCAACATTTTATTCTGTTCCTAAAGAGCTGGTCAGAAGTCTTCCATTGGAAATCTGTTTTCTGCTCTGCTTGTACCATCATAAAATAATCACGGAAACTTTTCTTTAAAATGAAGTTCTAAGCCTTTCAAGATCTCATAAACCCATATGAAAAGCAGCTATACTGTCCAAAAATAAGGGGATGTGTGACAATCAGAGTTATCACTAAGTGATTCCAGCTATGCTAACTGGGCAGAAAGCCGTGATTTGAAAAGACCGAGACAACTGTGATTAGAGTCGAGCATGTCATGCTCAGTCTCATTGGTCATGCGGACCTGCCTCCTTCATTTATAGCTGTCAGACACTTTACAGACGCTCTGCAATGGAACTTTGTACCAGTCTTCCTTCGTTAGAAGCATGACACAGGATGTGCAGACATGTAGATCTGAGCGTATGGGTCGGCATCCACTTCATCTGCCAACTGGTAACTGCTACCATAGAGAGTGACTGAGTGGCCGAGTGTGAACACTAGCACACTCATCTGACCAGGTATTTTGATACAGTCTCTGTAGGACTGTCCAGTCACTCAAGGATCACCATATCAATCCAGCTCACCAATACCCTTAGTGCTCTCATGTAGTGGGTTTAAAAAAAATAGCAGTCTTCCTTAAGATCTATTTTTAATTTGTTTTTAATTATGTGTGTTGGCGTGTCTGTGTGGGGCAGTGTGCACATGAGTGTACCGGCCTGTTAGAGGCCGGTAGAGGGGTTTGGATCGCCGGAGTTGAAGTTATAGACAGCTGTGAACCACTGGATGTGGGTGCCAGGAATGGAACTCAGGTCCTCTGCAAAGGCAGCACACATTGAACCGCTGCAGCCCAGCAATGTTTATTTTAAGGAGTATTAATGATACTGTTGTCTGATTACATGGTGGTGAAGTGAGTCTCTACAGTGTTAATCAAGTGTTAAGGTTTTTATCCTTTTCATCCTTAGAAAATAACTTTGCAACCAGTGGCCTTTGTGCTGGTTAATCTTGATTGCCAACCTAATGAACTGTAGAATCACCCTGGAAACCCCTGGGCTGTCTGTTGAGTTTCCAGGTTGGGTTAACTGAGGTGGGAAGATCTATGCTGAATCATGTGGCACTGTCCCATGGGCTGGGGTCCTGGACTGAGCACCAGTGTCCATCTATCTCTGCTTCCTGACTGGATGTATCTTGAGCTCTACTTTTCTTTGCTGCCTCCTTGACTTCTGAAGCCCAGGGTGGTCTGGACTGTCAGACTGTGAGCTGAGTCAGCCCTTCCTGGTATAAGTTGCATTTGCCAGGTATTTTGCCACAGCAGTTAAGAAAAAGTAACTTCAGTCTGTCTGTTCTCAGCTCTCAGCCATTGGCCATAGGTGCCTATCTGCACTCCTGCTGCTAGTTCCTAGCCAACTTGAGTGTGATGAAGTTCACAGCATGGCCCAGTGCCTCCAGGATGACACTGTCTGCCCACAGTGGCCAAGTGACTTTTCTGTTGACCCACAGAAAGTTCCATCTAATTTGCAATCAGAAGTGAGAAGAGGCCAACTCAGGGTCGGCACTTGAGAGAAGAGATCACACACGTGGAGTCTGAAGTCGTATGTTTTGGGATGTCCATCCATGGAGATTTCAAACAGCAGAGACCTTGCTGAGGCCTCAAACCATTAAATAGCTATTCAAATCCAGGTGAATCCCATCCATGAAAGATGAGACTGAGGCTTAGCCCACAAGCAGAACTGCAGGGTAGGAAAAGTATCCGAATGTTCACAGCCTGCTCCCCTTTGTCCAGCAATGCATAGAATTCTAACACTAAATAAGTGTGTGAGAAATAGCTTAGTCATAAAGTCTAAGTGTTACAGGGAAAATCATGTTCTTCAGAGTTCCTTTTTAAATCTGAAATTTTATTCAAAGATGAGCCGAGTGCGTACAGTGTTGCACGACCATAGTCCCAGGTCTTAGGAGGCAAGGTAGCAGGAGCTTAAAGAGACCAGCCTGGGCCAGGTGGCCAGACTTCTTGGGAAATAAATGAGTACTGCAAAGCAGACATCATTTGGATCATGATGCCAAGGGCCACGACCAGAGGACACTGTGAGTAGCGGGGGGGGCCAGTGCCCACACTGGGCTGGGGTACCCCGGGGTCCACTTGATGCTGCATCTCCAGTTCCCCCGAGACATTATTAGTGATCACATGATTGTATTTCTTGTTGGGAAGCTTCTGAGCCAGGCAACTTAGAGCAATCAATGCCCAGGAGACAGATGCACATATCAGGACCTTGGTATAGGCCAGAAAACAGCCATTTGTTTAGGAAGAAGAAAAAGCCACGACATTTTGTGCATTGAAATTGATTATTTCATCAATAGGTTAATAGAAAACCAGGCTGCAAGTTCACTTCCTACTTACACATCCCAGAGGTAATGGGAGCCTGGGCATGAAAAATGCAGACCTGGGAGCAGCGGGGAGGGCTTTCTACACTTCACAGGTGCCAGCCTGCGCTCTGCCAATTTATATGTAAATGCTTAGAAGGAGGTAAGCTCTTCTTAAAGCTTCTTAGTGGCCACTTCTTTCTGGGACTTATGAAATATGCACCAAGATTCCAGAGCTTCTACTGCTAAGAAATGAATCGTGCCAGCTTTGTCACACCTGAGGGACCTGGTGCTGAGCCCTTGACTGTCTCTGCTCAGAACCATGGCTTTTCAGCTGTCCTTCATCACTTTCCTGGCTTCGTACTGACAGACACCCAAAAAGCCCCTCCTGTGTGTGGTACTCCTCAAGATAGATACTGTGGAGACCTTGAAGGTGGGAGGTGACAGAAACATCTCCACCCATGAAATAATCATTTAGAATCAACAGACAAAGAACTCAGAGTTGTTTACTCTCAAGATTAAAGTAAAATTTGCATTCTAAAGATACAGAGCTGTATTTCAGAATTATATCAGCTTCCTACAGTTTAGGTTTCTTGTGTGTATTTTGTTTTGTTTTGTTTTTAATTTTTTATTTATTTCGGTATGTGTATCAATGTACTGTCTACATGCAGGTTTGTGCACCCGTGTCGTGCAATGCCACGGAGGTCAGAAGAGGGTCTCGGATTCCCCTGGAACTGGAGTTCTCCTGGAATTGGAGTTTCAGACGGCTCTCGGCCGCCATGTGGGTGCTGGGGATCGAACCCAGGTCCTCTGTAAGAGCGGTCGGCGCTCTTAACCGCTAGACCATCTCTCCAGCCCCTCTTGTGTGTATTTTGTACTGTCTTTGTAAAAAAATGACATCCACTTTAGCAGTGAACTCACCTAGGCACCTCCCAGGGTCACGTTTCTGCCCCCAGAAACCTGGTGTTCACACGGCCTAATCAGGGCCTAACATTGCACTGCCTGTGGTTGAGCATCTGGCTCTGACCACATCTGGAATCAGGATTGCCTTGGTGTGGCCGCTGGCCATTTGCCAGCCCTTGCTTTCTGAGTCAAGGGGTCAGTCTGCCCTCCCCCCATGCTAGCTATATTGTGCCTAATAGAAGCTTCCAGTGGGTTCCCTTCTGGCTGTGGGGTTGAAAGGCAGACAGCCCATGTCTGTGAACTGTCTCCTGACCCGTTCTCTCATGTTTGAGGGAATATGCAGGCCAACTTCTTCCTACCTTAGGTATCCTTGTCCCACTTGAGTAACCATTGACAAGATGAGGCCAGGTGCGGTGGAGACCATGTCTTCAGAATGCCCCCCACATGTCAGCTGCGTTGCACACAGCACTGTACCATGTCTTCAGAATGCCCCCACATGTCAGCCGCATTGTACACGGCACTGTACCATGTCTTCAGAATGCCCCCCACATGTCAGCTGCGTTGTACACGGCACTGTACCATGTCTTCAGAATGCCCCCCACATGTCAGCTGCGTTGCACACGGCACTGTACCATGTCTTCAGAATGCCCCCAATATGTAAGCTGCGTTGCACACGGCACTGTACCATATCTTCAGAATGCCCCCCACATGTCAGCTGCGTTGCACACGGCACTGTACCATGTCTTCTTCAGAATGCCCCCCACATGTCAGCTGCGTTGCACACGGCACCGTACCATGTCTTCAGAATGCCCCCCACATGTCAGCTGCGTTGCACACGGCACTGTACCATGTCTTCAGAATGCCCCCCACATGTCAGCTGCGTTGCACACGGCACTGTACCATGTCTTCAGAATGCCCCCACATTTCAGCTGCGATGCACACGGCACTGCACCATGTCCTGTTGGTTCCAAATCTCTCCCAGCCCCAGTCCAGTGGCCCACTGGAGGTGACGACAGTGTCTGTCTTTTCTGCAGAGTTTAAGGTTGGGGAAAGCGGTCCTGGAAACTCCCTTCAGAGTCTACCAGGCCTCCGGGGAGGGAAAATGGTCTTAGAGTTTTGCTGTTGCTGGCCGCTGCCCAGCGTTTGGCTTTTGGATCATAGCACTTGAAAGAACTACACAGCCCCAAGGCCAGCATTGGCCCTGCATCAGGCAGCCTGGGGTCTGCCAGGGGTGTGCGTGCACTTCTTTGCCTGGGAACATCTTTCAGTTGGTGTAGATTTCGCTGGTGATGCTGGCACACCTCTACCCTTTCCAAACCCCTCTGTGCTGGCCTCCAGGGAGTGGAGTGGCCCCCGAAGAGGCCCTGGGGTGCCTAAGCACTGTACTGGCGGTGACTTCACGGGCTGCGTTGACATTTCTTTTCTTCCTTTTTCATTTGTTTTCTTCTCCTTTTTGTTTTCTCTCTCTTCTCCCCCCTGCCCTCTCTGCTCTCGGGACGCAGCCAAACGCAAAGCATGGAAACTAAACCGTGTTGGTAGCCTGCGAAACATATACAGCAGCAGCAGCACCAACACCGAAGGTAACTTGCACCTCCCCGCCCGCACCGCTCCCGCCTCCCTTCCATGCAGACGTGGAAATGCAGCCGCATGTTCCTTTATTGTGTTTGCAGAGTCGCTCCATGGTCCTTCCATCTTTCGTGTGTGTTCTATTTTACCATTCATGTTCCTTTTAGCTTACTTAAATTTTGACCTTTTCCCTTCAGTCGTAGGGTAGTGATGTTTAAATTACTTTGGAAACCTATTTTCTCTTTTTTTCCCCCTCTTTTTCCTTTATACATGTGGGCACTCAATGTAATATTTCCCAAGTTATTACAGTTTTTAAAAGTGTTAGTATCAGGTGTAATGATCTGTAGCCAAATACAATAGTGTGCCGTGACATTTAAGTAACAGTCTTAATTTGTTTTGTGGAAGCATTCTCCATAATGTTCTGTGAGGCTCTAATGCAGAGGCAGGCAAGCCCGGGCCATTTGCATGGGCTGCTGTTGCTTGTAAATTCCGTATATTGTTGTGTTTCTAAAGGTCGTCTGGTGCCAAAGTTCACAAATTGACTTGCGTTGCTTTTTTCACTGAAGACAGCCGTCATTGCTTTGGTATAATAGCAGATTGAATTTCCCCTCACCTTCATTTGAACAACACAATTATAAATTGCCTTTTTTTATGATTACAAATGTCAAGGGTCAGAATTATTTTGATGCCAGGCAAGGGAGAACGAGTACCATCCGCCCAAGTGCACCGAAGGGATGCTGGTGGGAATGCGTGCGATGCAAAACAGGTCACAATCCAGCGAGCTTGGTATAATAGGGGGAATTTTTTTTCACTTAAGTGCAAGGCAAATGGGTCACGTAATGGCAAGCTCGTGCCCTAACACTAATTGACTTATTTGCGAATGATTATAACTGTAATATTTTTCTTAATGTCACTGTTTTTCTGGGCTGTTGATTTTAGCGATTGCCGAGCAGTGGCATTAAATCTCTTGTAAATTTTAAATTGCACACTATTTCTGTAAACACGTCCCTTCTTCACATCCTGGTCATTAACCCTTCCTGATTTATATCACCGTCCTCTTTCTCTTCCCTTCACAATTACTCCTGTCTGGCCACTGAAAGGCCTGTTCTCAGCCAGAAAAGAAATGAATGCAGAAAGCAAAGACGGCACTGGCAGGGCAGCTTATTAAAGAGCCATTTTGTAATCACAGTTTTGTTTTCATCCCTCAAGGGGAAGTTGTCTGTTCAGGTAACACAACACTGGAGCCTGGCCCATCCGTATCTTCTTTCAAAGCATTGAGAGAAGGCAGAATTGGAACTTCCCTTAAGACGTAGTTTCATTCTGTTATAATTTTCTGTTGGGCTGGGTGTGGTGGCACAGGCCTTTAATCCTAGCACTTGGGAGGCAGAGGCAGGTGGATCTTTGTGAGTTCAAGGCCAGCCTGGTCTACAGAGTGAGTTCCAGGACAGCTGGGGCTACAGGGAGACCCTGTCTCGAAAAGACCAAAAAATAATAATAATAATAATTTTCTGTTGGATTTTGAAGGGTATGTTCTCCCTCACAATTTTTTTAAGTGTTAGTTTTTTGGTTAAAGATGCGTATCATATAATCTGTGCCCGAGTCCTCTTCAGACACCCCTTTCTTTGATATGGGTGTAGCTCTGATACAGCTCTCTTGATTGACTTCTAGCATTACAGGCAAAAGTTGTGAGGTCTGGTATTAAGTGCAATTGAATACAAAATTGGAGGACAGTGGAGAGACGCATAGTTGGTTCCTTAGCCTTAGGGATGAAACCTTCTCATTTAACACCTGCTGGGGTCCTTCTAGAAGGTTTGGTGTGTTGGCCTGAGACTCCACAGCACCAGGTGTAAGGATTCTCAGCACGGTGCCCCTTCTCAGCCTTAAGTGCTCAGATGCCACCAGACTTGGCATCAAAAACAGCCAGAGCCCATCTTCCCCCCAGTAAGAGGACAGGTAGGCATGGTGGAGGGGAGGAGTTGACTGGTTGAGGCCGACTCCTCTCTAAGTACTGGATGGCTTAACCAACTTAGCACCCCCTGCATGACTACCCCAGGCAGTTCTTTCATTTTTCACAGCCATGGTAAGTTTCCGCTCTGTGCTCACTTACCGATGAACTTTCAATTAAGTGACATTATCATTTGTCATTAACGTGTACGTACACATACTACATTTCCTAACTGTGTTATAGAATTCATATAATTACATAAATTATCCAAATGCTTTCCTGTCCCCAGCCTTGTAGTGTGTTGTCTCATGACTGCCATCTGTAAAATGACCCTTCATGAAATTGTGTGCTCTGAGCACCGTAACTTTTGTTTTAACCCGGGGCCTTGAAGATAGCATGAAATGGAGTCATCTCAAAATTCAGTGTTAAAGTACTCCATTTGACTGATTTACTCAGAGGTGCCCAGAAAATACCAAAACAAAGTTGGCACCAGAGTCCAGTTCCTGGACACAAATTGAACTTACTAATGCGTAGACGGTGAGAGGACCTCCTAGGGACGCAGGTCGTGAGACAGGCGTGTGCTTAGAATCCTGGGATCTCACTGAGCCCTTTTCTTTGATATGTGCTCTTTCTGGCCCCCTGACCACATTATCTTGTTTGACCCTCACAGTACCCCTACCAGGTAGGTCTTATGTTATAAATAGGAAATTGAAGTTGTGATAAGTCAGTGAGTCTCTACAGACCATATTCTGAACTGTCCACTCTGGCACCCCCGCTCCCAAGTCTATATGGGAGAAGGGTGGCGGTGGGCTCCAGAATCTGTAAAAACAGGTCTTAGGGAGTCAAAGGGTTGGAAAAGAAGCATAGACACTTCTTTTATCTCCTTCTTTTATCTGCCTCTGTTCATTAGGGCGAATTAGCCCTGAAAGCAAAGCAGGGACTGACTTCTGCGTATCCTGCTGCACTGAGCATTGAGGCTTTGCTTTTTAGTCATTAACCTCTCTCCCAAGATCGGTGAAATTG
Organism: Rhizomys pruinosus; assembly: GCA_009823505.1. NCBI lineage: Eukaryota > Metazoa > Chordata > Mammalia > Rodentia > Spalacidae > Rhizomys > Rhizomys pruinosus. The sequence goes on from VZQC01005710.1 coordinate 1,801,721, forward strand.
AATGTCTTTCAGCAGCAGCAGTGCAACATCAACTCGTGCTTCTCCAGAGCCTATCGAGTCCAGTGGAATGAGTCTCTGTTAGTGGTTTGAGTCTCCAGCTTGCAGCCACTCCTCCCAGCCCAAGGAGGAAGGCGTAGATGCCAGGTGACTGGCTCACCTCCAGAGTTGGCTCTGTGGAAAATAGAGCTGAGAAAGGACCCACGAGCCAGAAACAGTATAGAGAAGAGGCACAGTGGGCAAGCCACACCCCCAGCTGCCAAAGACAGTAGACTCACCATCTGAGTGAACAACTTCCCCTGTATGGATAGAGACTTTACAAAGGAAGAAGCTGGGGGTGGGGGTGGGGGGAGGCCCCTCCTTGGTAAGCCAGGCCCGCCCTGTTCTCCCATGGTCAGCAAAGCAAGTACTTGAGCACAGGCCATAACCATGCACCCCAGGGTCAGCCAGCCCTGGAAGTGGCCCTGAGACCCAAGAAGACCTGTGGGCCTTCTCTGTCCACAGAAGTCCATTTCTGTGGATTCAGAATCTGTCTAGAGACAGAGGTCATACCCTGGGTTCATCTCTCTGTGAGACAAATCTAACAGGCAAAAACAGGTCTGTGGAACTCGGTATCCAGTGCGCTTTGCTTGGGGGGGGGGGTACAGCAAATTTTTTCTTAGTGTCATCTTGCCACAAATTCAGCTCCATGTCTGAGATCAGGCTCTGTGCCCACCACTTCCAGGGAACCCAGGGCATTTGTGCTTCTTTCAGCCAGTGCCAGCAGGTCCTTCCCCCCGGCCATGTTCACTCAGACCCCCACCCCAGAATGAGCTGCTCAGGGTATGCAGCGGCCCACCTTTCCCTCGTGTTCCCCGTTGCTGTGTGTCAGTTCCTTCCTAGGGCTGATGGAGGGGAAGGGGCTGCCCTCAGAGCTTGATGGACTCCTGCTGGTGCTGTGGATGAGTCTGCTGCAGGATGAGTGGAAACAAGATCTGGAAGCAGGCCCTAGTCCTCTGGAGGTTCAGCAGGGAGCACAGCTGCTTTGGAGACCAGGGTTTCACAACTGTAAGGGAAACTGACAGGAGCCCTGTCTGACCATAGTACACAACACAGAGCAAATCTTGTGACACCCTGAGGTGCGAGTCTGCAGCTGTCTTGAGCCTGGAGTTGGAGGTGGGACTGACATTCCAGACAGCCTTGGTTCCGTTAGAGCAGCAGCCTTGGTTCCGTTAGAGCAGCAGCCTTGGTTCCGTTAGAGCAGCAGCCTTGGTTCCGTTAGAGCAGCAGCCTTGGTTGGGAGCAAGAAGTACAGGTGCCCCTCCGAGGCCCCGCAGAGGAAGGAAGCGAGGTGACCCACAGACAGCTGTTATTTTTACGAGGTGGATATTTTCACCCCAGGTTCTTGAGATAGTCTTGGCTGGGTTCCACACCAACTATTTCTAGCCCTAAGCTTGGGACTACCCCCAGCATGCCCCTGTCTGTGCACCTCAGATTCCCTCCTGCACACCATTAAGGATGCCTCCCGCATAGCTGTTGTTCGAAGTTGGCGAGTGAGCACTCCCCAAGATGTGGGCACTGAACCTACGGCAGCTGTGGGGCTGTGCTCCGCTCTCTGCCTCCTGCCTGATGCGCTGCTCCAGACGCTGCAGCTGACTGCCACTCAAAGGAACTGCTTCCATGAATGAGCCTCTTTCCACAGCGAGGGGTAGAGATTCCAAAGGTGATGTTTCCAAACGTGGAGGCCAGGATTTGAAAAGTCAATCTCCTTTCCCCTTTTTCCCCACACTTTTGAACCTACCCTTCGAGATATTGCCACTTCCCAGCAGAGTGTTTGGATTCTTCTGGAGTCTGTCGTCCTCGGCCTGCCCCCTTTTCTTCTCTGGAAGGATAGCAGAAGTGAAGTGGAGCCCTTCCTGCAGAGCACCCACCGAGGCTATTAAACTACAATCCTGACTTCTTTGATGAGAAGTCACATCAGTATAGGAACGAATTGGTGAAGAAGTCACACACAAGTGCTGACACACTAGTGCTTGTAAAGCCAGATCTAGGCAACAGGCCCCAGAACTGGTCTGTGGGGAGAGGAAGCCATGCTGGCACTGAGCACACCGGGGCAGAAGCATCACCTTCGTGGAGAGAAAGGGCTGTTGTGGCACCAACAGACCTTGGCAGCCAGCTGTTCTGCCATGCCAGGCCCTGCAGGCCCGGGGCCTCCCAGCACAGCATGCTCCCCTGTTCCTACAGCTGGGAGGGGGGAACCCTAGAGCAGTAAATGTGCACAACCCTGAGTGGTCTAGGGTGACAGCAGGGCTGCGAGGTCAGGCCTTCCTAGCAAGTGTGGGGACATCAGCTCGGCATTTTCCACAACCTCCCTGAGTGCTGTCAGCTTGGGGCCAGCATTTTTCAGGAGCTTTGTTTTAGAGACCATCTAAGGAGTGCATGGTACCCGACAGCTCCAGAAGCCAGTGTGCACAGAATGGAGTTTCCCTCCACCTAGTTCTCGGGGTGCCGTCCACCTGCTTAGAGTGTTTAGATGCAGGAAACCTCAGTGGCATTCCTAAGACCCTAACTGGGGTAACATTCAGCAGCACACATCCCAAAAGTCCTTTCTCTATTTCACCCTCCCTCTACAGCCCCCCCTCGCCCCCAGTATGGCTCTCTACCCCTGGTCAGAGAAGCTATTTGCAACAGATGGAGATAATTACAGAGAGATGCAGCTGGTCAAAATGCAGAGCAAATGTCTGTGGGTGCCCCACCCCAGGTGATGCATCTAAAAATGTAGTCGTTCTCTCTCTCTCTCTCTCTCTCTCTCTCTCTCTCTCTCTCTCTCTCTCTCAAAAACAACAGTATTTGTAGAAGTCAGGATCTGAGAGGGGGCGAGGGTGGGGTGGCGATGGAGCAAGGACAGGAAGGGGTGGAATGAGGCAAATACAGTGTTCGTGTATGAAATTCTCAAACTTAATTTTTTTCAAAAAGTACTTCCATAAGAACTGGATCTGCTTGATATGAAGGGACCCCAGGCAATGTTTACTGTTCACAGTGGATAACTAGGAAGGCGATGCCCTCCACAATCTTGGTGCTGCCCAGTCCTGGGCAGTGTTTCCTGTTCACAGTGGGTAACTAGGAAAACAATGCCCTCCACAACCTTGGTGCTGCCCAGTCCTGGGCCTCCTTCCCCACCCTGTCTAACATATTCATTTTTTCCTACAAATATGGGAGGGAATTTGAAAGTTAAAGTTGACTTTTGTCTTCTAGTAGGATTAGGCTGACATCATAAACAATGTCTTCTACCTTCAGGTAAATTACCTAAATCACATTCAATGTGAGCTTTTAAAGGAAAAACACTGAAGTATTTTTATTAAAAATTATCACTTAAAAATATTACTATAAAAGCCTGGGGCAGTGTATGACATTGCTTCACATGGCCCAATAGGGCACAGGCTGTAGAGACCTAGACAGCCTGCTCAATAGCCAGCAGGGTACATCTATTTCCAACTAAGGTCAAGGACAGTGGCCAGCAGGCTCTTTAGGACAGAAATGTATTCCCTTGCTAAAGGAAGGGAGAGACGGCGTGCCCTTGTCGTCCCTGAGCAGACACCATCAGATGGCAGAGGGAGAGAGACCCAGAAGTGGATACCCCACAGGGAAAAACCATACCAACATTCAAATAGAAAGGTAGCCAGAGGCAGAGCTGGTATCTGTGCTGTGCCGTGGACCAGAGGCCCCACCAGCCTTCTGTGACAAGCTCAAGAGGACAGGGTCCCCTCCAGGGGTACGTTCAACCATCTGATCTGCTCGCTAGTACCTCTCTGAAGACGTCTGGACCCTGAGCACTCAGGAGTCACATCAGCCATGGCCTGTGAACACATCCACCCTCCATACCCAGTGCTGTCCTCTGCAAAGTTCCAAATCCCATCTCATTGTCAGATTTGTGTCATTAAATGTTTTTCTGCTCCCCTCATGGCTGGAACCCTGAGACCTAAGTCAGGGTTCCAGGCTGCAGGAAGTTTGGGAGAACCAGCTCCCCTCCAGGATGCAGGCTCAAGCCCACTCAGCCTCTTCACCTTCACAAATAGACCCCTTCTGCCCTTTTCCTGGTCACCCTGCTCTGGATGGCCTTGGCCTTGATGAAAACCCTTCCCTCCCTGAGACCCGTATCTGCCAAGTCCAGTCCTCTCCTCCCCCCTCTTCCCCTGTTCATCCTGTCAGGTGTGTCCTGTTAAAAACAGCCAGCACATTTGAACTGTTTTCAGCTGCCTATAGTTCTTTAACCCTTTGTCTGCTAGGATTCTACAAAAATAATTGATGACTGATTGGCCCATTAACCTTTAAGGGAAAAAAAGTTTGACAGCCCAGACTTGTGTAATGAGGAGGGATTCCTTGTGAAGTCGGTCTGATGGCTGAGACGTCTGCCCCTGAGGAGGCCAAATTAGCCCCCCGGGACCTCGTCTGCATAGAAACTGGACACAATTAGTGTAATATCCGGTGTTATTAATGTCATTGGGAATAATTGGGCAGGTTGGTTTCGACAGGTTCATGGCGCTAAAATACTATTATAGTGGACCTTTCCACAGCCAACCGTTAAACACAGAAAACTGTTTAAGTCCCCGTGAGCCCAATCACAAGACTTTATTAAACAGTGAGCTCTGGAATGTGGCACTTCAAAAACAGTACACCTCCCGGTACTCCAGGCTGGGGTGAGATGGCCCTTTGGCTTTCCACAGGGATGGGAGTAACTTTGTGCTTATCTGTAGATCTGGATCTAAGAACATGTTTCTAATATGTGGTCCACCAGGAGTATCTGCAACCTGGATTCTGCTTTTAGACAGTGAGCTCTGCAAGCCACTGCAGCTGCCACTAGTAGTTTGTGTCTGTAAATGGCACCAGCAAGTGAAGCCCAGGAGCTATACCTTCCCACTGTCCAAATACATGTCATTTATGTTTAAGGGAGAGTGGCAGTTAAGGCACGTTGGTGTCATCCCACTCCTTGGGAGGCTGAGGCAGGATTGGGAGTTTGCAGCCAGCCTGAGCTGCATAGGGAGACTCAGTTTGCAAAGGCCAGTCAATAGAGGACAACAATGGTGGTGCCCAGCTCTGTCCTGGCTGACCAGTCCTTACACTGCCAACTGTGTGCGTGATCACTTTTTATCTGATTGCCTACAACTCCAGTATCACTTATTGTCACATCTTAAAGTGACACAGCTCTTGGCCATTGGTGAGTTGACTAAGACAGCGTCACTTGATGGAATGACCAAGCCTTAAGAGGAAGGAGCATGCTGAGGTTGGGTCATCGTGGTCACTCTGTAGAGGTCTGAGCATAGATGAATCCGGACACCCAGGCAGTGCTCTCAAGAACTGACTGACTGCCTTCTAAGGGTCAATTCCTGACAGCTCCACCTAGGTCTCTGGGCTGTGCTCCATCGACACAGGTTCCCAAGTGGCAGAAACCTGTTTAAAGGAGAAGACCAGAGGCCAGGCATAGTGGTGCATACCTTTAATACCAGCACTAGGACGGCAAAGGCAAATAGAATTCTTTGAGTTTGAGACTAGCCTGCTCTACATACGATCTTACTATGTAATCCTGAACTCACTATCTCTCTCTCTCTCTCTCTCTCCACACACACACACACACACACACACACACACAAACAAACAAACAAAAAAAAAAAACACTAAAAACGGGGCTGGAAAAATAAATGGCTCAGAGGTGAAAAGCATTGGCTGCTCAGGCAGAGGACCTGGGTTTGGTTTGCAGCACCCACCTGACAGCTAACAACCTTCCTTAACTTCAATTCCAGGGGATCCTTGTGACCTCTTCTGGCCTCATTGGGCATTGCATGACACAGGTGCACTTACATACATGCAGAGAAAACTCTCACACATAAAATAAAAATATTCCCTTAAAGGTGGGAACCCAGCAAGGCTGCCCCTTATTGCCACTCCTCTTCAACACAGTGCTTGAAACACTTGCTAGGGCAATAAGATAAGAGAAGGGAAATAAAAGAGTACTAATCGGAAAAGAAGAAGTTAAGCTATCCCTTTTTGCAGATGATATGCTTACCTAAGGGATGCTAAAAACTCCATCAGAACACTTCTAGAAATGATTGAGTTTTAGTAAAGTGTTGGGCTACAAAATTAACCTAGAAAAATCAGTAGCCTTTCTTTACACCTACAATAAACAAGTGGAGAAGGAATATAAAAAAGACCTTCCAACTCATAATAGCCTCAAAAACAATAAGATACCTGGAAACAAACTTAACCAAAGATACCAAAGACCTCTACAACAAAAATTTTAAACCCCTGAAGAAGGAGATTGAAAATGACATCAAAAATAAAATTTTAAAAAATATATAAAAAAAATCCAGAAAGGGAAGTGAAATATGTCACAGGTAGGTGTGTCCCAACCAGCTGTGGACAGGCAGATGTGTCCCAACCAGCTGCAGACAGGCAGGTGTGGCTGGCCACAGGGACGTCTGTCTGAGCCCCAGAAAGCATTAGGCTTCCTGTCATTTATACCCAGCTATAGTGTGCTATCGGCAGTTAATGACCTCCAGCAAAAGTCAGGGCAGGACCATGCCCCAAAGGTGCACAGCATGCTGAGGTTTTAGGAGTTGACTCTGTCACATCACAGCTGAGAAGGTTTCTGATTTCTGGGTGTTTCTGTTCTTGGCTTCACAGATTGCCCTATAGCCCTACATAGTGGATTAACTCACACTGGGCTTTAATGTCCCCTCCCCCAAAACTCCTCCCTTTCAAAATACAATGACTAGACAGCGTCCCAAACCATGATATAAAAGTGAGCCAGGCAAGACAGAGGTGTAGCCACATAGGATGGCACTACCACCTACTTTCAGCTTCTAGAGCTCTGCACACACTCCATGCAATCTTCAAGTGATTTGTTACTCTGGGTAACTTGCCTTGGCTCCTGTCTTGGCTCCTTTTGCTCACTGGAGTACACACTTTCCTCCCATCCCAGTGAGGGGCTCAGTGTGCCAGAGCATCTCCAAGATGGAGGAGGAATGATGTGTTACTGTCCTCAGCAGCAGGTTGCTCCAGAGAGATTGGTCAAGGAGAAACACGGCCGAGCCCAGCCCTGGCCTTGGCTGGGCACTCATTCACAAGTGAAGTGTCAGTGGGAAAACTGTGGTGAATGTTCGAGAGTGAGAGCCAGTGCAGGACTGCATACCTTGCAGGTTGTGCTGTGGGGTTTGAGGTGGCAGTTTGGGGTGGGAGCAGGAAGGTGTCCATCTGCAGGGTCGACATCAGCACACATATGGAAAAGCTTATGGGGCTTGTAGTGGAGTGAGGAAGTCCTTACTGAGTTCAGATCCCCCAGAAGACATGAGGGGCAAGGTAAAGAAAGCAGAGCAGTGCACCAGAGGAGAAAAAGGAGCTGAAAGGGGAATGTTTCATGAGGTAGAAGATGCAAAGGGCAGCTTGCATCCAGTCGGAGGGAGAGAAGACTAGCGATGAAGTAAATTGGAAGGCCAAGTCAGAAGCATGTGTAAAAGTCCCTGGAGAACAAGTGGCTCTCGGCTCTCCTCTGAACTCTGAACTCTACTTCCTTGGGTGATTCTGTGTGCAGGGGCCCATGGTTTACATAGCAGGGCAGGGCAGAGGACTGGAAAGCCAGATCCTTGCACACTTGTCCTGGATCGCCAGCCTTCCATCGCTGTGTTCAGTCATCCACTTGTGGGTGGGCGTCTAGTGTGCAGAGATCTATCTGGGAGGTGCACAGTGCTCCTTTCTTTACCAGACATCCAAAAAATTGGGAACAGGGAGCTTAGACAACTGAGCTTCACAAATGCAAGATAATGTGAAGCTGTGCAGTCCATGTGCTGATGCATTGTGGTCATGTGCACCCATGATTGACTGGGTGTCTTTATACTCTAAATGTGACTTAGCACTTTTGCCTGCACTTCCTGTCTGTTCACTGGGAATATTTTATGTAAACTATGTGAATCAAGCCACTGCTTTGCAGATCTCTGTGTAGAAAAAGTTGCAGTTCAATAGTATCAAGACAGAAGCCCTTCAGGTCAAGAGGTCGGACTTTTCTAAAGCTGTAGGTGCTGTGGCTGTGCTAGTGATTGCAGGTTAGCCGTGGAGAAACCTGCTTGAAGGCACTGTGCAGTTTATTTATTAATAAAAAAAAAACTTAGCCAGGCCCCTAGTGTTAAAGGGCCTTGTTTGAGTTGGGGTTGGGGGAACCTTTAGATCTTCCCTCTGCTTCCTCCCCGCCGCCCTTCACAGCGCAGGCACAAACATGGCCTCATCTGCTCCCCAGATTCAAGAACAGCAGAATGGAGGTCTGTCCCTGGTCAGTCCCTTACTTTCTGAACTCTTACTGCTCAAACTCCAGAAACCAAAAGTCAAAGAGCTGGGGAACACGGGAAACACCCACGCCCAGCGCAGCAAGCTCCTCGTCCTCAGCGCTGGAGCACGGGAAATACCCACGCCCAGCACAGTAAGTTCCTCGTCCTCAGCGCTGGAGTACGGGAAATACCCACGCCCAGCGCAGCAAGCTCTCCGTCCTCAGCGCTGGAGCACGGGAAACACCCACGCCCAGCGCAGCAAGTTCCCCGTCCTCAGCGCTGGAGCACAGGAAACACCCACACCCAGCGCAGCAAGCTCTCATTCCTTAGCGCTGGAGCACGGGAAACACCCACGCCCAGCGCAGCAAGCTCCCAGTCCTCAGCGCTGGAGCACTAGGAAACACCCACGCCCAGCGCAGCAAGCTCCCCGTCCTCAGCACTGGAGCATTGGGAACACCCATGCCTAGCGCAGCAAGGAACACCCATGCCTAGCGCAGCAAGCTCCTCGTCCTCAGCGCTCCTTTGTGTCCCGTTGCACTCCATAAGTTTTCTCCCCTGCTTACGGCTCAGCTTCAGTTGCAGACGCTCTCCAGCCCTTGTGGAGGTGTTCCAGCCACAGAACTTGCCTGAGGCATAGGGCCCTCAACCTGTAGGGCGGCAGGCCTCTGCAGTGACTGAGGCTGCCTTTGCTCCTGTAGGCGCTCATTGCTTGTCTTTTATTCCCCGAGCTAAACACTCTGACAGAAGCCCAGATGACTTGTCCACACGGACACTCACCTGCCCATTTTCTGGGTGCTGTTCAGACTGAGACCCTTAGGTCCACTCACCAAGCAGTGAAATTCTGAAGGAGCCACTTTGCTTATGTCACAGGCTCGATGTGCAGATTCCACGAGTGCGGCATGTCCTCACTGACGGTGTGATGGGTGGTGGTGGCCACAGAAGCATTGAGAACCCCAGCATCCCTTCCCTGGGCAGTGTGTCAGCTCCTGAGGTGGGGCTTGATACCTACAGTACCAGGAGGAAGAAGGGTTCTCGTGTCCAATATGGACACCACCGTATCCCCAGAAGACTGGAGGCTGTGGGGAAAGAAGGGCAGGAGGCAGCTGCTGGGAACAAGAACCTGCTGTCCAAGGGGAATGAAGGACCTGCAGGAATGTGGAGAAGGGACCCCCAAAGCTGGACTGGGTCAAGGGAAAGCAGATAGGCTCAAAGCTGGGCCAGGGCAGCGGAGAACCAGGGAGCTTGATGCTGGTCTGTGCAATGACAGGGTAGGGATGACTGACTGATAAGCTGGTCAGCACTTGCTTTCTCTGTTATCACTACAAATGTTCACACAGCCAGTGCTGGGAACCGGTTTACCAGCCCAAGTCTCATGCTGAAAGATCCAGCCTCCGCTTCTGACTGCTCATTGGTCATGGCCATTTCCCGAAGCAGTGGCTTCCCTGGGGTAGTTGTGGGAATGAGGACTGAGGTGCACACAGCTGCCTGTGGCTGGGCAGTATGGTGGTGTGTTTGGTCAGCACATTTCTCTAAAAGAAAAACCTTGGGCAGATGCCACCTGTGTCCAGTCCCACAGAGAGGAAATTAAGCCTCGTGAGTAGAAGAACCTACCTCAGACAGACTGGTAGTTGCATAGGGTGTGGACATAAGTCTCTCCTGCTCCCAAACAGGTATGCCTCTGTGCCCACAAGCAGGCTTTTGGTGTACACCAGGGTGCTCTTAGCTGCCTGGACTCCTCTGAGTCTGAGCTTCATTGACAGTTGTCCATTGGCCTTGGTGTCTTGGGTCAGTTCATCTGGATCCATACCAGGCACTAACATGAAGTTAAAACCCAGTCCCACACTTCAGGAGGACTGACTCCATTTTCCTCCCACAGATCCGAGGGCCAGCAGTGGGTCTCAAACTCACTTTCCTAAGTTGCTTGGTCTGCGTCCACACAGAGACCTGGTGTCCCATGCTGACTCTCCCTTTTTCCCTGTCCCCTGAGCATTGATTGAAACCTAGCTATGCCTGCTGGCTTCGGGATGCAACTCTTGAGTGTTGGCAGGTGTGTGGATCAGATCTCCGTTAGCGTTGCTCTCCTGTCCTCTGTGTGCCGCCAGCCGCATGCCGGTGCCATTGAACCCAGAGGCACGTTTGTGACGGGACTGGCACAGGCCCTGCTATGTCATGAAAGTAAGCTCTTCATCCCACCACTCTGTTTCAGAGCAAGAAGAAAACTTTGAGTTTATCATTGTGTCCCTCACTGGCCAGACGTGGCACTTTGAAGCTGCCACGTATGAGGAGCGAGACGCTTGGGTCCAAGCCATCGAGAGCCAGATCCTAGCCAGCTTGCAGTCCTGCGAGAGCAGTAAGAATAAGGTAAGCTCTCAGCAGGCTGTCCCCGAAATCAAGGCTTGCTGATCATTAAAGGGAAACGAAGGCCCAACTGGAGCCCCAGGGGGGACAGAGGCATCAGATGGCTTATGTGGATGACAAGACCCAGGTATGCTTTGTGAACAAAAAATACACACTAAGTAATTGAAAAGATAAAAACACTTTGTGTCTGCGAACACCATGCATGTGTTGATTTCCTGGCTTGGCTGTCCGCATGTGGCAGAATCTTCAACATGAAGTCTTTGCTCCACCAGCCACCGCTCACATAGGACACATTGAGTTTCATTGTAGGTGGTGGAGTCTTTTGGACTCTGTTGGCTTATGGATCCACACTTATTTTTTGTTGTTATTGTTTGGGGCAGAATAAATCAGAAAAAGAGACACAGACTTAAAAGACACTCTGCTCTGGCCTCGTGTCTCCAATGTCACACTCTTGTTAGGAATACAAGCAAAAAAGATACAAGGTGAATTTTCTCTTTTTAAAGCCTGGTGTATGTTCCATTCAGTAATTAAAAGTAATTCTCTGGGAGGTGCCTCACGGGAAAGAGAAGTGTTTCCACCTGCATTCATTCTTCTAGGCCACTGTGGAGTGGGATTCCTCACACCAGAGTTATTGTTCCCATCCAGGATTCTTTCTGTTTCATTCTTTTAACCCTGGGATGTTTAAAACCCCTCTACTTGCCCATTGAAACTCTTGGTGAGCATTTTGATTTTTCCCAACTGTGATTAACTGGAAGCCTAGGAGAGCACATTTGTAAGCGTTTAAAGAAATTTCTGCCCATGATCGATGGTCAGCTTTGTCATTACAAAGGGAGTCTGTCTTTCAGAAAGACAGAGTGTCTTATTTTATTACCCTCTTTAACCAGAGTAAACCAGACCACAGTCATTATTATTATAATGTAATTTGCTTCCCTCTTGGAAGATGTTTTAGACCCAACTGAGAAGAAGCTCTGTCTTTTCTTCTGAGCTCCCTGGCTTTCCCAGCCTGTCCCCATACAGCCACCACACATCAGCCCAGGAGAGGTCCCTGCTGTGACCCAGCAATGCCACCTGCTGTCCACAGGCTTGGGGCTCTAGTTTCAGAGCAAAGGGCACAAGCTGCTAAGCGAACAAGTGCAGCTCTGGTTTTGTGGAGAACCAGGCTTTCACGTTCCGATGCTGAGCCATGTCCCTTCCACCTGATTCCAGGAGACCTGGCCAGTGCTGGCCTCCACCATTTCATTGCCTTGCCAGGCTGCTTCTGTGAAACCAGGCAGTATGATCTGAGGCCAGAGGCAGATACCAGCCCAGAGCCACCCTCTGTAGCCACTGGATGACTGTACCTGGGAGGAGGCAGACACCCACCTGGGCAGCTGCTTTCCAGGTACAAGAGCACAGAGCAGGGATGCAGCACTCCCCAGCAATAGCTGAGAGAAAAGCCCAGACTCCACAGAGAACATAGTATCTCAACTGCCCTGGAAGGGGGTGGGGGAGTTGTTGGGAGTGGGGTGTGGTCGTGTATTGCTGACACAAACAGCAGCCTACCAGTGAACCCCTGCAATGATACACACACCAGGAAGGAAATAGACAGGTAGATCTGAGAGGGAGAGGGAGAGAGCAAGACCCCTGCTGCCAGTATGTTGTTAAACAGTTTTGAGTACTTGGGTCCCAAGAGGGAATAAAAACACAGTAATGCATGATGCTGATTCTACATCCTAAAATGATCAACTTCTGCTTTCGCTATAATATGAAATGTGTAAAATGTGTATTTAATAATAAACCTTGAAGCATATGCAGACCCTGTACCACTTTGTACCTTTACTTCCAAGATTCCATGCTTACTAAATAATCAAAAATGTAGACAGAGGTTTAGTAGTAAGCACATTCTTTATAACTCTGTTCAGTATTTAGGAAAACCAAAGCAATCCAAGTGTCTACCAAAGAGAACTTGGGATATAATTAGTCCGTAGCTGCAACTGTATGTATGCATCCACTTAAAATGATGAAGCTTGCATCAGGTGATAAATGTTGCCAGGCTAAAAAGGCAAGTTCCAAAGCAATATATATTCATCTTGCTTTCTTATTGCACCTGTGTGTAAATGTGCTTGGAAGAAAGGCCAGAGGAACAGGCACCAAAACATTAATCCTTCCCTGTGGGTGAGCGGATCATAGTTTATAAATGTCCATATCCTTTTCCATATTCTTCTAAACTTGCTGAAATAGACAGGTCTTTTTAAAACTCTCCTGAAGAGCACTGTAAAGTATGCTTAAGAAGAAATGTCCTTGGCCCCCTCCAGTGACTGACTTTGTTGCTGTAGCAACTGAGAGCTCCTCAAATGAGGAGAGACTCTCCCGGCCATGATGTGTGGTGTGGTCTGGGGGCTTTCTGATGAAGAACCAGGAGACGACTCTCACTGTGCTGATTAAGGCCTGACCCTTGGCTTATACACAGATTATTTTCTTCTCATTCTTTAATCTTCATACCAAGTAGCTTTGTGCCCACCAAAGTGTATTAGCCACTGAGAGTTTCTGCATAGCAGTCGATCTGTGTTTCATTCACAAATGGTGGAGGGCCGACCGCTTCGCTCATTTTTGGCGGACTCTGGCTCCGCTGTTGATCCTCACATGCCATCTGTCCCTGTCCCTTATGTACTGTCCTAAAGACATCAAAAGGACCTGTCTGAAAAGCACACACAGCCCCCGTCAGTATACTCTCTGCTCTCTTTAACCCCCCCGGCATCCTTAGGTGATGTCAGTTCTGCTGGGCTGCTTATGTCTTCATTTTCTGTCTTTTTCTATGCCCAGTCCCGACTGACGAGCCAGAGTGAGGCCATGGCGCTGCAGTCTATCCGGAACATGCGAGGGAACTCCCACTGCGTGGACTGTGACACCCAGAGTAAGTGTTCCAGGACCTGGGCAGTTCCCCTGGATTCTTACCAGCCTTGTGTGGCAGAGGGATGCACAGCCTTTGAGCACTTGAATTATTTAGGTTTGGGTTTTATTTTAACACAGAGCCCTTTACATAGCCTTGCTGGTAGAAGAGTAGTATTTCTTGGACAGTTGAGTGTTATGTGCCTTGTGTGTAAACCTTGGACCTCACAGCATAGGCTGAGGGAGGGACTCAGCCCCAGGAACACATCAAATATCATATCCCAAGCACAGCTTTTTACCTAATCAGTAATTTTTTTCCATAAGAATAATATAGTTGGCTAATTTCCGTCCAAAATTTCTAGGTTTTTTTTTTTTTCAATTTCAGTCAGTATCACATGCTCTAGGTTTGACCATTGAATATTCTTATTTAAAATTCATTACATACTGAAACACCTGGTTGCACTGCTAGACCTCTTTCCTGGAGTAAGTCAGTTTTTTCTCACACTCTCTGTTGTGCAGAGGTAATAATCCCTTTGAGAGAGACATTTTCTTTTTACATCCTGGATGGTTAGGCCATACTTTTCATTCAGGTCCCCAGCCTCAGAAATCTCACTGGCTTTTGGTTAAGTAGTGTTCTAGTCTGCTTTTCTGTCAACTGCAATGGAGCACTCTGAGCAAGAGCAGCAGAGGACAGGGTTGATTTGGCCGACCCTTCCTGGTCATTGACTGGAGCAGGAACTGAAGTAACTGGAGAAACACTGGGCCCTCACAGGTCTGTGCTGGGCTGCCTCTGCTGTTCAGCCTAGGATCATCTACCCAGCGAATGATGTCACCCCAGTGAGATGGGCCCTCTTATCTCAGTCCACAGTCAAGAAAGTCTGTCCTAGACATACACTGGGACCAATCTGATCTGGGCAGTTTTTCAGTTGGGGGACTGATTCAAGGCTGTCAGGCTTATAGGTGACGCCAGTTAAGTAGTGTCTTGAAGGGAAGGAAATGCAGTTCAAACAAGGTAAGAGGTACTGGTTCAGGCTAGGTGCTATATGGGAACTCAGCTCTTTAATATGGTTGTTGTGGGCTTCCTGGTGCACCAAACTCATTGGCAAAGCACAAGCTTGTAGCATACAACCCAGAGTCATGGAGAAGGAGCAGCTGGAGCCCAGGACATCATCCGACTTAAAGCAGACTTCCTGCTAAAGTTGGCTTGTTGGTGGAACTCTCTTAATGGGTAGGGGTGAGAAGGGAGTTAGGCTGGAGTTGTTCTGGGCACAGGTCGCAGCCTCACTTGGCCTCCCCGGTGAGTCGAGAACACGAGTGGCTACTCAGAGTGGGAGAGGCTAGGGTGCAGCGATGAGAGGGAGACGATGAGGCCTTTTTCTTCCTTTATAAGCAGAGGTGAGCATCAGTATTTCTTTTTTTTTTTTATTTTTTTTTATTTTTGTATGTGTATGAATGTACTGTCTGCATGCAGGTCTGTGCACCCGTGTAGTGCAATGCCGCAGAGGTCAGAAGAGGGTCTCGGATTCCCCTGGAACTGGAGTTCTCCTGGAATTGGAGTTACAGACGGTTCTT
The DNA here is from genome assembly GCA_009823505.1 of Rhizomys pruinosus. Classification (NCBI taxonomy): domain Eukaryota; kingdom Metazoa; phylum Chordata; class Mammalia; order Rodentia; family Spalacidae; genus Rhizomys; species Rhizomys pruinosus. Next base: position 1,816,807 of record VZQC01005710.1, read on the forward strand.
AGCCGCCATGCGGGTGCCGGGGATCGAACCCGGGTCCTCTGCAAGAGCGTCGGTGCTCTTAACAGCTAGACTATCTCTCCAGCCCACATCAGTATTTCAGAGAGGAACAAAGAATCCTGAGCTGTTTGGGGGGAGACGGGCTGGATTGCTCCAGTTCAGTAGCTGGGAATAGACCAGCCTAGTGAGGCGGGCATGCATTCCCCCAGGAGGCACCAAGATACTCGCCCAGAGTTGCTGCAGATGAAAGGGGGGGTTCAGCCATCTCTGAGGCCCCTGACAGCAGGTTGAAGAAAGGAAGACACCAAGGCTGTCCACGGCCCTGCTGTCCAGCCCAGGTGACCAAGACCTGGCAGGAGTCCTCCCTCGGGGCAGGAAGGGCTTCTTCCTCAGGCTCCTTACAATGCTACCTTTAAGTATCTCCTTTTGTTTGAATTTTAAAATTTTACTTTCAAAACATGCAGTAGAAGGAGACAAGAGGAGCACTCATCTGAAATGCGTTTTTATCAAAAACTTTTTCCAAGACAGACCTTTTTATTTTTTAAGCACAAAACCCAAGACATCAGAAAATCCGTTCAGAGAAATGTCTGTAATTGTTTCCAGTGTGCATCTAAAGATTCCTCAAAAAGAAACCAGTCTGTGGCCTTACAGAGACTGCGGCATGTGGCAGATTGGAGGTCACAGGTCCTTGCTGAGAGAAAGCAGATGTGTACATGCTGAGGGTGGGCAGGAAGAGAAGGCAGCCTGTGGGATGCTGGGAGACCAGATCACGGACCAAGGCCACCTCAGCAGATGGGGCAGAGCTGGGTAAGGCAGAGTTGGACAGTTTTGGAGAGAAGGAGCCCATTTATCACATGTGTGTTGTGTTAGTTGGTGGTGTTGTGGACCCATTGATGGGGAAGGGAAGGGAGAGTCTGAGGACCACAGCGGTTTATCCAGGTCCCCGACGTAGCAGGCAGTGCTGAGGGACTTAGCCATCTTCAGCATGCTGTTTCTTCAAAGACCTTGAGACACTGTGAGTCTGATGTCAAGTGCAGGAGCAGACAGGAAGAACTTTGATACAAACACCCAGTTTGGGTGCAGATGGCAGGAGCTGGGTCCCCATCGTGGCAGAGGGAAGCACATACTCCCAGGGGACTGTGCGGAGCAGTAAAGAGCCCTCGAAGGGTGTCTGCCATTGACGACAGCCGCAGCGCAGGAAGGGCCCAGTGCAAACGTGGGGCAGAGGCAGACGCCCAGCTTCAGAGGTTTCCCTCTGGACTGGTTCTGTGGGCCGAAATCAGAGCCACCCTGGTGTCTTGGGGTGCCTGGCAGATACCTCACGACAGCTGTTGGTGATACAGGAAGTGTCAGGCTCTAGGGACAGTATCTGCCCAGAAGTTCTCACTAGCCCACCATTTCTGCTGTGTCACCTTTTGGGGTGCAGAGACCCAAACCTGGGGACTTTGGTGCAGCACAGGACTGGAGGCTGTTGTAAGAACTTGTCCCATCTATGGTCCTCCCTGTTGTCCTCCCAAAGTCACCAGAGCAGAGAACCCCTCTGTTTACACAGTTGCTCTGTCCCAGGGCAGTTTTTCCAAAGAAGGCACTGGAATTCCTTACCATGGGTGCCCATCTGTAACAAGGAAGCCTGATCCAGTGAATCTGGAAACATCAGTGGCATCCACATCTCCAGAGAACACCTCTCACTGCCTTTGGGAATCCTTCCTTAAGGAGAGCAAGGAACACTGTCCGGCACAGCTCTTTACACACCCCGATGACAGTGGGAATTTGTGTCAAAGGCTTCTGTTGTCAGCTGCACACCAGGAAAAGCCACTCGAGAATCAGGGCAATCCCAGTGCTCACCCCCACCCCAGTTTTCACCAGTATGTCAGACCTTCCAGGACAAACCTTGAGAGTCAGCCCAGCCAGTGACCCCTGGTCTGAGAAGCCTTCCCATTCCTGGTGTGCCCATGCAATCATGCTGGAGCCCTGTCGCTGCCAGCAGATCCTGCCCCATCCCACCTGCCTCCCACTGTCCCTCAGCAATGTCCTCAGGAAGAGGACTTTAAGACCAGAGAGAGGGAGCAGCGAGCCAGGCAGAGCTGGGAGTATTGTGCACAGGTGGTTGGAGGCACTGAGAGCCTTGTGTGAGACAGGTGACACGGGAGGGTCAGTTCTGATCTTGTCTGCAGAGACTTTGGACTTGATCCCAATGGCAGATGGCAGCCACTGACAGGTTTTAAGTGCCGGTGTACTGTGATTGGATCTGCCACATGTCGTCAAGGTGGGGGACGGCCTTAGAGATGCAGGAAATAAAAGTACAGACAAGAGCTGCTGCACCCTCATCATGATGCCTGGAGATGGTATGGGCGAGGATGGGGTGACAGGTTTAGAAGAAAGTGTTGGGAGAGTGTCTGTGGGGTGATAGAGGAAAGAATGTCCACTGTCCAGAGCTGGGGCAACACTGGTGAACCATGGCAGAAGAATCCATTTTCAGAGCCAACTGTTGCCAGGGAGATACTGCAAGATGCCCTGGTGGAGCTGGCCTGGGCCAGCGACATTTACAGCTGGGAAGTAGGAAGCAGTACGAGCTATAAGTGGGTGTTAGGGCTGTCGGTAAAGCCAGGCTGAGTTTGCCAGGAAGAGAAAGGCTTATCAGAGAGAAGCTTGCAGGAGCCACGGGGAGGGGCAGCCCAGGGAAGAAACACTGAGAAAAAGATCCCAGTGGAACAACCAGAAACGAAGGAGACTCTCGAGTCCAGAGGCAGGCAGCCACTTGCCACAGGGCGCCAACTGCAGTGACAGCTGTAGCCTATGAAGTGGCTGGTGACTGACTGCCCTGGTTCAGTGGTCAGGGCAGATGGAGGTGCCTGCGAAGGACAGCAGTGGCAGGGCAGACCCTGAGCTGTGAGAAGTACAGACAGTAAAGAGCTCTCCAGCATGCCTGTCTTCCCTGGTGTGGACAGCTGGGCCAGGCTGCACCCACGCTCCTTCTCCGCTCTACCCACTGGTACGGCTTTTCTTACCTCTGTGACCAAAATGCATGACAAGAAGCAACTGGGTGGTGCATCATGATAGGGGTCATCGTGATAGGGGTTGGGATCCTGTGGTGGCCAGAGCTTGGGGTAGCTGCTGCTTCAGCACATCTCCATGGTCAGGAAGCATAGGGGAGGGACAGGAAGTGGGGCTAAGCTATGAGCATCGAGGCCTATTAGGGCCTCATTTCCTTCAGCTGTGCCCCACATACCAAAGGTTTCACATCCTCCCAAACAGCGCCACCAGCTGGTGACCAAGTGTTCAAACAGAGGAACCTGTGAGGTCACTACATCCAAACTGCGACCACTGACTCCTCCACTTGGCCCTTCACATTGAGTCTCTGTGTTTCTGTATCCTGTTCTGCTATGTTCTTTATTTGAGGCCAAGGTTTTCCCTTCCCAAGAATATTGCTAACATCAGAGACCTGTCTCTCAGAGCCTCCCCAGGGTGTGCATCAGCCACCATCTTGAGTGGTAGTGGTGTTGAATAAATGGCTGGCTTTGTCGGTTTGGTCCACATTCAGCTGTCCTTGGTAGAGAACATAGGAGCTCTCCCCAGGGGGTCAGATCAGGTGGACATGGGCAGATGCTGGCCTACCTGCCAAGTTCAGCCTCTCTGCCTGTCAATGGAGCAAGCCAGTGCCCATCATGGTCAGCCCATATTTGCACATCACCTAGAGATTCTAAGCCCAAAGCCAGCCCCGAGCCCAGGTTCCCAGTCTTTTGACACTGTCACGTTTCAACAGTGACATCTGCCTAAGGCTCTCTGAGCTGATCTTCAAACAGGCTCACCACCCTGAAGAACTGTTGTTCTAGCACCCCAGCTTGAAACGTGCTGCTCATTCTGCAGTCGGGGTCAGGCCAGTTGGCTCTAGCCAGAATCCTGCCTGCTGACCTGCATCCGTGACCTGGGAGCTCTGGAGTTGCTGCAGTAGGGACTGTTGTTTGAGATTCCTGACACCCATACCTTCTTCCTGAAGTGGGCCTCATTCATCTCTGAAATTCTCCGGCCTACTCAAGGTGTGCTGGCCCAGCAGAGTGGTTATGAGGGACCTTGCAGGCCTCCAGGCATGACCTGGGGTATGTCACCCGTCACTCCTGGGCTCTGCTTCACACTCCCTCTGTCAGCAGCAGTCCACAACGGACATCTTGACATGTGTGGCTTTTTTTCTGAGGTGAGCCAGTCCTGTAGAGGCAAATGCTGCTCCTGAATATTGGAATTCCCTGTCCAATAAACACTGTCAACTTGTGATAGCAGGCTGCCACCAACATAGCAAATCTTTTTAGACACCTAGAACAGCTCTGGAGTACTGGCCAGGGAACATTTGAAGTCATGGCCCCATAGGGGGGAATTGTCCATCATGAAGTCTGACTGGCTGCTCTGTTCCTGAGATGGGAGGACAGTGATCTGATTGGCTGCTCTGTCCCTGAGATGGGAGGACAGTGATCTGACTGGCTGCTCTGTCCCTGAGATGGGAGGACAGTGATCTGACTGGCTGCTCTGTCCCTGAGATGGGAGGACAGTGATCTGACTGGCTGCTCTGTCCCTGAGATGGGAGGACAGTGATCTGACTGGCTGCTCTGTCCCTGAGATGGGAGGACAGTGATCTGACTGGCTGCTCTGTCCCTGAGATGGGAGGACAGTGATCTGACTGGCTGCTCTGTCCCTGAGATGGGAGGACAGTGATCTGACTGGCTGCTCTGTCCCTGAGATGGGAGGACAGTGATCTGACTGGCTGCTCTGTCCCTGAGATGGGAGGACAGTGATCTGACTGGCTGCTCTGTCCCTGAGATGGGAGGACAGTGATCTGACTGGCTGCTCTGTCCCTGAGATGGGAGGACAGTGATCTGACTGGCTGCTCTGTCCCTGAGATGGGAGGACAGTGATCTGACTGGCTGCTCTGTCCCTGAGATGGGAGGACAGTGATCTGACTGGCTGCTCTGTCCCTGAGATGGGAGGACAGTGATCTGACTGGCTGCTCTGTCCCTGAGATGGGAGGACAGTGATCTGACTGGCTGCTCTGTCCCTGAGATGGGAGGACAGTGATCTGACTGGCTGCTCTGTCCCTGAGATGGGAGGACAGTGATCTGACTGGCTGCTCTGTCCCTGAGATGGGAGGACAGTGATCTGATTGGCTGCTCTGTCCCTGAGATGGGAGGACAGTGATCTGATTGGCTGCTCTGTCCCTGAGATGGGAGGACAGTGATCTGACCGCCTCTTGCTCATGTTCTTCCCCCCTGCAGACCCTAACTGGGCCAGTTTGAACCTGGGCGCCCTCATGTGCATCGAGTGCTCAGGGATCCACCGGCATCTTGGCACCCACCTCTCCCGGGTCCGATCTCTGGACCTCGATGACTGGCCTGTGGAGCTGATCAAGGTGATGTCATCCATTGGGAACGAGCTGGCCAATAGCGTGTGGGAAGAGAGCAGCCAGGGGCGGACGAAACCCTCCTTAGACTCCACAAGGTAGGAACCCAGGTGCTCCGTTAGGATTTAGACTGTTAGGACTGACCTGGGAACCTGCGTTGCCGTAGAAATGCCAACTAGCCCGGCATACAGTTACTGTCCCTATTTAAAATTGGTCTTTGGGCCAGGCGTGGTGGTACACACCTTTAATCCTAGCACTCGGGAGGCAGAGGCAGATGGATCTTTGTGAGTTCGCCGGCCTGGTCTACAGAGTGAGTTCCAGGACAACTGGGGCTACAGGGAGACCCTGTCTTGAAAAGACCAATAAAATAAAATAAAATTGGTCTTCGGGAGACTGGATATTTCAAACTCCTTAATTTTTTATGTTTGTTTTTAGGCCTTGGGGATTCCTCTCCCCATCTTTAGAAATGTATTAAACTTCTAACTTTATGAATATGTTACTTTAATTAATATATTTCTAATAGGCAGAAGCTATGTTATCTCTAATTATAAATGTTTGATTCTTTGGCTTTGTTTGTTATTCTAACATCCTTGGTAAGCATCTTATGGGGTAACCAGCCCCCTCACCTGCCCCTGCCAACAAGTGAATTTATGGTAAGAAAATGTTTTTATTTTCTAAAATATATTTCTAACACATTTATTGAAGCACAGTTCAGCATAATGTATGGTGACTCTTCATTAATGCTAATTGTTATTCAGGATAAAAACACATTTATTTTGAGGCCATTTAGTTTCTCATTTTTCACTTGCAGCAATTATATAAGCCATTTTTGAGAACATGCGTACATATTTAATTCCTCTAAGTGGTAATGAAATAGTCCATTTTCAAAAAAGGCCTGTTTCTTAGCAGAATGGTCGGCTCGTCTCTGAATATTCTAACCCAGGGCATACAAGGTGTCACTCTCTGGATACAGGAGACTGAGGTTCACTTCTGACATTCACTTCTCAAGTATCGAGGTGAAGGAAGAAGAGGCATCTGTTACCATGGGCGCCAAAGTCTCTGGTTTGTTCTGCTGTTGATGAGATAAAATCAAAGTCCCAGAGGTTATCAGTCTGTGGTTAAGCTGCAGAACTGGGTTTGTCCTACTGACCAATGATGGCGTAAGATGAGTTGGCTGAGTCTCTTTTACTAGGGCTGCAAAATTAACCTGTGGTGCCCCCTCTGGTTAACAGGCAGGAGCCAAGCCAAGCCGGTGTGCTGTTAACTTTGCTATTTCCAGTGGGGAGAGAGGGGCTAGAATTGTGCACACAGTGTGTTTGTCTTAAAAAAAATAAAAAAAAATGGGCTTGGGGGCGCACGCCTTTAATCCTAGCACTTGGGAGGCAAAAGCAGCAGATCTTTGAGAGTTCAAATCCAGCCTGGTCTATAGAGTGAGTTCCAGGACAGCTGGGGCTACAGGGAGACCCCGTCTCAAAAGGACCCCCCAAAAAAAAAAAATCTCCTAAGTTTGCCATGTAAACTCTTTATTATGTGAATCAGAGTATGCAATGTAGACAGGAATAATTTTCTTGCAAACCAAAGGTGTGGTACACTTTGGAAAACTATTATTTTCCCGACTTAACACTCACAAAGGAGTCAGTTGGGCCATTTGCTATGAACAATCCTTACAGATTAATTTATACTGCAGTAACTGTATTTTCTTAGTATGATTGAATTTCAGTCTAAAAACAAAAAATGATTGGAATTTAGATTGTTTAATGTATGAATGATAAAATCATTGAAATAATATTTTATTTTTTATTTATTTATTTTTTTAACTTTTTGAGACAGGGTCTCCCTATAGCCCTAGCTGGCCTGGAACTCACTCTGTAGACCAGGCTGGCCTGGAACTCACTCTGTAGACCAGGCTGGCCTTGAACTCAGAGATCCACCTGCCTCTGCCTCCCAAGTGCTAGGATTAAAGGCATGCACCGTGCCCGGCTTTCAAATAAGATTTTAAAAAATTTTTATGCATCAGACCATTTGGGTTCTAAAGGAGTATTTTTTAAGATTTATTTTTGTTTTATGTTGGTAAGTGTTTTGCCTACATGTGTATATTGCACCATGTGTATGCCTCGTACCTACAGAGTACAGAGGAAGGTGTTGGATCCCCTGTAACTGGAGTTACAGGTTATGAGCCTTCACTCGGGTGCTGGGAACCAAACCCTTGTCCTCTGCAAGATCACCCAGTGCTCTTAAGCACTGAGCCATTTCTCCAGCCCCCCATACACTGTATTTAATACAATGAATTAGAAAAGTTTGCTTTTCTAGCCATTAGATTTAGAAACCATTTAGAATGATTAGAGACTTAATTGGTGGGTTCCATTTTAAGCTTAAAGTATTTTCATCTTCAGCACATCCATCACTGAGAGAATGAATGACTCAAGCATGTATAGTTGTGATGGCCTGGTTTTCACCAAGCTCTGAGTGGATGGCCTTGCTCCACCCAGCACCACACACCTCTGCACGGCTTAGAGAAGTGCTGAGGTCTTCCTCTCTCATAAACAAGGACTGCTTTTGGACCCCTCTTGCCTCTGGTCGCCCTGGATTGAGTCTGGTCTCCTCACCAAGGCTCTGGTGATGCTGTGTGATTTTTGTGGTGTCTCCAGGGGTTAACTCTGGAATGTCTGAATTCTCAGCCAAGAGGACTGATGCTTATCTGTGCCCCTAGTAAACATTCTCTTAGGGAGTTCCATGTCTTACACGTGCTCAGAAAAGAAACAAACACTTGACCATAGATCTGCAGTGACGATTGTACATTCTCAGGGCAGGTGAGGATGCCCAGCTCCATGCAGTTCATGCAAAGGGTATCTGAGCTGCTGCAGAAAGTAGGCGATTTCCAGGGCTTTGAGTGGAGAGTAGAGTGGGCAGACAGGGCAGCCTAGGCAAAGACGTTCGGCCTACTGCAAGCTAGCCTGGCACATCCATCCCCTACAGGACTGCTCCTCCTGGCCATGAGAGCCGGGATGGGTAAAGACTGGGCGGTTCTTGAGCTTGAGGCAACATCAGAAGGGCCTCTGGTAGTGGGGATTAGGCTGTTTGCTTACAGTGACCACTGATGTCAGCCAGCAGGGCAACTGGGAAGACAGACAGGTGGGCAGGAAGGCTGCATGGAAGGTTGGCATCTGGGGGACATACAGGCCACCTTAGAAACTGTCAGAAATGAGGAGCACTGTAGCTAAGGTTGGCATTTGGGCAGCACTATAGCCAAGGTTGGCATCTGGGAGACATACAGGCCACCTTAGAAACTGTCAGAAATGAGGAGCACCGTGGCCAAGGTTGGCATCTGGGGGACATACAGGCCGCCTTAGAAACTGTCAGAAATGAGGAGCACCGTAGTCAAGGTTGGCATCTGGGGGACATATAGGTTGCCTTAGAAACTGTCAGAAATGAGGAGCACCGTAGTCAAGGTTGGCATCTGAGGGACATACAGGCCGCCTTAGAAACTGTCAGAAATGAGGAGCACCGTGGCCAAGGTTGGCATCTGGGGGACATACGGGCCGCCTTAGAAACTGTCAGAAACGAGGAGCACCGTGGCCAAGGTTGGCATCTGGGGGACATACAGGCCGCCTTAGAAACTGTCAGAAATGAGGAGCACCGTGGCCAAGGTTGGCATCTGGGGGACATACGGGCCCCCTTAGAAACTGTCAGAAATGAGGAGCACCGTGGCCAAGGTTGGCATCTGGGGGACATACGGGCCGCCTTAGAAACTGTCAGAAATGAGGAGCACCGTGGCCAAGGTTGGCATCTGGGGGACATACGGGCCGCCTTAGAAACTGTCAGAAATGAGGAGCACCGTGGCCAAGGTTGGCATCTGGGGGACATACGGGCCGCCTTAGAAACTGTCAGAAATGAGGAGCACCGTGGCCAAGGTTGGCATCTGGGGGACATACAGGCCGCCTTAGAAACTGTCAGAAATGAGGAGCACCGTGGCCAAGGTTGGCATCTGGGGGACATACGGGCCGCCTTAGAAACTGTCAGAAATGAGGAGCACCGTGGCCAAGGTTGGCATCTGGGGGACATACGGGCCGCCTTAGAAACTGTCAGAAATGAGGAGCACCGTGGCCAAGGTTGGCATCTGGGGGACATACGGGCCGCCTTAGAAACTGTCAGAAATGAGGAGCACCGTGGCCAAGGTTGGCATCTGGGGGACATACAGGCCGCCTTAGAAACTGTCAGAAATGAGGAGCACCGTGGTCAAGGTTGGCATCCGGGGGACATACAGGCCGCCTTAGAAACTGTCAGAAATGAGGAGCACCGTGGCCAAGGTGGCGACTCACACCTTTAATCCCAGCACTAGGGAGCCAGAGGCAGGCAGATCTCCATGAGTTCAAGGCCGGCCTGGTCTACTTAGTTGAGTTCCTAGACAACTGGGGCAACAGGGAGACCCTGTCTCAAAAAAAACCAAAATAAAATAAAATAATGAGGAAGACTGTAGTCCATAGTCCAGAGGTAATTCAGACAAACACTGCCGCCTTTGCCACCTCCCACACTGTCACCAAACAGGTATCACCAAAACCTCTAAGTTAGAATAGGATGGAGTTGGCCCCAAGAGTCCACGTCTAGTCTGCTAGTCTGGGTCTCACCTATCCAAGATCCCACACCCATAAGCCTCCCACCTTGTCCCCTGAGCATCTCACAAGTACTTCAGGACCGAAGTGAATCCCCCAAAGCAATAGTTCATAAACATTGTGTCCAAGGAAAAGACAAGTGCCATTCTTTGAGGAGACCCAGATGTTTTCCCATGATCCTTGGATTTGTTCCAGCTTGTTCAGAAGATTCATTCTGACAGTGGAATATAATTAGAAATGTGCCCCTCACACCCCAACTCACACAGCAGATCTTTCTCCAAAGAAACAGCTGGTCCCCTGGAGCAACATAAGTCCGTGTCACCCAGGCCTGCAGGCAGGTTAGAAGGACAGGCATCTGGTGTCACCCAGGCCTGCAGGCGGGTTAGGACAGGTGACTGGCACAGCTGGCTGGCCTTCTGCTCGTTGTCCCCACACCCCTATTAGGGCAGCTCTAGACAGCCTATAATTGGTTCCAGTAATTCTCAGCCGCCCTGAGAACTGCCGTTCAAACTTGAGCAGGATCGAGATCAATCGGAGCTGACGGCTGCTGAGGCAGTATTGACTTCCCATTCCTAAACAGGGGGATCATTAGTCAAGGAAAGCATCTTTTAATTACTCCCAAGAAGGAAAAAAAAAATCTTTTTGGATGGATTCTGCAACAGCTGCCATTTTTTTCCAGTGTATTCGATATTAAATTTATTGTTGCAGTTGGGGAGAGGGTGCCCTCTACTCCGTCTGTAATGGGGGTTTAATTTGGAGAAAGAATCATCTTGAGGGGAGATCGATGTGGTAACAATTAACTACATCTGAGCTGGAATCAGAATCCCCCTCTCTAATTGCTATTGATACCATTTAAGTACACACTTAAAATATTGATTGTAAATGGGGATGTTTAGGTCGGGTAGGGCAACGACAGGCTTAAGAAGGGGGTGCTCTGCTGTGGTAGGAGCAATGCTTCATGACCTTCAGCAAGTCTGTAGAGACAGGTGAATAGCTGGGTCTATAGCCACCAGGTGCTCATGCAAAGAGACCAGTGACTGTCACTGGAGGAAGTTCAGAGCTCAGTGGTGACCCCTCAGAATGCAAGAAGAACTGCCTCTAAGGTAAAGGCATTAAGAGTCACATGACTCTTCCAGAGACCTAGTAGTCTCCAGGCCATCAGGTTTCAGGTGCTCTCATTGTACCTTGTCCACATTGGTGGGCCCTCTCACCCCCACACCAGTGGGCTCTTCTCACCTCTACACTGGTGGGCTCTTCTCACCTCCACACCAGCAGGCTCTTCTCACCTCCACACTGGTAGGCCCTCTCACCTCCACACCAGTGGGCTCTTCTAACCTCCACACTGGTAGGCTCCCTCACCTCCACACTGGTGGGCCCTCTCACCTCCACACCAGTGGGCCCTCTCACGTCCACAGTGAGATCAGACTTGGACTCTGCAAAGCAACAAAGGAGTACCAACAGCCCCATGCACACACCTGGCCACACAGCCGTGTTCCCAGGCTCCCCTGCCCGGATTTGACCCGCCTCTCTTCACTGTCACGCCCTCCTGCACACAGGCTGCAATGAAGGTAATTTCCTACAAGAACCAAGCAGAACGATCTGCGCGGTGTGGCTGCCTCCCAATATCTGTCTCTGTGCGGCATCTGGCCCAGGAGGGTCAGCCGAGACGGTGCTATTTGCATTTCGGCTCAGGTAGCTATTTATGCTGGCTTGGCACCTGCTGAGTTAGGCTGGGAAATCAAAGGAACTTGGAAGTGCAGAACTGTCTTTTCAATTCCAGGAACAGCTCATGAGAGAGGCTCCAAACACAGCTGAAATCACCCATTAGCACTTGGATGGCACTTGGAAGGGACCACGTTGGTTGCCTTAGTGGCTTCTCTCCTTCCGGAGTCTCCCTTTTCTGTAACTCCATCTCCAGGCCTGAACTCTCTCTTGCCTCTAACCTAAGAAGAGGCCATCGATGGATGACCAGGGACCCACATCAGAAATGCGAGTGGGAGAAGATTGGCCACACACTTCCAGACCCCACCAGTCTGCTGGGCGTCGGGAGTGCTGCCGCTTTTTGATTCTGCGAGGCCACTTTCATCTTATTTATGCACATGGAGATATTGATAAAGGGGAAATGTATCCAAACTGAAAATAATTGGATCCCTGCAGCTGACTCTGAGATATTAAAAGCAGCCCCACTTGGCTGAATCTTTGTCTTCTTAGGTTTGATCATAGGATCACAATATAGTAATCTCAGGCTCAAATTTCCGGCATAAAGATCTCTGTTCTAAATGTGGCCTCAGGGACATGATTGCCCACGCAGCCCCAGGACTGTCTCATCAGATTATTTTTCAACAGTTTTTGGCCTGCTGGGGTCAGTGTTTTGTCTCTTTTGAGTGTTCCTCTATGCAGGACACCTTTCTGTATTCTTTCTTTTAAAAAAAAAAAGAAATGTGGGGGTGAGTAAGAGATGCAGAAAAAAGCCTTTGCTGGGCTGACCAGAGTCCATCTGCAGTTGGGTGGCATCTGCTCCCCACATGTCACTTCCCTCATTAACAAGCAATTGAATTAATTAAATGCTACTCAGAACACGCATAACAAGCTACCGGCAGTGTCCAAATTAGCACTGATAATCAAGGATGATTTCCTTTATTATCCTGCTAAGTGGTGTACAGACTCTGATCTCCCTGTCTGCCCTCATCTATTTACATACCCCAGCCTCTGCCTTTGCACACGGAGGTTATCTTACCTAGTTAATTTGCCACGATCACCGAGCATGGCGGATTGATGCCTGCCCAGCCGCCACCGCCACGGCGTGTGAGGGAGCCCCCTCCCCAGCTGCCCTCCCCCAGCCTCAGCCTTTGTAGCTTGAGCTCCCTGATAAATTAAAGGCCACCCCTGTGGTCTCTCAAGTGAGTAATAGAGGCAGAAATTTCATTTTGCAACTGGCTGATTTAATGATCCGAAGGGTAATTAATGGCCTGATTATCTTAATGTTAAATATGTCCGGCAGCAATTACTGTGACCTCCCGCTTGTCAAGGTCCGGGCTGTGCTCTTCTTTCAATTAAGTTCTCTGGGGCTTAATGGTATGAATAAACTCCTCTGATTCCATCATCCCGGACGCAGAGGGTTCAGGGAGCTGGGGGCTCGTTTGGAGTTTTAATCAGCCTGTCTTCTACTCTGGCTCTGAGAGGAGTTAACAGTTATAACAAGGACAGTTTAACTTTCTTCTTCCCCCACACAGATCCCCTCGCAAGCATGTACACGAGCCTTTTTGTGAGGTTTTTATCTTAGTTATTTTCACATGTTTATTTCAGTGCTCTGAGGGGGAAATGTGTTTGTAGAGGAAGCCGCTGTGCCTGCACTGCTCGTCTCTTCCAATATAAATTATCATGTGAACGCTGTGGTTTTTCTGTTTGACAGGCTTAATTAATTGGCAGGAACCCCCAAAAATGACAGCGCCACTAATTGCAACTCAAAGTGAATTTCTGTCTCTGTGGCAAGCTTGTCAGCAGGCATGCCCCGACCCCAGCCACAGAGTGGGGTCACCCTCCCCATTCCCCCTTGTGTCCAGGCAGAGACTGTCCAGCACAAGCCCAGCAGTGGCAGATCCCTCCAAGGAGCCGAGGTTTTGAAGGCCCACTGTTCACAGGAATGACATTTACTGCCAATAAAGTTTATACAGCGGCAGCTCTGCAAACCCAACAGCTGCTCGGGGATGTTGGCTTTTACTTAAGATATTTTAGCAACTTCTCTTAGCAAACTGCATTGGAATCAGACCTAGAGAGGCCATAACTCACAGAGCAGCACTTCCTGATGGGATGGGCCTCGTTAGCACATTGCAGAATATGCTTGAGTTTACTACAGCTCTGGGCCCAGATCCGAAATACTCCACTATAAATATTAAGCCAGTTAGGAGAACGTACAGATGAGAAGTACATTAACATTGCCTTAAAAATAATACCTATAGATTAACGGTGACAAGGACCACAAGCACTCCCTTAAACAAGCTGCAGACAGGGACCTTAGTGGGAATTCATGTTCAGCCAGGGAGCTTTCCCATTAAGCCCTGAACAGGCCAGCACTAATTATAAGGCTTTAAGAAGAATATTCCTAAGATTAACCATAAAGGGATTTGGTTTGCAAAGGATACTTTTACTTACGTTTGCCTTTGGAGCTGGTCCTGCCTTGGGTTTCTCTTACCACCCTCAGCCTAGGAGCCAGGTTATTAGTTTGATGTTACAGGAAGCCGGTTTGTGCTGGCACTCAGCCTTACTGCCAGAGACCAGTCTTGGGTTGGAAGCCTCTGTCATTGAATCTCTGAAATGTAGCCATGGAGACAGTTGAGGAGCCCCTGGGTTTTCAGATTTCCCATCATCCCTGGCAGATAAGGTCAAGAGATGCGCACATGGCAGCTGTCGCCCAGGCGCTTTGGCCCCCATCGAGCCCCTGTCCACCCACCCGGGAGAGCCTGTGAAGGCTGACCGTTTTAGGCCTGAGTTACCGGAAGTCAGTAAATCCTTTCTCTTGGTTCTTGTGACATTTCCTGAAGGGTCATGTCTTGCAGTCCGTTTTTCATTGATTCATGGGGGAATGCTCTCCTCTCTTTGTCCTCATGATGAAAAAGGAGAGTAAGCATACCTGATCCCAGTGTCCTGATCATGGAGAGATTATCTCTGTTTTGCAAATGAGGACAGTGCAGGGTTAGGATCTCTAGGTCTCTTACCTGGAATCCCACTGACCACTTGAGCCTGACTCCGATTCCTGACCCCGTCCTCAGTCCTTCTCCTGACCCCATATTTATCATGGTAGCTGACAAAGCTGTAACGTAATTGGTTCCCCCAGCTCAACTTCAGCTGTGCCATTAGTCATCATGTCATGTGTGTGTCTGGGTGTGGCGTTCATGCACGCTCTTTGTGTGTGGGACTGTGACCACAGTGTCTTCCCACTGATCAACTCTCAAAGACTCACTCATAGTAACTGAAGAAAATCCTAGCAAGACACACCCCACACTGTTGGCATGTACTCGGCAAACCTGAGCTCCTACTCTGGTCCTGACTCCAATGTCTTTGCTCTGTGTGGCTGGTGCCAATCCTAAGTACTTCTGCAGAGAGCAGTCCTAGGAACCCCAGGTGTCTGACTTAGCCAGCACGGGTGCTGGGCAGACCACAGCTTTCACAGGCCTCACTCTGCTCCTCTCCCTGACCTGACTTCGTTTACTGAAAACGTGGAGCCTGATTCACCCTCCATTTTATATCTGTGTGATGGAATGCAGAGCCAGGCCGGAGAATCTGTAGTTCTAATTCCATGGCCAGGTTCTTCTGCAGTTTTGATTTTAAAAGCAAGGCATTTTATCCATTGTCCAATGACTACTAGTTCTTACTCCTTCCCACTTAACCATGTTGTGCTGATACTAAAAGAAAATATTTATGACATTTCCTAGGCTCTTTTCTTGGAAACGCAGTCAGCTTTATGTCTGTGTCCTCCAAGCTGCTAGTGAAGAGTAGCAAGTGGCCCATTTGTGGAGACCTCATTCTGAACTTCTTGAGACCTGAGGCATCTGTCCTCTCTTACCACATTCCTCTCTGGTCCAGGTGTCCGTAATGCCATCCCAACAAGAGTGGAATCCATAGATTATCCCTTTGTTCCCAAAAAGAATTTACACATGTTCAAGTGGCATTTTCCCCAGGAATGCAAGGTTGGTTCAATACACAACCAAGCAAAGGTCTATAAAACACAGCATAGAAATCATTTCAAGAAATATAGAAAATGTATCTGGAAAATCGTTGCCTTTTCATGACACAAACATTGTACAAACTAAGAGGAAAAGGGAAACTCTTGAATCTGATAAAGGCCATCTCTAAAGAGCCAACCACTGATGTAGATGTAACAGGTCACACTTGTGTGGTACAGTACTGTCAGCTTCCCCCTAAGAGCAAGAACAAGACAAGACTTCCCATTTCTTTTTAACATTGTACCTGAAGATCAAGCCAGGGAATTTGGCAGGGAAAAGAAATCAGACTTAGATGACAGAGAATGAGAGAAGTAAGACTATATCTGCTTACAGATGATACAAGCTCATATGTTGAAAATCCCAAGGAATCCATAAGAGACTGTAACAAGTAACAAACAAGGCTGGCAAAAGAGGAAGGCAGGCGCTGGGAAGATGCTCCACAATTAACAGCCCTGGCTGTTCCTGCAGAGAGAACCCAAGTTTAGTTCCCAGCACCCACATGGTGGCTAACAGCCCTCTGTAACTCCAGTCCCAGGTGATCCAATGCCCTCTTCTGGCCTCCCTGTACATTGCATGCACATGGTACACTAAAGAAACATGCAGGAAGATGCTCTTATACATAAAATAAAATGAATAAAACCTAAAGATTGAAAGGCAAGGATACAAAAATTGTGCTTTTATCATTAGTCATAAACTACATTAAGAAAACAGTTCCATTTATAACAACATTTTAAAAAAGATACAATTAGGAACAAACTTGTAACCTATTCACAGGAAACTACAAAGCCTGGTTGAAAGAGATCAAAGGAATCCTCTGTGTCATGATAGGGTTTTGTGGTTTGGAGCATTAATATTGTTCGTATGGCAGCTCTCCCCAGATTGATATATAAATTCAACACATTCCTTCCCCAGATCACAGCTTATGCCCATATTCTCCCTCCTCCCCCAACCCCCCACCCCCCACAAAAAAATGGACAGATTCATCATGAAATTCTTACAAAACTGTAAGAGTCTCTGAAACTGACAAAAATAATTTTATCTTAGAATAGCAGTCCTCCTGGGACCCAGAAGACCTAGAGTCCATGCCTCGCAGTCTCCCAGAGATACATGGGCACTAAAACACCGTGTGCGTGCTTGCTGAATGCCGTGATCCAACATGCAGAGTGTTGTGATGACCTGCTCAGGGGTCTCTCTCCAAAGCCTCCGGGGGCTGCGGCAGTATTTGCACGGTGCTTTGTGTTATCCTACTGAAATTAGCAAGCATCTATTCAAAATCAGAAGGTGACACTCCACCTGGGAAAATGGTCTGCCAAAGTTAGCCTGTGGACTTGTCACCTGAGAGACCTCATAGGGGCTGAGCACAGGCCTGACAGGTGTGGGATCACAACTGCTCATGCAGTATCTTCTCATGCCTCTGACAGTTATCAGCAAGAAGTGCTTAGAGGCCAGGACAGTCACTGTAAGAAATAGCTTTACTCCAAATGCCAGGGAAACAACCTACCCAAAACTGACCCATGTGGCTGCAGGACCACCCAGGATCTGCTCTCCAGCAGACAGTTGTCATCCACGGGAGCCCATGACCATTCTCGGGTATGGAATGGATGAACTAAGACAGAGGACTATATTTTGGGTCTAAATTGTCAAAGTATACCTCTGTAAATACCATTAAATAAAGAGTAAGCACTCCTTCAGCATTAGAGGACACAGTGGATGCTCAGCAAGCAGCTGAGAGATGATGTTACTTTGTAATGGAATTATCCCCACACCTAAGCTAAACCTGGGCCATGATGCATGACTAAAGTGGCCCTCAACTGCTCTACAGAGTACCAGTCCCACAGAAGGCAGGAATGCTAGTACACAGAGAGCATGCAATCGTGCCACATGCTCTATAAACCAAAGCTCGTGTAAGAGGCTGTTAGATGGTTCAGAAGACTTTAAGGGCTGAGTTTCCGCCAAGATAAAAACTAAGACCCACATTCTGTCAAGAGGTTCAGACCCTGCAGGAAGGCAGGCCTACCCAGCCCCAGTATCTAATCAGGGTAGCACTTCCCCAGAGGTATAGATGGAACGCTTACATTCTAGTAAAAGTATACTTTACATTGACAAAAATAAAAGTGAGATATATTGTTCTATTATAGGACATTATAATTGAATATAAAAGTTTTCATATGACTTTCAAATGCTTGTTCTTACAGTCACGACTACGGACAGGTCTCCCAAGGCAGCAGAAGTTAAGGGCAAGCCTGCCTGGTAGGGGAGAGAATGGGCAGACAGCAAGGGCAGCCAGAGGGCACCTCCAAGCCTGGCCCTTCCTGGGCCCTGGTACCATGCCCGTCACTTCAGTAACAACTGTCTCTTATTAACAAAGTGAGTTTCTTAAGGCATTTGAGTCTGGAAAGGTACCTTCCAAACTCCATTCAGAGATAAAACTGGGAAAATGAGCCAACGGGATCTGTCCTCTGTCAGCTGTGGGAGTTGGAGAGGCAGTTCTGGAGAGGGAGGAATGTAAGCCTAAAAACGGCTGGGGGGGGGGTCACTCAGGTACTCCTTTGTCCCTGACCGTCTGCCTTGTCACCTGCAAATTGGGGACACAGCACAACTAGGTGGAAGACACTGTGGAATGCTAGCTTGGGTACACTGGTGAAGAATGTCCCAGTACCCAGTAAGGAGGAAGAGGAGGATGGGTGGTCACAGGCCTGGGACCTCCAGACATGGGACAGCTCATTCAGCTGGGCAGCCAGAGACTGTGGTGAGGGGTATGTACATGGAGGTTAGGTGGGCAGCCAGAGGCTGTGGTGAAGGGTACGTACATGGAGGTCAGGAGGGCAGCCAGAGGCTGTGGTGAGGGGTACGCACATGGAGGTCAGGTGGGCAGCCAGAGGCTGTGGTGAGGGGTACGTACATGGAGGTCAGGTGAGCAGCCAGAGGCTGTGGTGAGGGGTACGCACATGGAGGTCAGGTGGGCAGCCAGAGGCTGTGGTGAGGGGTACGCACAGGGAGGTCAGGTGGGCAGCCAGAGGCTGTGGTGAGGGGTACGCACATGGAGGTCAGGTGTGCCATGAGGTTGCTGTGCAGCTGTGGAAGAAGCCTGGGTTTATTTAGGTTTATCCTCAGAGTCCCCTGGTGAGTCACTGCCCACCAGCTCTGTGCAGAGCCATGACACACTTCCTGCTGGGTACCACGTATGACAGGGTCCACCCCAGCACCATCTGGCTCAGTGCAGGAGCAAGGCTAGTACTACAGAAGCCAGCCAAGTGACCGTGGGGGTGTGGCTGCCTGCTCTGTCCCTGTGTCCTTTGCTCTTCCTCCATCTCTGAATGTGGTCCCTAACAGGACAGATCGCGCTTTCCTGCCTTTCCATCCAAAAGTCCTGGAGCACTCCTGAGGGTGACACCTAAGCCACAGGTGCCCTGCCCTCGGTCTCCATTCCCACGCAGGGCACCACAGGAAGGGCGTCCCCGCACATAGCCTGCTGTTGTGAGCCCAGCATGGTGCACCTGCTTTTAATAGCCCTCCAGGGGGACCCAGGATAGGAGAACCCCACTCCCGGTTCACCTGGAGTGCTGGTGTGGACAGGGGTGGACCAGAAGGATTCCCTCTCAGGGAAGTGAAGCTGCTCTTTGCCAGGTCACTTTCTGCCCTCCTTCAGTGGTCTTAGTCACTAGCCACACTGTCAGGAGATGACACACTGACAGGGAGCACACTGCTGGGGGACAAGAACACCACTGAGGCTGTCTTCAGCCCCCTGGGAGGTCACCGGCCTCCCATTCTCTTCTGTAAGCTACCTACCCCCCAGGCAGTAAAAAAAAAAACCCTCTTACTGTGGCCAGAGGCCTGCATAGAGCCACACTGGCACAGGCACCTTCTCCTGGCCTCTGGACTCCTGGGAACAGCTTACTGCCCCCCTGGCAGATTGCACCCCTAGGCAAGCATGCTTTGTGCATGAGAAACCCGACCTCTACTATTTTATCCTTTTTTTTTTTTGGTATTTTTGAGACAGGGTCTCCCTTTTAGTACCAGCTGTCCTGGAGCTTGCTCTGTAGACCAGGCTGGCCTTGAACCCAGAGATCTGCCTATCTCTGCATAAGTGCTGGGATTAAAGGCATGCGCCACCACGCCCGGCCCCGACCTCTACTGTTAACTGGCTTCCTAGAGCCATTTCCTGATCCCCAGGTCCCCTCAGACACTAAGGCTGTTGTCCTCACCTGCAGCCCTTCAAGCATGCTGGCCACAGAGGTCTGCAGAAGAAATAAGCTGTGTTGATCCCAACAGTCTTCAGAGACATGCAAGAGCCTGGCACTCACAACAGAGAGCACAGAGCCCTCCTCCCCAGCTCCTCCTGCCCTTGATGCCCTCCTCCTGCCCTTGGTGGCCGTGCGTGTGAGGCCACTGGAGACACACCATCCCTCTCAAGCCACAAGCTCCTACTCAGACTCCATAAAGGTGCATAGACGCTACTAGTCAGGACCACACGGTAAAGTCCCTATGTGTGATATTATGGCTTGGGGTTTTGAAACGGCCTACCAAGGAGAGTTAAATGTCTCACAGGCAGGGAGCATGTCTCTGGCTTTGACTTATGGGGATACTAGTGGCTTCTGCAACTCCCGGACCCCTTATTGTTACAACCTGCTTGTTCCCCCGTATTCAATGAGATACTCACAGCACAGGCGGGTTCCTCTGCCTATGAAGCTGCCACCAAAGAAAGATCCTAAAAATGTGTTTGTAGCCAAATTAGAACCCATGGTAGGCACATTGCCAATGCCACATCAGGTACTCACATGAACAGGTGCTCACAGGACTAGGAACTGAGTTTGGCCAGGTGACAGTCAACAGGTGCTATGTGAAGAAGACTCACAGGGCCACGCATGGTGGCACACGCCTTTGATCCCCCACACTTGGGAGGCAGAGACAGGTGGATCTGAGTTCAAAGCTAGCCTGGTCTGCATATCAAGTTCCAGGCCAGTAGGGGCTAAAGGGAGACCCAGTCTTGAAAAGACAAAAAAAAAAATTTAATTTCAAAATGGAGCTCTTGGGAGCTAGAAAGATGGCTCAGCAGTTAAGAACACTTGGACCTAGGTTCAGTTCCCAGCACCAGCGTGACAGCTGACAACTGAATCCAGTTCCAAGTGGTCCCACGCCCTCTTATGCCTCTGCAGGCATGGCATGCACATGACACATAGACAAATACCTATTCACATAATTTAAATTTTTTTAATTAATTTTTAGTTTTTTCCTTTTTTTTTTTTTTTTTTTTATTTTTGAGACAGGGTCTCCCTTTTAGTGCCAACTGTCCTGGAGCTCGCTCTGTAGACCAGGCTGGCCTTGAATTCACAGAGATCTGCCTACCTCTGCCTCCCAGGTGCTGTGATTAAAGCCACACGCCACCATGCCCGGCATAAATTTTTTAATTAAATGGAGCTCTTCGATTATTGGATTTTAGAGCCCTGCATCCAAAATGAAAGACTGAGCTCCACATTCCAAGGACAGCTATTGAGCCTTCCAAAGCCCCTGATGCTAAGTTTGAAGTCATTGTGGCTAAGATTCCAGGGAGTTGCTGTGTGGTAGCTAGGATGGCACTGTGGTTGGCATGCATCAGTAATGTAAGATCCACTGTTGGTGGCCCTATGGGATGCTCTGTCAGGGCTCAGGGTGCCCTGTATCCTTGGCCCTGTTGACCTTATACCATCCTGCCTCTGGGACCACCCTTCCCAATCTACAATGGGCCGCTTCCCTATCAGATCTGCTACTAAAACTTGGCCCTTGAGAAGCTCTGACCTGCCTGCTGAAGTACCAGAGCCATCACCAGACACATGAATGCCTTATTCTAAACATCCTACTAGAATGGCATCCTCAATTTTGAAACAAAGTGTGAGCAACTAGATCACCCCAGGCAACTAGAATATCCTTCTGTTAAATCTTTTAAATTCTTATATGGAGGTAAATTTTGCGTATGTATTGCACACATCTTGAGTTACTGGGTTAGTTTTAACAACTGTGTGCCTGTCCCTGTTGTGACACTTCTGTCACTACCGGAGATCCCCTCCTCCCTCTTCCCGTTCAGAGTAGCTGTGGCTCTGACATCTACTGGTGCAGGTTACAGAAGCATGCATAGGGGTATTTTGTGTAATGTACCTTAGAGAACTGTCCTGGGTTGCATGCAGGCCACATGTTGGTTACCCATAAATATTTCATGTGGTATGTGAGTGCGTATATGTACATGTGCATGTGGAGGATGGAGGTCAATATCATGTCTTCCTTAGTTAATTTCTACCTTATTTTTTTATTTATTATTTTTATGTGTATGAGTGTATTGACATGTGCCCGTACCCCTCCAACTCTTCTCAACACTGCTGGTAAAAGTAAAAATCAAGAAAAACCTTCCTAGAAGGAACTTGGTGATGCCTGTCAGAAGCCTTTGCAGTGACATCATCACTCCTGACCCAGCAAGTCTTCCCTTCACCTTTAACCAGAGAAGTGATCTGGTTAATCTGGATCTATGCAGAAGGCCTGAGGGCAAAACACTTGGTTCCATCATCTCTTTTCCAAGTTAAAAGTTTTAAATAAACCAGAAATCCCAAACGGATAAATAAGTCAGGCATGCTGTGCACACCTTTGGTCCCAGCACAGAGACTGAGGCCATCCTCCTCCATAGCCAGTTCCAGGCCAGCTGAGGCTACAGGGAGACTCTGTCTCAAAACAAAACAGAAAAAAAAAATCTAAGTAATCATTTATTTAGATTTTTTTAATTATATATAAAACTTTGAAGGCTAACAGTATGCCAGGCACTATTTTTTTAAGTAGTTCTATTGATTCTTTGAGAATTCATAGTGTGTCTCAATCACGTTTGGGCCCCTCCTCCATTTCCACCCCCAGCTTCATGTTCTCTATTATTATTCTGTTATTATTTTTACTTTTCTCAAAGCCCTGTCCAGTCTAGTCTGTGTCTCCTGTGCGTCTGGGTGTGGGTCTGCCCCTCGGAGCCTGGTCAGCCTGCCCATCACCACACACTAAGGCAGTCTAATCTGTGTCCCCTGTGCGTCTGGGTGTGGGTCTGCCCCTCGGAGCCTGGTCGGCCTGCCCATCACCACACCACTAAGGCAGTCTAATCTGTGTCCCCTGTGCGTCTGGGTGTGGGTCTGCCCCTCGGAGCCTGGTCGGCTGCCCATCACCACACACTAAGGGAAGTGGACTCCCCTCTCAGCTGCTGTCAGTTACCAATGTGTCTTGGCTAGAGCTGTGGGACCCCCTGTGGTGTCCAGACATCATGGCCTCCCTGTAGTCAGTGACTGCCCCATCTTGTGCAAGGATCCCTAAGCCATGGGAGGAGACAGGGTGATACATGTGTCCCATTTATGGCTGAGCATGCCGTAGCCCCTTATCTTCTGAACACTGACCAGCCGTGGGTTTCTGTGTTAATAGCCATCTGCTGCAAGAAGAAGCTTCTCTGGTGAGAGTTGAGAGACACACTAATCCTGTCAGATGTATTTAATAAGAACACTGCACATACTTACATTGTGTAAAGCATAACTATAAAGTCATATAAGTAGCATATAATGTAATATGCACCATTAGTTATAATCACTTCTATATGTGTACATATGTTATAATGCTTATAATGACTTGCAGATAACCATACATTTTAGAATATGGTACATGCATTATTTCTTTATGATAATCCTTGCAATATACACTGTGACAGTTTAGACATTAAGTACAGAGCAACTGGAAATGCAATAACAGACATGGTCACAGGATAGAAAGCTAAAAGCATCTTAGGAAATGAGAATGCCCCCCTAATTTGTTAATTTATAAGATGTCTGTGAGACCAAAGCCTTAGAGGGACAGAAGACCTCACCCACAGGAGTGGCATGTCATGTGCCTCAGCAGATGTGAACAGACGGCTCCCACCCTGAGGGCATGTTTGTCTGCTCCGTGTGCCTGAACCCTGCCTGGCACTCACTAGCACACTGAGGTGGGAGGAAGAATCACTCTTGGACTTGAGCCCTTCTCTGTTGCTGAAGAGCCGCACAGCTTTGAGACCTGCCTCTCCAGACCTGTGTCTTCTCTGTAAGAGGTCCTGAACATGCTTTTGCTCTCAGAAGCTGGATCTTAGGGAGTCAGATGCAGACCCAAGGGCAGTTTTCAAAATGCCTTCCTCCCCTGTCCGTAGGAATCAGACGGAACCTGGGCCACATCACAGACTGATTCTGAAGGCCAGGTGGCAGAAAAGAACTAAGCTTCTTAGTCCCTTCAGAGTCGCTACAACCCAGCAGCTCACCATATGACCCAGCAGTTCCACTTCTGGGTGTGTAGACAAGGGAAATAAAGAGGCATGTCCACACAGAAACCTGAACATGAGTGTTTGTATGTAGCATGGTTCCCACCAGCCCAGAACTGGGTACAGACCAACATGCTCATGACTGATGGACAGATGTATTCAGTATGGCCTGTCCAGGCAGTGACTGTCACCTGACCTTGTAAATGAATACCATCTGGATTCCTGCCCCAGCAGCAGTGAGTCTTTGACATCGTGCTAAGAGAAAGAAGCCAGCACAGAAGACAATGTTGCGTGACTCTCTTACTGCAGAGTCATGGTTGCCGACTTCATAAAGACAAAACGGGATTTGTGGTTGCCAGAGGCTGGAGTGGGATTAGGCTGGGGGGAGTGATGCAGGAAGGAAACTGGACAGGGAAAACGTGGGGGGACAGCAACTGCTCGTGGGTAAGGAGTTTCTTTTTGAGGTGATGCAAATGTAACATTGATTTTCATGATATATAATTACATGAATTTAAACCACTGGGTAACACTAAATGAGTAAATGACGTGTAAATTACATCTCAGTAGAGAAAAGGAAGAATTTGTCACATTCTAAGTGAGGAGAAAAATCAAAGATGTGTATTCCGATGTTTCAGTGAAGCTGGAGAAAGCTGGGTGCCCAAGGCTCGGAATCCCCAGTCTGCAGCGTGGTGGGAGACGGGAGCACTGGTCCAAGTCAGGCTCCAGGCAAAGCAGGCTCATTTCCCTGGCACCAGTGGGCTTGCCCCTGGCATTCTTTCTATAGATTGAAGAATCACCCACACCATCTGTGCAGGTTTTAAAGTGTCCAAAAGATGTCCCAGGGTGGCTGAGGACAGTATAGTGGTTAGTTTTGAATTTCACTTGACAGTCTTGAATCACTTGGGAAGAGTGGTTGTCTTTAGTAAGTTGGTCTGTGGCGTCTCTGTAGGGGAGTGTTAAGTGATCTAGGAAGACTCGGCCCATTACAGGCAGCACCATTCCCTATACAGGCCTCCTTAGGACAGGAAAAGGCTAAAAGCCAGCCAGCAGCAGCAGTCCCTCTCTGCTCTGTCTGTGGATGTGATGCTTTACGTTCCTGCCTTGACTCGCCACACTGAGACCAGAGCAATCAGCCATGCCCACTCTGCAGACAGGGCTTCCCGCCAGCACCTTGGTTCTAGTTTCTGGGAGGAGAGTCTGACTCAGCCTGGAGGACGGCTGGTGCTTCCTGGGGGAAGCTGAGGGTGGAGTGCACCTCCCACAACCACCCTGGAGCTCTGTGACCCATGGGCCTTCCACAGGGGACTCACAGTAAACCAACTTAGCCAACAGGTAACCCATGGCCATCTGCAGCTGTCTGGCTTCTAGCCACACAAGAAACCTTTGAGCTTTTTGTCTGGAAAAGCTGAAAGACTCATGAAAGCTTGCAGAAGGTCAAGTTGTAAGGGCGTGTACCCTAGGGTCTGTCTTGGGCAGGGGGATGCTGAGCTGGGCACAGTTGTCGAGAACCTTCCTTTTTAAAAACCAAGGCAGGTTTTGGGGGTTATCTGCAACCATTAAGAATGGAGAATTTGGGGCTGGAGAAATGGCCTAGCTGTTAAGAGTGCCGACTGCTCTTGCAGATGACCCAGGTTTGATCCCCAGCACCCACATGGCAGCTCAGAACTGTCTTTAATTCCAGTTCCAAGGGGAATCCAATGCCCTCTTCTGACCTCCGAGGCATTGCACAACATGGGTGCACAAACCTACATGCAGACAGTACACTCATACACATAAAAAAATAAATAAGATAGCACTTGGGAGGCAGAAGCAGGCGGATCTTTGTGAGTTCAAGGCCAGCCTGGTCTACAGAATGAGTTCCAGGACAGCGGGGGCTACAGAGAAACCCTGTCTTGAAAAGACACCCCCAAAAAAGAATGAAGAATTGTGCCTAGGCCAGGTGACTCTCCTTCACACAACGACCATGTCCAGGAGAGGGCTAAGCTTGCTGGAAAACCCACATGTCCTGTACTCATCTTTGATAAGAAATGTTTTCTTTACTAACTTTCTTTAAACATTTCAGGGATGAGGCCTCGAACACACTGGCCAGCACCCAGCTATGTCCACCCTGCCTTGGTGTCATTTTCTCCTCTTCCCCCTCACTGTGCGCCTTGTCACCTCTCTAGCAGTCATGCTGAAAAGGTTTTTTGTTTTTTGTTTAAAGGTGGGAAGGTAGTCATGTAATTACCCCAACATTGTAGTCAATACAGAACACCAGTCGGGCTGGCGAGATGGCTCAGTGGGTCAAGGCACTTGCTTGCTGCCAAGCCTTACAACGTGAGTTTAATCCCTGGTTACACATGGTAGAGGGAAAAAACTGACTCTGCAGGCTTTCTTCTGACCCTCACATGTGCACTGTAGCACACGGTGCAAGAGCACAAGCATAATAAAAAATTAAAGCATTAACAAGATATTTAAATTCTTTCGTGCTCAGTCTGTAATGTCTGTTATTTCATGCTGTACATTTTAAGTAGGACTAGCCACGTTTCAGGTATCTCATAGCCACTACCATTTGGTTACAGTGGATCCGGACTGTGTATCGGGACAGTGTCTCCTGCCCAGCCTACTTCATCCTACCTTGGCAAAATGCTCAGATCACCTGGGACCCTTCAGAGACCCAGAAAAGCCAACCCTCACCTCTGTCAATCACAGGCCTTGAGGATAATGGGCTGGGAACGGTATTTGGAGTTTCTAGGCAATCCCAGCAGCCAGATGGCCCTAGGGCAGTTCGTCTAGTTGCTCCTGTTGATGTCTAACAAGGGTGGCCCTGGACCAGTGGCCGCAGCTTCCCAAGACACAGTAGACCAGTGTTTCCTGCCCTTGCCAAGCCTTCAGAAACAGCTTCTGGGGCGAGCGCCCAGCACAGGGTTTGAAGTCTGTATGATTCTCAGGAGAGGGCTCTGTGACCTTGAGAGAAAAGGGAGAACCTTGCCGAGGGGCCCGCTGGTGTCCGCTGAGAGGAGGCAAAGGGGCAGAAAAGATGAGAGGGAGCAAAGGTTAGGTGAGCTGGGTTTCCACGCGTGGGCTCCGGGGAGGGATTTAAGGGGCTCGGGCCAGCGCTCTGTGTCCTGAGTTTGCCTGTTCTGCCTCTTCCCTCTCTGGGGCTTTGGGCAAAAGCCTTCAACCTTTTCGGTCTTCTGTGTCCTTGTTTGTACCCGGGAGAGGCAGAGAAAGCTGCTCTGTGTTCTGAAGTGCTCTGCACTGCACTGTAACACCCACATCACATGATGCAGTGATTTGCTTTCCTCAGGCCCAGAGTCCACTGGATCTCTAACCCTGTAAAATAAATAAGGCTGAGGAAAAGGTTTAAGGACCAATAGCATGGTGCTACCAAGTGAGGGCGTTGTGCTCTGTCCACCCTCAGAGACAAGTGGAAGGGAAGTAGATGCGCACAGCAGCCTGTGTGTGTGTCTGTGTGTCTGTGTGTGTCTGCCTGCCTTCCTGTCTATAAGACAAAGGTGAGGTGTCTAGCTTCCTTCATAACAACCCTGCCTGGCAGTAACTAATCTACTTCCTCAAGACTTAATCTAGTCTGCAGAGAAAGACATAAGTTCATCACGAGGGCCACGACTCATGACCCTGTCACCTCCCTCTTAGACCTCACCTCTTTGAGATCCCACCATCTGTCCTGTGGGAACCCAGTACACATGAACCTTTAGGGACCAGGCTCCATCCAAACTGCAGCAAACACCTCACACCTTGGTCTCTTTTCCAAAGCCTGGCTCTGCTTCTCCTGGCCCTAAGCACTGTTCCCTGAACCCTGCTGTTGGCCCTTCAGGTACAGCCTGCCCATCTGCCCCCACCTTGTGGAGATGGTTAGTGTCAGAGGGTATCCCAAGCCCATCTGTGTCTGTGCAGCCTGCCTGGACCCAGGCGTGTGTGGCCAGGGGAGCCTTGTCCCCCCATCTGCCTCCTGTTGGCTACCCACTACTTCCTGCAGCCACCAGCTTGGTCCCCTCAGCCCCATTCTGCAAACAGCCTTGTAAGGCAGTCCTGGTGCTGTGTGTAGGCCTTTCAGGCCTGGCTTGATCGACAGGGCCCCTTATTCCAGCACGTGTGTTCCAGAAAGCATGTTCATGTCCAGAGAAGTCAAAGATGCTGATGACATTGGGGCTGTCTCTGGGAAGGCCAAGGGTGATAGTGAAGAGATAAGAGTTGATTCCAGACTTCTTCTCTGGACAAAGGTTAAGCATTCACTTTCCCCCCAGGCTGGAGTCCACCAGATGCATCCCAGGCTTGGGGAACAGGTCGGGTCTGAAAGAAAAATTCCCCTTAGCCTGGTTCCATTCCTGTCCCAGAGTGTGTCTAAAGATAACCTTTGGTATGTGGGGGCAGGTAGGCTGACCTAACCATGAGCTGTAACTCTGCTATTATCCAATAAGGCTAGAAGTTACCCAAACCCCACCAAGATTCCCCTAGTCCCTGAATAAAAGGCCTGCGAGCCAAGTTATTGGGGTCGGAGCCTTTTCCCTCCCTAGGTTAGCAAATAGCAACCCCTCCCTAGGTCAGCAGGTAACAGGATAATTCCAGGAAGAACCACCCTGAGGACCCTGGCTCCAAGCCACCTGCACACCCACGCATGCTGAGTATCCCTGCCTGTCACACAGGACACCGGGGTTCGATTCCTGCCCTGCTCTAAGTGTATAAAACCTGTATGCAGGGCTGGAGAGATGGCCTAGCGGTTAAGAGCACCGACCGCTCTTACAGAGGACCCGGGTTCGATCCCCAGCACCCACATGGCGGCTGAGAACCGTCTGAAACTCCAATTCCAGGAGAACTCCAGTTCCAGGGGAATCCGACACCCTCTTCTGACCTCCGCGGCATTGCACGACACGGGTGCACAAACTTGCATGCAGACAGTACATTCATACACATACGGAAATAAATAAAATTAATAAAAAAAAA
>VZQC01005710.1:1845877-1903655 GCA_009823505.1 Rhizomys pruinosus
TAAAAAAAAAAAAAAACCTGTATGCAGAGATTGCTTGAGGTTCGCCTTTCCCCGTTGTACAGGCAAACCCCGGTGCACCAGAGGAATAAACCTCTTACTTTTGCAGCAAGTCTTGTCTCCAAGTCTCTCACTCGGGGGTCTCTCAAGGATAAGGCTCAATTTGGGTCTTACAATAGAAATAGCATCCCAGGACCTCAGCCCAAGACTTGTACTCCAGAAGGCCTTTATAGTAGCAGCTGCCTTAGAGAGATCCAGTGCTTTCATTAAAGTTCTTCTGGTGCCCTTTCTAGGCCCACCCTGTGCACTGCAGCCATCCCAAGGCATCACTGCATAGAGAGGCCCTCCACTGCGTAGAGATGCTTCCTCTGCTGCATAGACAGGCTCCTCCACTGCATAGAGAGGCCCCCTCCACTGAATAGAGAAGCCCCTCCACTGCATAGAGAGGCCCCTCCAGTACATAGAGAGGCCCCTCCACTGCATAGAGAGGCCACCTCCACTGCATAGAGAGGCCCCTCTAGTACATAGAGAGGCCCCTCCACTGCATAGAGAGGCCACCTCCACTGTATAGAGAGGCCCCCACTGCATAGAGAGGACCCTCCGCTGCATAGAGAGGACCCTCCGCTGCATAGAGAGGCCCCTCCCCTGCATAGAGAGGGCCCCTTGCTGCATAGAGAGGACCCTCCCCTGCATAGAGAGGACCCTCCCCTGCATAGAGAGGACCCTCCCCTGCATAGAGAGGCCCCTCCACTGCATAGAGAGGCCCCTCCACTGCATAGAGAGGCTACCTTCACTGCATAGAGGCCCCTCCCCTGCATAGAGAGGCCCCCTCCCCTGCATAGAGAGGCCCCCTCCCCTGCATAGAGAGGCCCCCTCCCCTGCATAGAGAGGCCCCTCCCCTGCATAGAGAGGCCCCTTCCCTGCATAGAGAGGACCCCTCACTGCATAGAGAGGACCCTCCGCTGCATAGAGAGGCCCCTCCACTGCATAGAGAGGACCCTCCCCTGCATAGAGAGGACCCTCCACTGGCATCTCTTGACTTCTTAACCATTTAGGGGTTGGTCAGGGAAAACATTCAGGAGCTTCTTGAAGTACCAAAAGCCTATATAGCTCACCATCTGTTCCTCTCGTAAACACCCACACACCTGTGCAGTTGATTATAGAAGGCTGAGGGCTGCTTTGGTGTTGGACTGGCACAGTGGAATGATGCCATGTAAGAAGGGCAGCCTTCTGCTCTGTCCATCTGAATGTCCAACAGTGTCTGTAAAATGGAAGGACTTCCTCTGCCAAACAGAGAGGTGGAGGCAAGAGTGCACATTAGGAGTCCGGCAAGTTAATAATCAGTCTTTATCTAGCCTGGCACAGGTTCTTCTTAATTCTCCTAAGTTTAAACTCAGCAATTTCAAGTTCATGCTGAGTACCAGAAAGAGTTCATTTGCCCTAGTCTATATAAAACCCAACACCTAAATATAACAGGTGTTTCCTATCCCCCACGGAACCTAAATGGACAGATGGGGATGTCACAGAACGTTCGCTGAATGCAATGCAGGAGGACCAGAAGTTGCTCCTTTGCAGAAGGCTTTGAAGTGATTTTATTTCCAATTCCCTTTCTTCTGTTTAGCATACATGCTCAAATACTGAGGACGAGCACTCTGTGAAGGAAGCTGGGCACAGAAGCCTCACAAACCCTCTTGCGGAATGCCTAGAGAAGGCAGTTTCTTATAGACAAGGCAAAGGAGTGGCTGCCTGGAGTGGAACCGGAAGTCTCATCCAGACAGGACCTCTGGGATGATAGGATCAGCTAGGACCCGATTCTTCCACAGCTCTGTGGACTTAATAAAAATCACACTATTGTATATCTAAAAACAGGTGAATTTTATGGCGTGTAATTTATACCTCAATAAAGCTGTTAGGGAAGAAAAAGATTCAGCACTGCCCGCCCCCACCCCAGGGGGCTCCCAGTTTACTAAGAAATCCAAAGAAAGTGCAAGACAAAAAGGCCTCACAAAAGGGGGCAAACACAAAAGGCCCCACCCCACCCCCTGACACCACAACAGTGAGCTGAATTCCAGTCACAGAGGATGGCCATCTGGGCCTGCACAGGGCCTGGCCCTGGCTTCCCGTGGTTTCAAAGTCTCCTGGGTAAATGTGGACCTGCCAGATCTCAGTCCTAGAAGTATCCCAGCAGAAGTGGTGAGTCCTTGGTGGACTCCACAGCAGGCTCCCATGTAGGATGCTTCCCTTCACCTACTGGGGCAAGTCTGCTGCCTTCATGTCTCCCCAGATCTGCGAGGCCTTCCCATACTCCCAGCCTCACCCAAGCCTGTGACAGTAGTCAGGCCACCCAGCACCTTCAAGAAACTGCTATTGATTGTAGGTCTGAAAAGTGCGTCTACATAAGTGGCTCAGGATCTGCAGTCACGCAGCTGAGGAGGCTCCAAGCCTGAGGCTAGCCTGGGCCTGCAGGTGGCTCTCAGCCTCCCCACAGTCACCCTGGCCTGCAGGGGCCATTCATGGAGGCCAGCCTTCTCCCTGAGATCTAGAATCTGGAAGCAAACCTCTAAGAGAGGCCTCCACCCTCTAGAAGCCATCTTGGCTGTCTCAGCCTTTGCACCAGGATGCCAAGTCAGAGCCAGGATTTCCAAAAGGTGTCCTGTGAATTCTCATCCCAGCCAGTGTATCTGAGAATCAAGGGAAACAAGATACAAGGGTTTTCTTTATGGTGTGTCAGCTTCCCAGCTGGAAGAATCGAAGCCCTAGTGTGGGTACATCTGCAACACTTCAGACACACTTGGCAATGGAGCCCTTTCCAAGGGTGACGTGTGTGTGTGTGTGTGTGTGTGTGTGAGAGAGAGAGAGAGAGAGAGAGAGAGAGAGACATGGGAGGGGGAGA
The DNA here is from genome assembly GCA_009823505.1 of Rhizomys pruinosus. Lineage (NCBI taxonomy): Eukaryota > Metazoa > Chordata > Mammalia > Rodentia > Spalacidae > Rhizomys > Rhizomys pruinosus. The sequence goes on from VZQC01005710.1 coordinate 1,848,768, forward strand.
TTGAGGTGCTGCCCCCAAAGATAATCAGTGTTTGATGTATTATAATGGTCTGCTTATTAAATTTTTTTTAAGAAATAGTGATTTCACCGGGCGTGGTGGCGCATGCCTTTAATCCCAGCACTCGGGAGGCAGAGGCAGGCGGATCTTTGTGAGTTCAAGGCCAGCCTGGTCTACAGAGTGAGTTCCAGGACAGCAGTAGCTACAGGGAGACCCTGTCTCTAAAAGATAGAAAAGACAAAAAGAAAAAAAAAAATAGTGATTTCAAAATTTTGAGAGCTGGGCAGGGTGGCAGCATGTGTACAGTGCAGTGGTTCATGATAAGGCCCAGGCCAACCTGGGCCTTAACTCCCCTCTCTGAAGCTTCTTTTAATGAATAAACATTTTTGAGGATATTTTTTTTTCTTACACTGCTAAGAGCATCTGTCATTATAGACAACTCATAAAGCTCTGTGTGTGTAGGGCTGGGGCTTTAGCTCCATGATAGGATGCCCACGTCACACATAATAGGTTCTGGGCTCTTAACTCCCCCCACCCCCCGAAGGGGGAAAATAAAGTTTTCTTTTCAGTGACACCTTAATCTGTGTGGTGGTGGGGAAAGGGTCTGATCCCCTTTGGACATGTGACATCTGAAATGGTGTTGGAGTAACTGGGTGTAGGCACAACCTTGTGAGACCCCTGACTAATTCTTTTGCAAAGGTGGGTTCTTGGTTAGGACTTCTGGAGTCAGCATCACCTCCAGAAAAGCCCAGACTCCCACACCCATCTGTCCTTAGGACTCCAGCTCTTGCCCCTGAAGCCTAGTCCAGATCCTGCTGGTTTGTGAGTCTAAAGCTTTGACTGGGGTCCTGCTCCCCTCCGACCTACTGAGACCCTGCAGAGAACAGAACCTAGAGGTGGGGAAGAGACGAGGAGGGAGAGGGGAAAACTTGTCGATTTCAAAGAACTGGTTTGAGGGCAGCAGATCCGGAGCACTCAGGTCAGAGCTCAGAGTTAAAGTGCTGGGCTCGCTTAACCTTCTCCTTGGAACCTTTCACTGATTGGATGACGTCCGCATGTTACTGGGGTCTCAGCCTTTGCTTGACCTCCACAGCGCAGGTCATGTGCACACATCTACAAATGTCCTTCCAGCAGCCAGGCCCCAGACCTGGCCATCCGAGATTGAACATCTCACGCTGTTGTTTTATTTCACCTGAGAATTCCATCCTGGCAGTCTATGTGCTCGGCCTCTCGAAGGCTGCTCTCCCTGGACAGTTGTGACCACAAGGACCATTTTGAGCAGAAGAGCCCTCCCCATCCTGTGGCTGTCAGCTGAGCCCCACCTGGCTCCTGTGACTTGGACTCGGCCCCTCTCCATAGAGGACTAAGATAGTGGGGACTCGCCCTTCTCCAGAGACTGGCTGCCTGCCTCACGTTGCCCTTGCCTGCCTTGGAGTGCTTGGCCTCCCGGCTCTCATGAGTGACCACTGCCTTCCTCACTACCTGCTTTACCCTTTGCTCCTCTAGAAAGGTTTGGGGAGGGGCCACAGCCCTGTCCTTGAGAGCAGACACAGCTGGAGACAGCGGCCTGATTCCCAAGGCTTTCCCTGCACGTCAGGAAGAAAGGACTCTGCTTTACTCTTTTTTTTTTTTTTTTTTTTTATGAAGAGTTTATTTGAGCTTACAGTTGATGGTTCCAGGGAATTAAGAGTCCACTGTGGCAGGGAGGCATGCTGGCCAGGGCTAGAGCAGAAAGCCGAGGTTCACAAACTCCAGTGAGCACAGGAAGTCAAGAGGGCTTCTCTGTCTTGAGGCAGGCTGCAGAGGCTTTGGGAATTGGCCCTGTGTGTGACACCAGGCGCCACCAGGCCTGTCCTCCGGCCCACAGCCTGGAAGGGAGAGGGAGGCATACTCAGGAAGAAATGCTCAGCACCATGGTCCGTCAAACACTACAGTAAGCAGAATAGAGGAGGAGGCAGGCTGAGAGGGAGTGCCTAAGACCTGAGTCACTCGGGCCCAGATGGGGAACCTTTGCAAAGGTAGGAAGAGGCCCAGCTTGGCTGTGTGTCCCACTCTTCCTAAGGGCTGACATTGCACGTAGGATTGGCAGGGAGAGAAACTGGAGGGTCGGGAGCTCTACCAGCTGGCAGAGGTGCTGATTGGCACATGTGCCCCCCAGGGCACAGTCACAGGCTGAAGGGAAGCGTGTTACAGCAGAAGCAGTGACTGTGGGTCATGGGTAGGTGCTTGGAACCTTTCATTAGCGCCTGGTAGGTCCCACTTCAGGAAAGGAGCCTGGCCAGGAGCCAGGGCCTCTGTGCATGTGCAGGTACATGACGTACGGGTGCTCATGCGGGCCAGAGGAAAACCTCGGTATTATTCCTCAGCCACCATCCACCTTTTTTTTTTTTTTTTATTTTTTTATTTTTGTAATTTATTATTTATGTATTGAATGTATGTATGCATGAACGGTCTGTGCACCGTGCGTGCAATGCCTGGGGTCAGAAGAGGGGTTCGGATTCCCCTGGAACTGGAATTTTGGCAGTTCTCCTGGTTTGAGTTACGGACGGTTCTCGGCCGCCATGTGGCGTGCTGGGGATTGAAACCCGGGTCCTACGTGTAAGGATTGGTAGGAGCTCTTAACCGCTAGGCCATCTCTCCAGCCCCTTTTTTTACCTGTTCTTTTGACAGTTTCTTACTGGCCTGGAGCTTACCACATAGGCCAGACTGGCAGGCCAGTGAGTCACAGGGGTCCACCTGTCTGTGCGTCCCCGTACAAGAGTTACAGACACACGCCACCGCCCTCCCAATTGTTTCTCACTTGGGCTCTGGGCTGAACTCACTTCCTCTTGCTTGTGCGGCTAGCCCTTTTTTTTTTTTTTTTTATTTTTGTTTTCTGTGTCTGAATGTACTGTCTGCTGTAGGTTGGTGCACCCATAAGTTGGTGCACCTGTGTCACACAATGCCGTGGAGGTCAGAAGAGGGTCTCGGATTCCCCTGGAACTGGAGTCAAAGACGGTTCTCAGCCGCCATGTGGGTGCTGGGATTCGAAACCGGGTCCTCTGCAAGAGCAGTTGTGCTCTTAACTGCTAGGCCATCTCTCCAGCCCCGCGGCTAGCCCTTTACCAACTGAGCCATCTCCCATCATGGGCTGCTGTGAAGCTGCCCTGGGCCTTGGGAAAGGCTGCGGCTCCACCACCTAAGGCTGTTCCTCTGTACACATACTTGGAAAAGGCTATTGGGGCCGTGGACACCCAGACCCCATGCTAGAAAGATAGGAAGACACGGACGAGACCCTGAAGAGTTATTCACCACTGAAAGGAAGACAAGGGTCAGGCTCTCCTCAGCCCCAGTGCTTTCTGTCCTCTCTCTGTGGCCTCCACAGCCTGATCCTCAGCTTGTAGCCTGGCAAGTTAGAGGTCTGCGCAATTCCCACACCAAGGGAAGGGATTTCACAGAGACCAGGAGTGCCCGCTGCGATGCTGGATGCCTCCAAGGCTAGCCCTTGCTGCGTCACAGGCACTCTGCCCATACTCATCTTTTACCTGTTCCGTCCTTATAATGAAACACATGCGATTCTTCTTGCCGGCAGAGTAAACGGCAGAGTTAAAGGAACTCTGTGCTTCTTTCACAGCCCTGGAGAGCAGAAGTCCAACCTGGCTGTGCTCACTGTAGAGTTCCCAAGGGCCATGTAGCCCCTGCCTTCCCAACCTTGGCTTCTGGCCTAACTCATTGTGACCCTCCTGCGGTCAGACCCTGCCACAAGAACCCTTGTGTTTACCTTGGCCACCTAGCTAGTAGAAAATACCTCTTAGGATAATTAATCACATCTGCAGTTGTGCGGCCAGGTCACAACATCCATGGGAGGCAGTGTCTTATTGACTGAATTTTCCTGTCTTCTCTGAACGCTGTGGCCCGTATCATCACCCATCCCTGGCCTAGGCTGTTTCATCAATGCCGCTTTACAGTTGTGCTCTAACCAACTCACTTCTTTGCACCAAGAGTCGTGATCCTTGTAGGTTCGTCTCAGGCCAGGATGCAGAGGGAGCTGCCTGTTGCGAGCAAGACTGTAGCAGCAAGAGGAGGGTCTGGCACGAAGGTGCAGAGCACAAAGGCTGGGCATATTCCTGCCATGCTATTAACTCTTCCCCTCTCCCCCAGAGCTTCAGCTTTCTGGAGAGTTAAGAGACTTGACCCACCTTCCTGCTGTTGGTTGTGAAGCCCAGTGAGCAGATCAACAGGCATACATGTCTGACACTGTGTTTCAGTCATAGAAACAGCATCCCATTTCAGTGACCACAGCGTTTCCTCCACCTGACCAAGGGCTTCTCTTGTGTCAAGATTGGAGCAATTGTTTTTGAGTGGTTCCAGCCAAAGCTCAGGCTCCAAAGCTATCACGCTGCCCCTTTCAGAGCTTCCCCAGCAGATAGGCCAAACTTTGGCCTTGAAGCAACTCACTACTGCAAAGTGCACGGGAGGTACAAAAAAAAACTCACTAGTGCAAAATGCACGGGATGTACAAAAAAAACTCACTGGTGCAAAATGCACAAGAGGTAAAAAAAAAACTCACTAGTGCAAAATGCACGGGAGATACAAAAAATACTGCTTCCATCTGCCGAAAGTTCTGCAGGTTTTGGGGGGTGGGTTGTATCAGGGCAACTATCTGTATAAAATACTTTTTTTTTCTTTTTAGTAGAATCCTGTTGCTAATGAAACCATACTTTGGACATGAAATTGTTACAAGGAAGAAATGCTGTTATCCGGAAGAGCAGCAACGGTGCACACATTTGTGGCCCCCACAGAGCATTCTTTTCTCAGGGAGATGAAAGTGGTCTCCTCCTATTAGCTAGGAAATTATTTTAGAATTAGGTTTTAATCCTGGGAATGAGCAAGAGGCTGGAACCACAGAACAGGTTCTGTACATGGGAGAGCTGGCCCGCCTCGCCACTAATCCAAAAGAAATATGAAAAGAGTTGTTTTAATGTTGGCCAAAGGAAGTATGAAAGGTGAGCCGTCCTCCCTGCAGCTCCCTCTGCTGCCCTCTGCTCCCCAATCCCATTTGCTAGACGTCCGTTTCTGTGCGTTTTCCCTCTAGAACAAACCTATCATTTCTCACCGCGGGATGTTTACAGCTTCAATCAGCGCCAGCTTCAACTGGCTTCTGATCTCATTGCTGGAAGTTATACATGCAGATATTATTTGCACTGCGGTTAATTATGGAGCAATCAAACTTTGGCTTTTCCACTGTAATTTCCTCTGCCAGCTAATTTAATTAATCACCCCCAGCTCGGCTCTTCCAGCTGCGACCAGCAGGGTCATTAATTAGGCGTGTGGCGGGAGCTGACGACCAGGTCCTGCCACGCGGCTGCTGCCCACTGGGTCTCAGAGGCAGAGCCCCTCCGGATCACTCTGGAAAGGAAGGCGGATCCTTAAAGGCTGTCCAAGAGCAGACAGCCTTCATGCAGGGGCAGTGAGTGTGTGGAACTCACCTGGGTAAAGAGGCCTCACTGTCCATGTAGCCCGGCTAGGTGGGCTTCCCAAAGAGGTGGCCATGTGGCACCCCTTGGCCTTGGTCTTGGGGTTTTCAGGTCATCCTGTGGGCTGCTGCTGTGGTCAGTGTAACAAGCTCCTGTTAAGAGTCAGCGTCTGATACAGAAGTATCATCTTCCTCACAGGCTCATAGAAGGTTGACAACATGACTCTCCCAAAGGAGAGATGAAAGGATTGTTTTCCTTTGTCATAAGGAAGCAGGTTGTTTTGGTTTTTTTTTTTTGTTTTTTTTTTTGTCTAAACCCTTCAAAACTGATACAGACATACTGCATGTGGTCCTCCCCAGGCCTGAAATAAAAAGGGCCTTTTCGTCTCAAGCACTTTCAGCTTCATTTTCTTTCCAGTGTTGAACACATTGGTGACTGAGGACCCGTGCACTTCCATAGAAGTATGGATAACCTGTAGGTTCAGAGGGATCTGCACCCCAAATCTAGGCAGCCTGTATATAACTCTTCTTTTTTATTTTTTTTCCTCTGTGTGGGCATGTATGTGACACACACATTCAGAGGTCAGAGGACAACTTGTAGAAGCTCCTTCTGTCCTAACACCCTGTACATCCCAGCGAGCAAACACAGATCATCAGGCTTTGTAGACCAGGCTGGCCTTGAGCTTTCAGAGCTCTGCCTGCCTCTGTATCCCCAGTGCTGGGATCAAAGGTGTGTGCCACCACACCCAGCCAAGTTTCTATTCTTTTAATGATGTAGGGGTTCTGATGGTGGTGGGTGGTGGTATTTGCAGTGCTGAGTTTGGACCTGGGGCTTAGTAGGAAGCATTGTGCCACGGAGTTATATGTCCAACACATCCTGGTTTTCTTTGTTTTGTTTTATTATTATGTTGTTGTGAGACAGGGTTTCACCTCCTGGCCCTGGCTGTCCTGGAACTCACTATCTAAACCAGGCCTCCCTCACACACACACACCCCGCCCCTCAGCACTACAGTGCTACAAAGAAGGGCATGTGCCTTCACCCTCAGCCTTTCTTTTTTTTATTAATGTATTATATAACAAGAGCTTTTTTAAGACTTTAAAGAAACTGGGGCCTGAAGTCTGGTTTTTGTTTATGAAAGGATAAATTGATGGACAGATGTTTTTAAAGGTGCAATAAACCATCCTGAAACAAGAATTGCCTCTTTGGCAATCCCACCAGGGCCTTGCCCTCAATCAAATGAGTCAAAGAGGCAAATGTGGAAGCACGTGCACCCACCCAGGTACACACAAAGGTCCCGGAGGACAAGGGGCAGAGCACAGCAGTGCCCAGCTCAGCAATGACAGGGATAATAAGGATGCCTTTTGTGCCAGGGGAAGGAAAATGTGCAGGAGGCCCACAGAGTCTTCAGGGTCAGGCTCTGTTCAGCCAGGCAGGAAGACCCCATCATAAACCCCCTAAGGCCCACAGACACTCAGGGCCCTCCCCCTTCAAGGGCCTGGAGGCCCTTAAATAGTGGCTCTGGCTGGACATTGGCTGTAGTTCTGTGGAGGAAGGGTCTCCACAGCCACCTTAAACTCAAGTAGGTGTATTCAGTCTTAACAGCCCTGTGCCCTGCTGGCTTGTTAAAATTTAAATGCCCAGGATATTTATTCACATCACACTGTAAGGATCATTCAGGGATACATGCTGGTTTTTCCCTAACATTCCCATTCAGCTGCTGGAAATGTGGGAGATTCCTGAGATTTAAAAAAACAGCCAAGATGCAAAGGACTTCTGCATATTTCTACTACCTAAAGAAAATATAGCATTAAAAAATAGTATTTAAGGGTTTTTCTTTCAGAAAAAAATTAGGTTGTATTTAAATAATTGAAACCCTGAAATATTGCTATTCGTAAGTCAGATGTTAATTGTGAAATTTTGTTTATCCAATTTCATAACTACCTGAACTGACCTATGAAAATAGAAAAAGAAACCACAAACTCGATTCTTCCAAAGTAACAATCCCGGCTGAGAACTAACATGCAAATGACCAAGGTCCCCATTCTGACAGTTCTCTCTACTGTCTGGATGGATCTGTCAGGGAGAGAACATTCTCCAAGACTAGTTTTGTTCTTGCCAAAATGAAGCCAAGCCAACAAAATGGCCTTGATGCCAAGCCTGAAGACCTGAGTTTGATTTCCAGGCCTCAGATGGTGGGCAGAGCCAACACTCCAGCAAGTTGTCCTCTGACCTCCACATGTGTCCACACACATGCACGAGCCCACATGTGTCAACACACATGCATGAGCCCACATGTGTGTACACACACACACACGCACACACGCACGAGCCCACACACGTGTCCACACACATGCACGAGCCCACATGAATAAGTACTGTAATTTTATTTATTTTTATTTATTTTTTTTTAGTCTTTTTGAGACAGGGTCTCCCTATAGTCCCAGCTGGCCTGGAACTCTGTAGACCAGGCTGGCTTTGAACTCAGATCTGCCTGCCTTTGCCTCCCAAGTGCTAGGATTAAAGACTTGTGCCACCACAACTGGCTTTTTTCTTTTTTTTTGGGGGGGGGGGTTAAATTTTTTTAAAAAGGTATACCCAACCTCTAGTCCTGACCTCCCTTCTCAGGCCTCAGTTTCCCCTACAAAAAGCACCCTCCCCCCACAGGTGGAGTAACAGGCTCTTGCAACTCAAAGGCCTGTAAGCAGCTGCTTATAGGCTTTTGGCCTTCAGTTTTTTCCTGGTCTCCAAACAACCTTCACTGTCCATAAAACACAATGCACCCCAAGAGGGCAGAAGCTTGAAGTGGGTAGGCAGGGTCCCACCACCTAAGGATTGACCAGGGTCCCTACAGTGGCCTCTGGAGCATCCCAGCCTAGAATCAGTCTGCTCCATTGCCCACTCCAGGCTGTGGCTCAGCCAACTGCCTTTGTAAAGCTCCAGCCTGAGGAGGAGGCTCCTTTGGGGATCACATAGTTCCAAGCCAGGACAATAGCTGTCCATCAGGACTGATGAATCTGAGCATCCTGGGCCCTGTGGGGTGGGGTGAGGTGGTGTGATGGCCAGACCCTGATCAGATCCGTCATTTTCTCCCTTGCTCTGCCAGCCTTGCTGACTGGTCTTTGTAAGAGCCCCCTGATCTGCCCCTCCCTTTCACTCCCTCCTCCTGCCTGGAAACGGGCTGACAGGCCGAATGTTGGAAATAATTGGATTCTAAATTCTAATTCATCTGTAAAGTATTCGGTGATTAAATTAGCCTAATAGATATTATTTCGTACACGACTGCATAATTTTGCCCTGATTGGATCTCCGTGGTATGGACGTGTCCCCCAATTTACTATTGACTTGAGATCCTCAGAAGGCAGGACATAACTCTCCTTCTGCAGGCTGTGTTCCCAGGTTAAAAGTTAAAGTGATTTATACGTTAAGGATAGAGCCTTCTTGCCCAAGTGCAATGGTATGGTGTATATTATATATTATTCTTTAAGAAGAGCAGTAGAAGAAAAATATTATTGTACAGGCAAAAGACACAGTGATCTTTCAAACACAAACACGTTGGACAGCGTTTTAACTGTAGGTTACTAAGGTTGGTTGGTTTGTTCATAGTTGGAAATTTTATTAGAAAAAAAAAGCTTTGATCATCATCAACCTAGATCTTACCAATGTTATGAACACTTAGAATCAAGATTATTGACCATGCATATAATGGCAACACTCTAGAGGCCCAGGTAGGAGAATATATAGTCCGGTGCGAGGCCAACCTGGGCTATATATACCAGGACCCTCAAACATTTTGGTTAAAAAATAATAAATACTCAGAAGGGGCCAGGTGTGGTGGTACACATGAGATTGAAGCCTGCCTGGTCTACATAGTTCCAGACCATGTGGGGCTGCAGGAAGACCCTGTCTCAAAAACCCATTGCATAAGGTTTTGGCGGCTGCATCTTTTACATTCTTTGCAGAGTTGGTTAAATTCCTGGTGGGGATCAGGAGGATAGGGCCAGACGAGGGGGTGCCCCAGCCCCTCATTCAGTCCCTCCCCTCCCCCACCCCCGTGCCCTGCCTCCCTCCAAAAACTCTGTAAATACAATCCACTGTTCCTCCCTGGTCCAGCCAAGGAGACAGCTGGTGGGTTTTGTGTGGAGACTGAGCTGTAGTGGGAAGGCCAGGACTGCGAGGCAGGTGAACTCAGGAAACTGTTTTCATGAGCAAATGGAGGAGACAAAGGCTGCCCAGCAGGGACAGGACGGACACACTCCCTCTGAATAGCTCCCTAAAAACAGAGCTGAAAAGGAGGAAGGCCCGTTTGCTTCTGGGAATCCAATAAATTGTTTCAGGAAGTGAAAGTCTGTCCAGGCTAATGGAGCTGTGATTGACAGCACTTCTCATTACAGAGCCCATCAGGGGACAGGGCATTCCAGTGCTGTTTAGGGGGCGAGGTGGGAATGAGAGGAAACCAAACCCGGGTGGGGGTAGGGGTGGGACTGCATTCTGTGTGCTTGCTCTTGAAAAAGCCCCCCAGGCCCTTCCAATAAAGGAGAAGCTCCTCTTTCTGAAAGATTTAACTCTTACAGGATGACCATCCATTTGCCATGACCCTACCCTGACAGCTGACACACTGTCCCCACAGTCCCTGTTGAAATGTTCAATGCAGTATAGTTCTCTGGGATCTTCCCCAGGAGTGGTCACTCTGTGGTGCTCTGAGCCAGGGTCCTCGGGAAATGAAGACATGCTCACCCTGTGCTCCCAAGAGCTCTGTGTTTACATGTGGTACTGTAGCAGTCTGCTAAGACCATGGACAGAGGCATCTGGTCATGACATCCAAGGGCATATCTGGTCATGACATCCAAGGGCATATCTGGTCATGACATCCAAGGGCATATCTAGTCATGACACAAGGGCATATCTGGTCATGACATCCAAGGGCGTATCTGGTCATGACATCCAAGGGCATATCTGGTCATGACACAAGGGCATATCTGGTCATGACATCCAAGGGCATATCTGGCTTCTTTGTCCATGAATAGAATGAGGAGACATTGACGTCTGGAAACTGGATTCACTAACTCCTATCCATAAGGCTCTAGAATGAACCTTGGTAGGAGATGGTAGTCACAGGAGCTTGAGGGTGAAAGGAGGTCTGGTTGTCCTCTGCAATTTAGACCACATCTGCTTCAAAGTGTGCAGACCTGGAATTCCTTTCCTGCAAAGGCCTGGCAGGTAGGGTTAGCATCAGCATCCATCACAACCCAGGACATGGGAGCTGGGTGAGGCCCTGTCAGCATTCCTGTCCCCTGGGATCAGGGGAAGTTTATCTGCCCAGTATATTGGCATACACACTGGGCAAGACTCCACTCTGGGGCACAAAGACCCTCGTTCCCATAATGGTCATTTCCAGACAGATAAAGGCCTATCCTGATGTACCTTTGACTTTGTTTTGTTCATGGTGGTAGTTTTTGTTTGGTTGGTTTGGGGTGGTATTTCTTTTGTTTTTTGAGCTGGGTCTCCCTGTGCCCCAGCTGGTCTAGAACTTGCTGTCTAGACTAGGCTGGCCTCGAGCTCACAGAAATCCTCCTGCCTCTGCCTCCTGAGTGCTGGGAGGAAAGGCATAGCACAATGCCCTGCCTGTGCCTTTACCTTTGAAGTTGGGGGGGGGGTGCTCACTTTACCTTTGAAGTTTGGGGGGGGTGTTGCTCACTTTACTACTGCCGGTCCTTGTGGTCTGGTCTGGTCACTTGGGAACATCTCCCACTGAGCCTTTGTCCTGGCACTGAGGTGGCCTCACTGCAAGAAGCCATCAGTACCCTTTATTTGGAAATTGGCAAAAGTGAAGTTCTCTCCTGAAGTGGCTGGAGGGGTTTGCCTACACCCTGAGGGAGCAGCAAGCTAACTAGCCCGAGCGCTGAGGAGACAGGAAGCAGTCCAAGGACCCAGAGTTCCCGTCACAGTTGCCACTCTTGTTTGTGCTGCTGCCGTGGTGGACATCAGGACACTTGGCAACGCTGTACTTAGCTGGCTTGTCTAGTGCTGGTTGGCAGAGGGCAGCTGCATCATAAGGTCGATGTCTCTGTGAGCATCAGTGTCTGCTGGTGACCTGGATTCAGGGGTGTCAGTGCCCTCAATGTTCACAGATACCTTTTGGTTTCCTAAGCTACACAAAGTAGTATTGATTCTTTACAGGGATTTTCTTTCTGTAAACTTAAGTCTAGGTTGTTTGCATAGTGGGAACCAAGAGAACATGGCTTCTACTGGCTGGTTTTATTCACATGAATCTCAGCACTGTACCACCAGTGACGCTCTGCTCTTTCCCCATCAGGACACAGCTGTCTCCCTGCCTGCCTCCATCCCCTTGTGTTTCAGACCCCCACAGGGCACCCAAGTCCTGAGAGTGCTCAGGTGATAATTCCTTAAAGAGTGAATGTTTGACTAGACAGCAGGTGAAGAAGGTCAGCATTAGGAAGACACACAGTCAGAAAACTCAATCCTGCAGAGAATGAACAGAAGCCCACGCCCACCACTCAGATGAAAGAGAAAGGGTGGGCAGGTATCCACAGGATCCAGAAGGAAAGGTGGAAGCCAGACTGCTCCGAGAGTCCTATGGACAGCTTTCCTTTTTCCAAAGAAAAACAAAACTTTATTCCAGTCAGTGCTTTATGCAAAGACCTAGCTCACACACTTCTGTGTCCACCATTCCCAGTGGCTGTGTAGTAGATAAAGCACCTACTAAGCTCCAGCACTAGATGAAGAGAAGCAGTAGGAAGGCTCCTGTTGGCTTGCTGCCATGGGTGATCCCCAAAGTCGGGAGCAAATCTGGCTCCGTGGACATGGCTTCCCGATCTGAGTCTGCATCTCCCACTGAAGAACAAGAGACATTGCCCTAGGAGAAGAGAGGTTGCCCACCACACGGTCCAGACTCCTGTGCAGTCAGCACTACATGCTGCTTTTCAAAACACCAAGTTGTAAAGTTATGGCACGCTCCCCCTGGAATGAAAGGCCACAAGGTCTAAGTTCTTTGGAGCAAAGTTTAATTCAGGGTAGCCGGGGCTAGGCTCAGGGGAAGGATAGAGCCAAGCACAGAATGGCGTCTGGCTTGGGAATTTAAGGAAGAAGGTGGGAGTGGGATTCAGTGAGAGTGGGGTGGGTCGGAATTTGGAATCTGGGTGAAGGGCGAGGCGGAAGATTCCTGAGTAATTGGTGGTGGCCTGCTTTAGCATAACCAAAGGCTATGCCTGGTACAGCAGGTTCTTGGGCAACAGGGATTTTAGGTGTCTCTGCATTCCAATGGGCTTCTGGAGCTCACAACCTGACATAAGTGAGGGATGGAGTGTGCAGGCCACAAAGACTGCATCTGCAGAATAGAAACCTCGCTGCCACTGAATGGCTGCTAAACTCTAATTGGCATGTAACACCCTATAAATTTATTAACGTGCCTGGCTCCTCATTGGTGGACCTTCTGTTAAGCACCAAGAAATTACCAATTTTCAGGGGTAGTCACTCAAGTCTCAGGATGACTAGGTTTGGAAGAGGGGGAAAGCCGCACTGCACTTCTCATAAATCAGGCTCAGCCTGGACAGCAGCTCTCCAGCTGCAGATGCATCCCCAGGACGGGCAAGTTTGAGGTGAGAGAACCTTGGAGCCTCTCACCATGTGTATTTTATTTGCTATTTTTATTTTTTATTTTCTGTGCATGAGTATATTGCCTGCATGTATGTAAGTGCACCTGTGTTGTGCAATTCCCATGAAGGTCTGAAGAGGCGTCAGATCCTTTATAACTGGAGTTATGGCTTGTTGATAGCTGCCATGTGGGTGCTGGGAATTCTGGGAATTGAACCTGGGACCTTTTCAGGAGCACAAGTGTTCTTAACTGCTGAGCCATCTCTCCAGCCCACAGTTATGTATATTTTATTACAATTATTATTTTTTGAGACAGGGTCTTGTATAGCCCAGGCTGGCCTCAAACTTGCTATATAGCTGAGGATTATCTTGGATTTCTCACCCTCCTTCCTCCACTACCCAGTGCTAAGTTCCAGGCATGTGCCACCATGCCCAATTTATGTGGTGCTAGAGACCTTGCCCAGGCTTCCTGCATGTGGGTGATGTACTTTATGTACTAGGTCCCGTCGCAGCCTGTGTGATCTACACTCTTGGCTGTTGTGAGTGAAGCTGCCACGAAGATTTCCAGGCATATTTAGGTGTCAAGTTTGTGTTTCTCTAGCCAAAATGTCCAAGAACACAGCTACTGGTCATGGGGGAATTACATACTTTGGTTTATAAACAAAACCCAAATCCAAACTGCCAAACCTTCCAGACTAAAAGTAACCCATAGTATGATTTTAAAATCACTGTCTGAGGGGCTGGAGAGATGGTTGAGTGGTAAGAGCACTGGCTACTGTATCCGAGGACCTGAGTTTGATCCCCTGCACCCACACTGGAGCTGGAGCTGGAGCTGATAATCATCTGCAAACTCCAGGTTCCGGGGATCTCTTCTGGCCTGAGGGATTTGTATGACATGGGTGCACTTACATACAGACAAAACACTCCCATGCATAAAATAAAAATAAATAAATAAAACAATATGATTAAGAGAGGGTTTTGTTTTTTTTTGGGGGGGGGGTCTTTTTGAGACAGGGTTTCCCTGTAGTCCCAGTTGGCCTGGAAGTTGCTACATCAACCAGACTGGCCTGGAGCTCACAGAGATTCACCTGCTTCTGTCTCCCAAGTGTTAGGATTAAAGGGGTGTCCACCATGCCATACCACCACATCCATGAGGGAGGGTATGTTTTAGAGAGACTGAGCTCAAATCATACAGCACAGTGTACTACAGACCCCATCTGAGGGGAGCCTACATCCTGTCCCTATATGGTTCCTGGAGAGATAAAGGCAGAGGCTTTCATGGCCACAGCCCAATGTGTTTAGATAATGCATCCAAGGAGATGGTATGCAGGTGTCATTTGATATGTTTATAACTATGTTTAAAAGACCTGTGTGCCTAAGGAAGTCAAATTTTCAGGTGGCCAATAGTGACTGTGACCCGTCAGCTTTCAGCAAAAGAGGTGACAAGAGCAAAGCTCTGAGTAGAAGGGAAGGAAGGAGGGAAGGAGGGAAGGAGGGAGGGAGGGAGGGAGGGAACCCCCCACAACCACTCCAAGGTCCTGGCTCACAGGGTGCCTTGGATCAACTATCTGCTTCTCCAGGGCACTTTCCTGTCCCTTCGTAGTCTCTTTGGGGACACATATGGAAATTACTGAAAAAGATAAAACACTTCTAATCTGTTACCAATTAGAAGACACATGTGAATATTATTTTCTAATTTGTGACTGTTGAGCATGCGTCTCAAAGACTAGAGAGAACTAATTGGAATAATTATGCTCGCCCCTGAATATTATACTCTAGAAATATGAGGGTGGATCTGTTCTTTTCAAAGCATGTGCCCAAGGGCTGAATGTATCCCTAAGACATCAAAGGGGTGGCTGTGAACTGTGTTGCTACACAGGAGGTGTGGTGGCCCTGCACCTCTATCTGGGCAGGATGTGTGTATCAAAACACTCATAAAAGTAAAGTAAATCTGAAAAGAGAAAAATATATATACATAACGTAAAATCTACCGTCTTAACTCTTTTCAAATTCACATTCATCGACACTAAGTAAAGCCACCCTTCAAGTACAGCCATCAGCACCTTCTGTCTGCAGAACTTTCCCACCATCTTGCCTTGAAACTGTTAATGCCAGCTCGCATGCCGCTCCCCAGCTAGCCCCTGGCAGCCACAAGTCTATTCCTGCAAGCCTGATTCCTCCAGGAACCTCATACAAATGGAACTGCTTCTTCCTTAGCGTGATGTCCTCAGGGTTTCATCTGTATTGGACCCTTACTTTAACTCTTGCAAGCCACTGTGGGCCTGGGGGGCGGGCAGGATCTGTTCCAGGCCCTCTTGTCAGCTAAGTGCCCATGTAGCTTTGAACCTCATAGTGTGTGCGTATGTATTCAGCTGTGCACATGCAAGTACAGGCCAGACGTCGGTGTCAAATGTGTGTATGTGTGTACGTATGTATTCAGCTGTGCACATGCAGGTACAGGCCAGACGTCGGTGTCAAATGTGCATATGTGTGTACGTATGTATTCAGCTGTGCACATGCAGGTACAGGCCAGACGTCGGTGTCAAATGTGCATATGTGTGTACGTGTGTATTCATCTGTGCACATGCAGGTACAGGCCAGACATCGGTGTCAAATGTGCATATGTGTGTACATATGTATTCAGCTGTACACATGCAGGTACAGGCCAGATGTCGGTGTCAAATGTGCATATGTGTATACGTATGTATTCAGCTGTGCACATGCAGGTACAGGCCAGACGTCAGTGTCAAATGTGCATATGTGTATACGTGTGTATTCAGCTGTGCACATGCAGGTACAGGCCAGACGTCGGTGTCAAATGTGCATATGTGGCCGGGCGTGGTGGCACACACCTTTAATCCTAGCACTCAGGAGGCAGAGGCAGGCGGATCTCTGTGAGTTCAAGGCCAGCCTCGTCTACAGAGTGAGTTCCAGGACAGCTGGGGCTACAGGGAGACCCTGTCTCAAAAAGACCAAAAAAAAAACAAAAACAAAAACACAAATGTGCATATGCGTGTACGAATGTATTCAGCTGTGCACGTGCAGGTACAGGCCAGACGTCGGTGTCAAATGTGCATATGTGTGTACGAATGTATTCAGCTGTGCACGTGCAAGTACAGGCCAGACGTAGGTGTCAAATGTGCATATGTGTGTACGTATGTATTCAGCTGTGCACGTGCAAGTACAGGCCAGACGTAGGTGTCAAATGTGCATATGTGTGTACGTATGTATTCAGCTGTGCACGTGCAAATACAGGCCAGACGTAGGTGTCAAATGTGCATATGTGTGTACGTATGTATTCAGCTGTGCACGTGCAAATACAGGCCAGACGTAGGTGTCAAATGTGCATATGTGTGTACGTATGTATTCAGCTGTGCACGTGCAAATACAGGCCAGACGTAGGTGTCAAATGTGCATATGTGTGTACGTATGTATTCAGCTGTGCACGTGCAAATACAGGCCAGACGTAGGTGTCAAATGTGCATATGTGTGTACGTATGTATTCAGCTGTGCACGTGCAAGTACAGGCCAGACGTAGGTGTCAAATGTGCATATGTGTGTACGTATGTATTCAGCTGTGCACGTGCAAATACAGGCCAGACGTTGGTGTCAAATGTGCATATGCGTGTACGAATGTATTCAGCTATGCACATGCAAGTACAGGCCAGACGTAGGTGTCAAATGTGCATATGTGTGTATGTATGTATTCAGCTGTGCACATGCAGGTACAGGCCAGACATCGGTGTCAAATGTGCATATGTGTATACGTGTGTATTCATCTGTGCACATGCAGGTACAGGCCAGACGTCGGTGTCAAATGTGCATATGAGTGTACGTATGTATTCAGCTGTGCACATGCAGACGTCGGTGTCAAATGTCCCCTCATTTGCTTTCCACCATATTCTTTTAAATATCTTATTTTTATCTTATTTTAAATATCTTATTTTGTTTCTTTTTCTTGGTGGGGGGAGGTGTCTTTTTGAGACAGGGTCTCCCTATAGCTCCAGCTGTCTTCGAACTTACTACATAGACCAGGCTGCCTCCCGAGTGCTGGGATTAAAGGCATGCACCACCACACCCAGCATATTTTATTATGTTTATCTTAGGTGTATGAGTAGTATATTGTCTGTACGTATGCAAGTACACCTGTGTAGTTCAGTGCCCATGGAGGTCAGAAGAGGATATTAGCTCCCCTAGAACTGGAGTTATGGACAGTTGTCAACTGCCGTATGGGTGCTAGGAACTGAACCCAGGGACTCTGCAAGAGCAGCCAGTGCTCTTAATGGCTGAGCCATCTCTCCAGCCCCTTCCGCCATATTTTTTGAGACGGGGTCTCACTGAGCCTGGACCTTGCCATTTCAGCTAGACTGGCTGGTCAGTGAGCCTCAGGGATTCCCACACGCTGCCCCCAGCTCTGGGGTTGCTGCTGCGCACTCCCGGGCCTGGTGAAATGGGTGCTCCTCGGTATCTAAACTCGGCATCATGCTGCACAACCAGTACTTGGCCACCTGAGCCGTCTCCCCAGCACTGGGCCTTGTATTTTTAACATCTGTGGAGTAGTTGAGAAAGAAAACTAGCAGTTGTTCATTGATAGGGTTTCCTCTGAAAGAGGATTGTTGGGTCTCTGGTAGCATTTCAGCTGTTGCTACAGTGTAAGCTAGCCCATCCTGGCTGGGAGAAATAGCCCCTCCAAGACCCCCTCCCTACCAAGGAGCATTGTCAGTAGTGTCCACCAGGATCTGCAGGTCCCAGACCACTAATCCTATTAATGGCTTCAGCACTTTACATGTTTTCCTGTTTTGGGAAAAGTTAAAATGCAAATTACCTTTAAGTGTCTTTGCATTTACATATTCTCAAAGCCTTCTGTCCTTCAGAACCTCTGTCCTTACTATTAAGGTTGGTGGCTATGACTATGGAACTCCCCCACTCCCAGATTCAAAGGGAAAGCTACGTTAAGATACTTTATTGTTCAAAATCAATAATTGTCTTATGTCTGAAAAATGATATCAAGGATTGTAGTTCTTAAAGGTAGTTGGCAGTTTTTGCCAGGAACTGCTAAGGATTCCCTTTGGCTTTTTTTTTTTTTTTTTTTTTTTTTATTTTGGTCTGTGTATGAATGTAACTGTCTGCATTAGGTTGGTGTTGTGCAATGCCGTCGGAGGTCAGAAGAGGGGTCTCGATTCCCTGGAACTGGAGTTCTCCTGGAATTGGGAGTTACAGACAAGTTCTTAGCCACCATGTGGGTGCTGGGGATCGAACCTGGTCCTCTGCAAGAGCAGTCTTAACCGCTAGGCTATCTCTCCAGACCTCCCTATGGCTTTCTTAAATGGACCACAGCTCAGCAACCTGGGACCATCTCTGCCACTTTTGAGGACCACTTTGAGAAGGCACTGGCAGAGCCTGTGCTGTGGCTGTCCCTCGTGCCCCTGGCCTCTCCCTGCAGCAGCCTCGGGTTTCTCTGTCCCTGGTGTTTAAAGGGTAACGGTGCATGCCAGGCAAGAACTGCATCTATCTTAGGGGATCCCGAGCGGAGGAAAAGGACCATTTCTCCTCCCTTGTCTGTTTGTGATATGATGTGTTCCAAAGCTGATCACATCAGCCACTGTTATGGAGGACTTAATTCTCTGTAATGGAGGCTCCACTACCAGCGTAGCCGGGAGGGCTGCCGAGGCCTGGCTGCATTTCATGGCACATTACACGGAATCTAGGGCCGCCTCACTCCACTTGCCCCAGTGCATGCTCACATGGCAGAGTCCTTGGGATTTGGTACCTTAAAATGGACAGTTTCTTTCTTTAATTTTTTTCTTTTTTTTTCTTTCTTTTTTTTTTTTTTCCAGTGTCAAGGCACAGATGCATCCACTGTGTGTGGCTGGCAGAGCTTAGAGGCGCTCTCATGTAGCCACACATATAATTTGCAACAAACTTAAATAATTGTCTGCAAAAAGAAAATGGCAGGAAGGGTCTGAGAGACACCCAGAGAGATTGTGGTTAAAGAGGTAGAGCTGAGGGTGGCAGGGTCCTTTAAACATCTTGTGTTATTTTATAGCAGGTTAAAAAATAGAGGGAAATGCTGAAATTGTATGTTGGCTATGTTGGCTGATTCTTGGGCAGTGTAGATATTTCTCTAGGAGTGGGACACTTTCTCAAGTCATCTGCTTGGAAGTTAGATTTTTAAGTTGTTTTTAGTCTCCCCTTCACAAGCAGCTCCAGGCCTGGGCTCCCCGTGCCGTGTGCCCTTCAGGCCAGTCCCTGCTAACTGCTGCCTCTTCTGTTCCTGTTTGTCATGGAGAGCTTCCTCTCCTATACCACAAATCAGGGCCTCCATCCCTTCCCATTCTTGGCTTCCAGTTCCTACAGTCTCCAAGAAAAAGAAGAAAACTCCATCTGTGGCAGTCACTGTCCTGTGGCTCTAGGTACCCAATTCCATGCTGTCCACAGTATACCCNTTTTTTGTATGTGTATGAATGTACTGTCTGCATATAGGTTTGTGCAATGCCTCGGAGGTCAGAAGAGGGTCTCGATTCCCCTGGAACTGGAGTTCTCCTGGAATTGGGAGTTACAGACAGTTCTTAGCCACCATGTGGGTGCTGGGGATCGAACCCTGGTCCTCTGCAAGAGCAGTCTTAACCGCTAGGCTATCTCTCCAGCCCCTCCCTATGGCTTTCTTAAATGGACCACAGCTCAGCAACCTGGGACCATCTCTGCCACTTTTGAGGACCACTTTGAGAAGGCACTGGCAGAGCCTGTGCTGTGGCTGTCCCTCGTGCCCCTGGCCTCTCCCTGCAGCAGCCTCGGGTTTCTCTGTCCCTGGTGTTTAAAGGGTAACGGTGCATGCCAGGCAAGAACTGCATCTATCTTAGGGGATCCCGAGCGGAGGAAAAGGACCATTTCTCCTCCCTTGTCTGTTTGTGATATGATGTGTTCCAAAGCTGATCACATCAGCCACTGTTATGGAGGACTTAATTCTCTGTAATGGAGGCTCCACTACCAGCGTAGCCGGGAGGGCTGCCGAGGCCTGGCTGCATTTCATGGCACATTACACGGAATCTAGGGCCGCCTCACTCCACTTGCCCCAGTGCATGCTCACATGGCAGAGTCCTTGGGATTTGTACCTTAAAATGGACAGTTCTTTCTTTAATTTTTTCTTTTTTTTTCTTTCTTTTTTTTTTTTTTCCAGTGTCAAGGCACAGATGCATCCACTGTGTGTGGCTGGCAGAGCTTAGAGGCGCTCTCATGTAGCCACACATATAATTTGCAACAAACTTAAATAATTGTCTGCAAAAAGAAAATGGCAGGAAGGGTCTGAGAGACACCCAGAGAGATTGTGGTTAAAGAGGTAGAGCTGAGGGTGGCAGGGTCCTTTAAACATCTTGTGTTATTTTATAGCAGGTTAAAAAATAGAGGGAAATGCTGAAATTGTATGTTGGCTATGTTGGCTGATTCTTGGGCAGTGTAGATATTTCTCTAGGAGTGGGACACTTTCTCAAGTCATCTGCTTGGAAGTTAGATTTTTAAGTTGTTTTTAGTCTCCCCTTCACAAGCAGCTCCAGGCCTGGGCTCCCCGTGCCGTGTGCCCTTCAGGCCAGTCCCTGCTAACTGCTGCCTCTTCTGTTCCTGTTTGTCATGGAGAGCTTCCTCTCCTATACCACAAATCAGGGCCTCCATCCCTTCCTATTCTTGGCTTCCAGTTCCCTACAGTCTCCAAGAAAAAGAAGAAAACTCCATCTGTGGCAGTCACTGTCCTGTGGCTCTAGGTACCCAATTCCATGCTGTCCACAGTATACCCCAGTGCCTGTCAGCCCTGGACAGTGTACCCCAGTGCCTGTCAGCCCTGGACAGTGTACCCCAGTGCCTGTCACCCCTGGACAGTGTACCCCAGTGCCTGTCACCCCTGGACAGTGTACCCCAGTGTCTGTCACCCGTGGACCGGCTGTGCTATGCATTGTTTCCTGTCTCCAGAGGCATAGTCATCTGTGCTCACCACTTCCCCTGGGACTTCCCTGGCCTGACGCCAGCCTTGCTCTAGGTTCTTTCTTCTCCAGATACCCACCGTCCCCTGAGAGAAGCAGCCTCTGCACCACGCCCCACACCCCACACCCCACACATGGCCCCTTCAGTCTTCACTGTATTCCTGCGAGGTGGGTGTTTGTATCACTGTTTTCTCACACAAAGGAACCAAGTGTCTAATCCATGACTCTACAAGGTCCAAGGGAGAATTCAAACCTAAACCTGTGGGAATCAAAAACCTTCAGCTTTGGGGCAGGGTGGCACATGCCTTTACTCCCAGCACCCAGGAGACAGAGGTAGGCAGATCTCTGTGAGACAGAGGCCAGCCTGGTCTACATGTGAGTTCCAGGCCAGCCACTGCTACAGGGAGATGCTATCTCCAAAAGTAAAAAATAAAAATAAATCTTGGGCTGGAGAGATGGCTCAGTGGTTAAGAGTGCCGACTGCTCTTGCAGAGGACCTGGGTTCAATTCCCAGCACCCACATGGTGGCTAAGAACCGTCTTTAACTCCGGTTCCAGGGGAATCCGATGCCCTCTTCTGACCTCCACGACATGGGTGGACCAACCTACATGCAGACAGTACACTCATACACATAAAAAAATAATAAAAATTTAAAAAATAAAATCTTAAGCTGCTGACCAGTTTGCCAGAGGTCTATGCACAGGCCTCGTAGAGGGGGTTCCAAGTATGCCTGCCCAGGGCTTGGTCCAGCTGTAGCCCCCAGGCACCAAACCCCACCCAGTTTTGTAGCTGGAGTACAGGCCCTGCTGGCTACTAGTGGGGAATGAAGCTGAGGCCTCATTATCTCTCCGTGAGGAAAGAGACAGCTGACCTACCTGGCCCCAGGCCAGCAGGAGACCGTTGTCACCTGAGGTCACCTCTAGAGGAGGCAGCTGGAGTCACAGAGCGTCCAGTCTGTTCAAAACATCTCTGGGTTTGTTTGTTTGTTTGTTTGTTTTATTTTGTCTTTTCAAGGCTGTCCTGAAACTCACTCTGTAGACCAGGCTGGCCTTGAACTCACAAAGATCCGCCTGCCTCTGCCTCCCGAGTGCTAGGATTAAAGGCGTGCGCTGCCATGCCCGGCTTTGTTTTGATTTTTTAAGAGAGGGGCTCCCCCTCTACAGCTACAGCGCAGGCTAGGGTTAAGCCCAGACCCTCTCATCTCACTTAAAGTGACCACCACCATGTGTTCCCAATCCAGGAAACATACAGTGCCTGTGCCTGGTGTGCAGAGGGCTGCCAGTCAGCCTGGAGTGTGCCCGGAGGCTAGCCTCGAAATCACAGCAGTTCTCCTGCCTCAGCCCTCCAGAGTACTGGGATTGCGGGCATGACCCACCACACTCAGCCTCCATCATGATCAGATAAGGATGGAGGATGGATAGGCCAAGGTGACCAAGGACAGCAAGTGAACGGAGCCCTGCGAGCTCAGCAGTAGGTCAGCGGCCCACACCTGCCTTCGAGTGGCTCTCACCCCCTGAAAGCTGACAGGGTCAAGGCCCCACGGGCTCTGCTGAAGCCACTCCTCCTGGTCCCGGCTTTCTGCTCTGGGCTCTCAGACAGCAGAGCGTTCTCTAATGTGTTCTACTCAGGACTCCACCCTCCTGACCTAACAACACCCAAGCGTCCCCCTCCTGGGAGTCCTCTGAGTGCTGGGCAGAGGCCATCTGCTTTCTTTTCCAATTTTGAAACACAGGCACATCAAAACTGGATCTGAAGAAGGGCCCTTAGGACCAGTGGTTTATAAGGAAAACCCAGAAATGTCTGTCCATCTGCTGGGCTATGACCTCAAGCCTTCTTTGGGCCTGCTGAAGTATTATGGCCCATCAGCTCCATTAGCTTCTTAACAGGCAGGTGAGGAGGGGGCCTGGCAGTCATGACAGCGTAGCCATGAGGGCACCAAGAGCCAGGCAGATCCCAGATCAAAGCCTGCCGTGAGACCAAGCTCAGCCCTCCAGATAGCCCCCTTCTTACCCAGGTGCCCTTTGGGGCCACACAAGCTGTGCCAGGCAATGCAGGCCTGACTCTGGGCAGGAGGTACACCTGAGCATACAGCCATCACCTCTCAAGGCTATCTGGACCTGTACCTGCCTGCAGATCTACCCGACCCCATGGCCCAACATATTTAACTATGGCTTGCAGAAGTAATAAGCCTAATACAGTTGACTTTATTTAATTAATAATGATCCTGTTCTGTTCCCCTATGCTCATAAAACACCCTTCAGGGTAGCAAAAACACTCATAATATTGATCAGAAGTCAAGTGGGATATTTATTTTGTCTTTGCCCCCTGAGCATAAATCCTTGTCTGTTGCCTCCTGCTCTCTCCATGCAGGATTTACAGTGGCCAGTTTCTTAAAAGCTTTCAGTAATTAAGGAATAAATACCCATCCGTCTTTGTTGGCCATCCCCAGTGCTGTGGACTGACCCCTAGCAACGGCGCTTGGGAGAAGGCATGCATGCGGGCAGGGGTCGGTGCTCAGCTTGTGCTGGACCTGGGCCCCCCCTGCAGGGAGGAAGCCCCCCTTTCCCCAGCATATTGTTCCAGCCCCTTCTTCCATGCCCCCTCTCCCAGTTCCTGTTTTGCGTGAGGCAGGAAGCACTTTGGAAATTCCTTGCTGCTAGCTCTTTCTTCTCTCTTCTTCCTCTGTCCTTCCTCTCCTCATCTGTCACCAGTTGAGAACCATGTGTTGCTCCTCCAGTTTCACCTCCTCACCCTAAGGGCATTCATTCTTCCAGTCCTGAACACTCTGCTGTACGATCACCCATAAAATCAGTCTTGAAAATCCCCCTGTAGTCTGTAGAGGAAGAAGGTGTTTACAGAAGTGGTGTGGTAAGTGACGTGCACACACAGAATTACTTCCGGGCCTTTTATCGCTGAGGTGAAAGATTTAAGTACAGACATGTTCCCCACAGGACTTGGTAGCAAGTAGACTTTCAGGAAAAGCCCCAGGTGCTCCAAAACCTCCCAACAGGCAAGGACAAGCCACCAAGGGACAGCTAGTCATGGTCCTGCCAAAACAACAGGCTCCCAGCAGACCACGGGCCATCTGGCCACTCGCCCCACATGTGTGTTTTAGTGACACTCTCTTAGCCAACACTGTGTTGAAAGCCAGTCAGAAGCTCTGTGATTATTTGTTAAAAACTTAGTTTCTGGGAATCCACCATTAACCTTCTTACCCCTTGGCAGGATGCTGCATCCCCCTGCCAGGACCAAAACACAGCTGGCGACATCAGCGTCTTTGCAGCTTTCACACTGAGACAGGGCCTTGCATCAGGTCATTTCTCAGGCTGTGGCTAGAGCTGACTGTGACTAGAGAGCTTGCGTAGCATCCACAAAGCCCTCTGTTCAACCCCCAGCACTGCCTAACATAGACATTGTGGTGCATGCCACACTCAGAAGCATAGAAGTTCAAGGCCGGAGAGCGCAGTGCTTAGGTCAGGGCCTTGCTAGGACCACCTGAAGCACAGTAGGATTGAAAGGTTATTCCTGGGGCTAGAGAGATGGCCTAGCGGTTAAGAGCACCGACCGCTCTTGCAGAGGACCCGGGTTCAATCCCCAGCACCCACATGGTGGCTGAGAACCGTCTGAAACTCCAATTCCAGGAGAACTCCAGTTCCAGGGGAATCCAACACCCTCTTCTGACCTCCGTGGCATTGCACGACACGGGTGCACAAACCTACATGCAGGCAGTACATTCATACACATACAGAAATAAATAAAAATTAAAAAAAGAAAGGTTATTCCTGGATAAACTGCCAACCCATGAAAGGAAACAGCCTGAACTGCTCAGAGTCCAAAACGACATCTCCAGAGAAAGTAGACTGTTTTGCTTCTCGCCCACCTGTGCCCCTTTTCTAAGCCTAGGGAACAATCTGTGGAAGAGGGGGCATGGTAGAATGTAAGGGCTGCAATTGGGGTGAATTGTGAAACTACAGCAATATAGACTGGACTCTTATTTGATCAACGTGATTGTACATACAAGCCCCCCCAGCTGGATGGTGGGAGCCTTGGGCTGTGTGGGTTTGAGCGTAGCTGCTTGCAAATTGGTTTTACATGAAGGATGCTTGTACTCACAACTTATTACTTATTGTTAAAAAAATCAAATTAAAAAAAGAGAAATGCTGCCCAGAGGCCCACAGGTAACACTGCCAAAAACAGTTCAAGGCCATCCTCAGTTGCATAGTGAGCCCACGTCCAGCCTGGGCTGGATGATCCTGGAGGGAGTGCTGGGTCCTGCTGTGACTCCTCCCCCGAGCCCCAGCCCTGTGCTCTTTGCTCTTCTCTGGCACTAAGGATTGGTCTGTGCTCAGTGGTCTGTGCCGGGGAGGGCCCCACCCGCTGCTCCACACTCACAGGACCCGGCTTCAGATGATGGGATCCCACACTCACAGGACCCGGCTTCAGATGATGGGATCCCACACTCACAGGACCCGGCTTCAGATGATGGGATCTGTTCTCCTTCCACTCGATTTTTTCCCCATAATTGTAATTTCCTTTCTGTTTAGTCTATACCTAATTCACAAATTATTCTTAATTATTCTGTAGATAATTTTAGTAAAGGAAGAAATTAGGAGGGAAAAACCGACAGATTATTAGCACATCCTCAGCAGTGGCAGCAATGTTCCAGGTCTGGGCAGTGGGCATGTTCTGGGTCTGTCTATGGGTTGTTCTAGATCTGTGGCTGTAGGGTGTTCTAGATCTCCAGCTATAGGGGTCTTCTAGGTCACTGGGTTCTAGATCTCTTCTAGGTCTCTGGCTGTAAGGTGTTCTGGGTCTGTGGCTGAGGTCTAGATCTGTGGTCATGAACATGTTCTAAGACTGCTTTCAGTCTGGGTGATCTGTGTGTGCTATAATAGAAGTATTCTAGATCTTTTGCTCTAGAAGTGTTGCACAGCTATGGTGCTGGAATACTGCAGCTCAGCAGTGATCTGCACAAGTGCCTGTGTTTGGCAGACTTCTTGCACATGCTAGCCAAGTGCCCTGCCACTGAGCTCCCTCCACAGCTAGACTAACTAGACACACTTTAAATACTAGAAATGTATCACTCAGGGTTAGATACTATAAAGTCTATGATCAAGGTACCCACAAACTCAGAGTCTGCTGGGGGCTCAGCATCAGCTTCTAAGATGACACCTCAGGGCTATGTCCTCACACAGTGGAGGATCAAGCTGGCTCCCCCTCACCCCCCATCTTCCGTAAGGTGTTGATCTGCCTAGTGACATAATCACCTCCCAAAGACCCTGACTCTTAAGACCTTTATCTTGGGAGTAACAATTACAAGTAAATTGGAGGAGGTGGATGCATACAGACGTAGCATACCAGTTACAAAGCAGTGTGCTGTGTCACTGTCCTGATGAGCTAATACAAAGGAGGCCCCGGCTGCTGTTGCCACTGATGTAAAAGAGGTGTTCCAGTGTGGAGTAGCCAGAAGTCCTGGGGATACACAGCCCTTCCCAGGACATTGTCATCATAGACCTCAACAGTGTTGTTACTTGGCTGATTTTGCCCTGGTAACAAGCCCTGCAGTAAACACCCCTGTCAGGGTCTTCCAGCACTGGGCACAGGGGAGCTCAGGTAAGGACTGGATCCCAAGAGGCCAGGATGGAGCCTGGTACAGCCTACCACAAGGTGAAGAGCCCCAGACCCAGGTGCCCGCTTCAGAGCAAGGACAGAGCTCTGGCCACAGCCCCACTTCATGTTTTCCTTCGCTAACATCCTGAGCTCTGATTGATTTCCCCTCTATTCTGTGCAGCCCCTGGTTTCTGCTCACAGGACAGGGCATTAGTGTGACCCCAGGAAGCTGAGGTCATGAAGTCATTTATAGTCCACCCTTCCCCTTGCCACTTAGGCAGTTTAGGGGTTCTCGGCGTTCCATGTTGCCTGTAGCCAATTCTGTCTGGAAGGCCTCAGGTGAGATATGCTCCAGGCCGCTACTCCTAAGATCGGGAAGGCCAGCAGCCCTCAGGCTACTGTAGAAAGCAGCCTTGGCTGAGCACAGCAGGCCTTGTGGCTCTGCAGCCCAGTCTTGCGTGTTCTCTGTCTAACCCAGATCCTGTGTTCCGTCTCTCCTAGCCTGTGGCTCACACATCAGGCAGCTTGTGGTCGTGTCTAGAGGGAGAGAGTAAGCCCTTCTTAGGACTCCATTCCGGCCAGGGAGGGAGAGCTCCACCAGGGCACCACTGAATGGGGCTTCTCTGCGTTTTAGGGGCAGGATCCATGTCCATCTTTTCACAGGTTGCTACCCCTCCCCCCATCCCCGTCCCTCCTTCTCTGCAGCTAATTTATTTAAAGGTGTGTCAGCACCAAGACCAAATGAGAAGCTGGCCCCTCCTCCCTGCTGACGGCAGCCTTGCTAATAATTCATTTTTTAGCTCATTAGCTAACAGAGGCCATGAGCACTGCTCCTCCAGGGCATTGGAATGAGGCGGGGTGATCTACTGCCAGCTCTGCTGCTCTTGAACTGGCCTTCCTTGGGGACAGTGAAGCACGTAGCCAAGGGACCTCAAAGTAACAGTTGGAGTTTCTGTGCCTTGGCATCGTGGTTTCCTAGGGTGGTGGTATTGACAGAACATTCTCATGGAACAGAAAACACTGTCAGAGTGTGCTGCTTCAGACCATTGTTAGAGCTGTGGAAAGGAAGGCTCAGCCCACATGCCAGGCTGTAGGGAGTTCTCCCTTCTGAGTCTGGGGCTGGAAGCTCCTGATATATGGTGGCTGGTGGGCAAGGTCTGGTGAGGCCTCGGCCCTTCTACTGGCGAGACAAGGGCTGGATAAAGACCATGTGCCGGGGCCTCTTGCTCTTTATAGATTCCCACTGTAGTGGTTCAGAAGTCCATCCCCAAGACCTCCTGTAGCCTGATCTGCTCCCAAAGCCCTCCCTTCCATATCCAGCCACACCGGCAGCTAAAGCTTCAGGGGCTGGAGAGATGGCCTAGCAGATAAGAGCACCGACTGCCCTTGCAGAGGACCCGGGTTCGATCCCCAGCACCCACATGACGGCTAAGAACTGTCTGTAACTCCAATTCCAGGAGAACTCCAGTTCCAGGGCAATCCGAGACCCTCTTCTGACCTCCAAGGCATTGCACGACATGGGTGCACAAACCTACATGCAGACAGTACATTCATACACATACAAAAATAAATGAAATTTTAAAAATTTTTAAAAAATTAAAAAAAAAAAACTTCACGTAAACTTAGGGTCTACCAGTTTGGTTGGTGACATCTGAGGAGCCTCAGGACTCTCAGGACTGTGTCCCCAGACTTAGCCCTGACTACACTGACAACCACAGGATGATTTAAACTGGCCAAGCTCCCTCTGCCCTGTGACTCCTGGGCCTCCACATCCTCAAGGGACTCAAAAGACACCAGTGAGCCTCACTAGGCCCCCTGGCCAAGAACAACCAACCTGCCCATGGTGAGTTCTGGGACTCATAGTAACAGGGAACCCCAGCTTAGAAACCTCCAACACCAGCAAGCATCTCAGCATGCCAGCTGCATACCACCACATGGGTGAGCACTGCTGTGTGATTAGAGATGGGTCAGCTGTTGAAGACGGGCTGCTGCGGTCAGTGTATGGTCCACATGTGTTACCTTGGGTCTCTGAATGGCCCTGCCTTGAGTGTCATCACACCTATTTTACAGATGAGAAAACAGTTCCCACAAGGGAAAGTTGATGGCCTGCGCCATGCAGAAGAGAAAAGCATGTGGCAGAGAGAGTGCTCCTGAGAGAGTGCTCCTGCAGCCTCTGGGGAGAGCCCATGAAGCCATGTGTTGGGGCACACTTGCCCTGGTGGCAATGAGAGAAAACAGGGGCTAAAATAACAAGTACTCAAGCATTAATGGGGGCCTGAATTATCCCCACAGAGCCCCGCTGCTGGGACCAGGCTCCATTTTCATACTAATTGGGGTTTAGCCACTAAAAAAGTAGGGTCAGATAGAAAAAAGTCTCCTCACTTAGTGTCCTGGCCACCTTAGAGGCCAGACCCGAAGCCAGCACGCAGCTGCTGTTTAGAAAAGCACACAAAGATCCAATAAAGAGCTGTGATTCCATCTGATGCTAAAAGCCGCACACTGAGCAGGCCTAGGCCATGTCCTTGGTGGGAGACAGGGGTCTCTGTTTAGTCTGTGCCTGGGGTATTCAAATATTAAAATGAAATTTTAATCATTGCAGTTAGGACCCAAAGTTCTAGTGTTAAGTTTCGCCCATTGCCCCTGGATGAGTTCAGAATGACTTAAAATCAATTGGAGCAGAATAAGACAATCCGATGTTAATGTCTACCCCAAAATGAGAGTGAGCAAATTAGAATCTGGGCATCTGGGCGTTTCCTACCCCTTTAGACTTTCTATTTACTCCTCGTTTTGCCCTTTCTCTCTGCTGATTTTTGAATGACATCAACATACTATAAGCAAGGTTTCAAGGTTGGGGCTGGGTTTGTCTTTTTCTGTACCTCGTATTTCCTGATGTAGTGTACTTTTGTGCCTGTCTCTAACTGGGGACTTGTGTGAGCGCCTCACCAGCATTGTGGGAGCCTAGTGTTTGTCCTGGAAATCTCTGAATGAAGATTCGGGGGTCACTCAGGGGTCACTCACATGTACCAGGAAGTGAAGCAAAACTAATCCAGATTTACTCCTGGAAGAATCTGTTTGCCTAAGTATTTAAAAACAGATTAGGGCTAACTCGACACTAGATCACCAGGCACTGTGTAAACACTGGGCGAAGGTGTAAAGAGGCCTTTCTTCTGGGCCTCGGAAGCAGAAATGTAATGAGTTTTCTTTCTGGAGGGTGGCAGAGGGAGACTGATTCCTCCTGTGCCTCGTAGCTATGTACTCTGATTATTGCAGGAACAGGACTTGGATCTTAGGAGGGGCATTGTGTGTCTGTCTTACTGAAGTCTGGGAGTAATTCTAGTCTCTTCATCTATGTGTGGCTGGCTTTCTTGCTTTCTTCATCATCCTCATTTAAAAAAGCCTGTGTCCCAACCTCAATGAGCACACCCCAGGCTACTTGGAAAATTCGAAGAACTACTTGGGAAACCCCAGTTTCTGTTTCAATGTTTGCCCTGACCCCTTTTCTAGTAATGCTGAGTTGAGTGTCTTTTCCATCCTCTTTGGTTTGGTTTGGGTTTCTAACAAGTCTATCCTTAACAGCCCAGAGGACGTGGGAAGCTCACCTGGGACATTTCTTTTGCATCAGTGCACACACGCCATGCAGGGGAAGTTTGCTTCCCCTCTTCTGTCTCAGTGACCTTTCTACTGTGATGGACTAGGCCCCTGTCCTCTTTAGACCCTGGGGGTGGGGGCCAGGCCCCAGAGGCTCCTGTCCTCCAGGTCAAGACGCCATATCTATCATGTCATCTGGGTTCCATGCTCCAGCGGCATTCCGCCCCCTGCCCCTGGCTTTGCTCTGGCTTCAGAGGTTGTCCACTGCTTTCCCGGGCTGGGCAACACTTTCTTCTGGGATCCTGACAGTTCTTTGCCAACTAAGGAACGACATCTCTCACCTCCCCCTAAGCCTCTGCCAAGTCTCTAAAGAGATCACAGAAGTGCCTGCAGCACTTCCACCGCATCCATCAGCCCTTCCTGGAATAGGCCACCACTCTGTCCTTCGGGAAATGGTGAGAGACCCTGAAGGGGTGCTCACACACGCTCTTACCCCAGGTAGGGGTAAGTTAAGAGCAGATAGGGCTGCTCTCAGGTGGAGCCGCTGCTGTTCCAGCCCTGGTCTGTGGCTGCATGTCCGCCCTATTGCATAGGGCAGCCCACTTGGGGCCTGAACATGAACACACCTTGCTAGGGCTTTCCCCCCTTGCTCACAGACCCCTGAGCCTTGGAGTTACGGAGTCTGTCCCTGCATTGTGCCAATGCAGGCAGTAGGGTGAGAGCCACCATTCCCAGCCACAGCTTCTGCACTCAAGGGAAGAAACCAAGCAAGCCTCCAAGGCCACCTCAGGGGTTTCAGAAGCCCCAGCAATGATAGCACTCCAGAGATTCCGATACTGGGGCTGGGAAAGCTGCCTTTCTGGTATGTTCTAGGAGGGTGGATGTTGCAGACAGAACCATGAATGAAGCCTTCCCCAGGGGGACCACCTTGTACCAAGAGGAGCCTAACTTTGCTCCCTCCCCATGCCTCCTGACCAGAGCAGCGGTTCAGGTCTCGATTCCCTTCCCGGTTGTGAGTGTGCTTGTCTGTGCTTTTGCAGGGAAGAGAAGGAGCGGTGGATCAGGGCTAAGTATGAGCAGAAGCTCTTCTTGGCCCCACTGCCGTGCACCGAGTTCTCCCTGGGCCAGCAGCTGCTGCACGCCACCGCAGAGGAGGACCTGCGGGCCATCATCCTACTGCTGGCTCACGGCTCCAGGGATGAGGTGAATGAGACCTGCGGGGAAGGAGACGGCCGAACAGCACTGCACCTGGCCTGCCGCAAGGGCAACGTGGTCCTGGCACAGCTGCTGATCTGGGTAGGTGGCCGGGGTGCCCACAGCACGCACAGCAGAGGGCAGAGCCGCTGCGGGTGTGCTGATCTGGGTAGGTGGCCGGGGTGCCCACAGCACGCAC
Source organism: Rhizomys pruinosus (assembly GCA_009823505.1). Classification (NCBI taxonomy): domain Eukaryota; kingdom Metazoa; phylum Chordata; class Mammalia; order Rodentia; family Spalacidae; genus Rhizomys; species Rhizomys pruinosus. Next base: position 1,880,393 of record VZQC01005710.1, read on the forward strand.
AGCAGAGGGCAGAGCTGCCGCGGGTGTGCTCTTCACTTTCCACCAACCTCCGTTTCCTGTAAAACATCAATGTGTCTGGTCTGAAAATGGTGACCTGATCCTATCGGGATTCGGTCTGTGCAGTCCAAGTGGACTTATGGGCGAGGGCATAAGACAAGACAGAACACAGGCCTTCTCTGCATGAAGCCCCTGGGACCTGTCCTCCTTATGCAGGAACATTGTCAGAGTTTCCAAAAGTGTCTTTTCAATGACCCATAGGGCGAGTATGCCAGTGAGGACTTGTTCCTCCTAGTCATCCTCGTTTTGGATTCCGGGCCCAGATAACATGAATGATTTCAAGGCTTCTCCCTGCCAAACTTTTGAGTTTTTATTCCTATAATACAAGATGATAGGAGGTTTGATATGGTGGGAGTTGGTCACAGAGCTTTCTAGGCACTTTTTTTTTTTTAATTTTTGAGACAGCATCTCCTTGTAGCCCCAGCTGGCCCAGAACTCACTGTGTAGACCAGACTGGCCTTGAACTCAAAGAGATCCGCCTGCCTCTGCTTCCCAAGTACTGAGATTAAAGACGTGCACCACCACATCTGGCTTCAGGCACTATTTTTAATGACTCTTTACTAGAGAAAATTATTTTTTTAATTCATTTCTATTTGATTTGAATTCTTCACAAAGCTGAAGTGGGTTAATGTGGTTGTTCAGCAAGGCCCAGCCTGTGCAGACCAAGCAGGTTTGAGACCACATTCCCAGGCAGCATCCCAAAGACTTGGGAGGGACATCTGCCACCAGGACCCTGGAGGAGAACAGCACCCAGAGGGGACACACTCTGCCTCTTCTCCTTTGTTGTCCCCCCCCCCCGGACAGGAATCGAGCATAGTCCAACCCAGCTGAAAAGTAACAAGTGTCTGTATCTGTGTGTCTATGATGAGTGTGTGGGTGTGGGTGAACCCAGCACACGTGAGCGCTGTCCCCAGGCGCCATCCACCTTGGGCTTCTGTTGTTGTCTGTTTGTATCTCACTCGCCTTGACTGGCCCGCAAACCCCAGCAACCCACCTGTCTACACCTCCCCAACCAGGATTATAAACACATACCTAAATCAAAGTCACCCTCACTTTCCGTCACTGGTAATGCAGGCCATTTAATATGAATTAGAAAACAGTTGTATGTGCTCTGCTTGGGCTGCAGTTAACAAAGCACCAGAGCTGGGGGCGTGCACACCATAGAGAGAATTTTCACCTCGATGTCCATGCAGCTCTGCAAGCCGAAGCTCAAGGTCAGCAGGCTCTCCTGAGGCTTCCTTCCTCAGCTGCACACATGCCTTGCTGTGGCTCTACCTGGTCTCCTCTGTGGGCATGGTGGGCATGCATCCCAGGCACGCTGGGAGTAGATGCAGTCACATTCTGAAGCTGCCCACGTTCCTTCTTTGCCAGAAGTCTGTCCTCGAATGCAGTGTTCTACACTGACTCGAGTGTTCAAAGACCCACACACACTTGAGTTGCAGAGTCAGATGTTAACCTAGCCTTTCTGTGAGCAAGAAACTTAAACATTTTGGGGAGATTTTTAATATTATTTAACATTTTCTATTCATCTGTATGTGCGTGTGTCTGCCAGTGTCCTCAGGGCCAGAAGAAGGCACTGGCGCCCCTGGAGTGGAGTTACTGGAGTTACTAGCACTTGTGAGCTGCCTGTGTGGGTGGTACGATGTGAACTCACTTCCCCTGGAGAGCAACAAGCTCTCGGCTGCTAAGCCATGTCTCCAGCCCCTGTTACTTTAGTTTTGCAGGCTGGAGATGGGACCCTTGGCTTTGAGAATGCTGGGTGGTGGCTCGCATCGTCCTCCTCTGTGTGTTAAGGTGGTGTTTCCGTCTTTATGTGGTGGCTGGCCCAGAGTTCACAGCCTCTGCTTCTGGAGTGCATCCACCACCACGCCCAGCAGTGCTTCTCTCACCTGTCTTTAGTGTGATTGTGAGATTTCCCTGAGCTACTGAGAAAGACTCCTAATAAGGATGAACGTCTGAGCTGCCAGTGACTGTTTTTAAGCAAAACATACAGCACTTGAAGACAGAGCCACTGGATTATGTTCATGTGGTTCAGTGTCTCATGGCTGTTGGGAGCCATGATTTTAATTTTCAGTCATGTGAGAAAATCATCAAAGTTTGTCTAGTGCTCAATAAAAGAAAAAGTACAAATTGTTGGGTTCTATCTCTGATTCAAAAGAAACTCATTAGAAAGGATTGGAGATGCGGCATGGCCTTGCCAAGCACACAAGGCTCTGGATCTCCAGTCCTGGGAGGGGAAAGAAGGAAGGAAAAATACTTCAGAAAGAAACACTCTAAGCTCATAGAGGTGACTGTTTCTCTTGTGTGTGTATGTGTGACTTACATTTCCTAAAATAAAAATGAGTTGCTGCTGAGACTTTAAAACCATCAGTATTTTTAATAAATAGAATATAAAAGGGGGGTTGCAGAGATGGATCATCAGTTGAGTCCTGCAGAGGACCCAGGTTCAGTTCCCAGCACCCACATGGCAGCTAACAGCCATCCTTAACTCCAGTTTCCGGAAATCTGACACCCTCTTCCGACCTCCATGGACATTGCATGGCACGGGTGCGCTTAAATTCATGCAGGAAATACACTCATACACATAAATAAAAATAATAAATAAATCACATTTTTATTTTTAAAGTATTTTAGCACTCAATCTTTTTTTTTAATGTGTATAAGTTTACTGTCTACATGTACGTTGGTGCACCCATGTTGTGCAATGCACGCAGAGGTCAGAAAAGGGTGTCAGATTCCCCTGGAACTGGAGTTAAAGATGGTTCTTAGCCGCCATGTGGGTGCTGGGAATCTAACCCGGCTCCTCTGCAAGAACAGTCGGTGCTCTTAACCACTGAGCCATCTCTCCAGCTCCTAAAATTACATTATTTTTAAAAAAAACCAGTATTTTTTTTTTCACTTTTTTCTCTGGGGAGGGGCACGTCACACAGCACGTATGTGCAGTCCATCAAAGGATGACTTGGAGGTTCTTTCTACCTTGTGGATTCTGGGGATCAGACTCAGATCCCGTCTTGACAGTAGGTGCCTGACAGGCTGAGCCATCTTGCCAGGCTCTTATTTTTCTCTGTAGAATTGGAAAGGTTTTTCTTGACCTGTTGGTGTGGCACACAGAGGACAGACTGAGCCCTTCCTTCCAGGGAAAATAGTCAGACGTTCTGGTGGCCAAACACATGCACATCCAGTTCCCTTCTGGGACCTTTGGTCCTTAGGTGTCCCTGATTAGCCCAAGCCACATGCGGGGGCATGGGGTGGGGGAGGAGAGTCCATCCTGCCCTGCCTGCCCCCAGATCCCCAGGGACACTAACTCCTGCTCTGTTGCCTCCACAGTACGGGGTGGATGTCATGGCCCGAGACGCCCACGGGAACACAGCCCTGGCCTACGCCCGGCAGGCCTCCAGCCAGGAATGCATTGACGTGCTGCTGCAGTACGGCTGCCCCGATGAGCGCTTTGTGCTCATGGCCACTCCCAACCTGTCCAGGAAGAACAACAGCCGGAACAGCAGTGGGAGGGTGCCCAGCATCATCTGAGTGCAGCCCGGCTGCTGTGCCGGGCACCCACTGCCTCCAGCCCACTCCTGGAAGTCACAGCACGTGAGTCCCTCCATCCCCTCCCTCTTCGTGGTGGTCACCTGCTGCCTACCCACCACTCACTCACCCCACACGAAATCTCTGAACCTGGACACCCTCGAGGAGAGAAGAGGAGGCCGCAGGCCACAGAACCCATTTCTTTTCACAAGCTTGAGAAGCAATGCAGGAGGGACCAACAGCACACGGCTGGGGGACCCCTGTTCTGAGGACCTGGAGACAGTGCAGGGGGGAGGGGGGCAAGGAGATGGGGCGATTTCCCCTAACTGGCAGTTAAGCACATCAGTACATTTCACCTCTACGGAAAGGAGCACTTGATTTCTCGTCTCCGAGGAGCTTGACGGCGTAAATCAGAAGCAACCACAGAGTTTGTCAGGTCTGAAGCCCCTATGATGGTAGGTGTCAAATCAGTTGTAGCTAATCTGTCCAGGGAGAATACTGGCTTCATTACACTTATATAGTCGAGTTCTCCCAGCATTACTGCTGTTTAATAGAACATGATTAGTCATCACCGCGAAGAAAGCATATTAGCCGAGGAGGTAGTTACGTGGCACGCTCCGGTGATTGCCGCGATGTGATTGCAATACTCTTAGAAGCATCATATTATCCCAGACATGTTCTCTCCAGCCCTTGGAGCCCTCCTTTCTAAATTCACTGTCATAATTTAGTATCTGTTTAATTTTTCAGTCCAAAGAGAGGAAATCAGTTGCCGGGTATTATTTGACTGCAGTCTCCTTGGAGCAAAAACAAAATGGGGAAAAAATAAATAAGAATAACTTCAAAAAGAAATCAGAAATTCAGCTGAAAATCGCTTCTCAGTGTGTTTCATAAACTAAATATGGAAAAGCTAATTTTTTTTTTTCTAAGAGAGATTTCTGGCCTTTGGCTGTGGTGGACAGACCAGGTCTCAGTCGCTCCCAGTGCACACGGTCTGAGTTACCCAGGTTTCTGTCTCAGATAAGATGTGTGAGAATCTATTTGAATAAAAGAAGTTCATAAATATGCATTGATTTTTTGTACAGACAAATGGCACCTCTGTTAATTTATAAAAGAACTAATAAAGTGCAACTGGTTGCAGTGGGAGGGTAACAGATCACTGTACGCGGGGCAGGCCCAGCCGCGCACTCCATTAATGTGATGTGCGGCTTTGTAAAGGAGCATATCAGAGTAAGATAGGTGGTACAGTTTGCTTATTAAAATCAAGAAAGGAAGAGGGAAATGAGAGAGGCAGATTAGAAAAGGGAAAGGCGTGTGTTGGCGCTCAACCTAAAGACAGGATTTAGATCTAAGACCACTCTTCCCAGCCAAGAGTGAGGGGTAGCGGCAGGAAGGGGTGAATTCCTGAATGCCAGACAGAGGTGCTTTTATGATGGCACCTCTCGAGTGGCCCGCCTCTGGCTCCACCTCGCTCTATGCCTGATGTGCCGTCCTGGGCACACGGCGCTTTGGACACTGGCCACCCTCAGCACGGCGGTCAGACCGAAACACCAAACCATAACACACTTTGAGTTAAAAGAAAAAAGGCCTTGATCGAAGGCCTGTGTAGCAAGGAAGGGCAGTCACCCACGAAGACGGGAAGCCCAGAGATACCATGCCACGAGCCTGGCAGCCTGCGGAGAAGCTCCTTGCTCTCATATAGTAAACCTTATATTTTGTAAGAGTTTTTCCTCTTTCACTTTTTAAAAAAAAAATTTAAAGTAGGTGGGGAACAAAAATAAAGCTTTACACAGAATTTACATGTGGGTGTTCGTGGAGATTTCTAATCTTAATACAACTTGGTGGAACTGACCAGTATCCAAAATATGTCACAGGTGCGGAAGCCACAGGTCTGAGACTCCCGACCCCAGCTCTGCAAGCCCTCCACTTAGTTTTCCATTCTGCGATTCATCACTGCGTAGCTATTTTAAATGTGAATAGAGAAAACAAGATGGCCTGGCTTATTTTTGAAGAGTGCATCAGCATCTAATCCCACAATCCGCATCCGCCTCCACGTAGCCTTTGCCATAGACTTTCTGTAGAGAAACACAAATAGAGTATAAATGAGATTATTAAATTATTTCATTGTAGTTAATTCCCACCGTAGGAATGCTTTTATCATAGGGAGCCTACTTCTGAAGAGAAATGAAATTCCTCCTAAGGCTTCTGTTTGGGATGTATATGAGTGTGTACATATTATTATATGTGTTTATAATATAATATTTTCCCAAATGACTTCTTGTTTCACGTCACCTTCCACAGCCCCAATGCACAGTTGCTTGCTCCTGTCTCCCCTTTCCATCGCTCTGACATCGGTTCTTCCTCAGAACACAGGGCTCCTCCCCTTCCAGCTGTAGACACACTGAACTGTCCAAGAGGCAGCCTGCTTTTCGTGATCCTGAGTTTTGGCAACAGATAGAAAGCCCATCGTTTTCTGTTTAGGGTTTTCTGTGCAGATGGAGAATGAGCGGCTGGCTTGTTTGTATTTCACTCTCAGACCCCAAGCCCTTGCCTCCCTGGAGCCTTCTTGTTCCTGTCTTCAAGCTGACTAAGGCTGGGTAATGCAAGGACCAGGGACCAGCATTAGAAGTGATCAGCACTCGGGGGAGGTCAGGATCTCATTGAAAATACTTCCTCTGCTGTGACACTCAGCTTTTGAAAACATCAGAATAAGATGGCACAACCTGCTTTTAAAATCAAGAAAGGAAGCAGAAGGAAAAGACAGGGAAGCCAACTCAAAGGGTGGAGAGCCTGTGAGCTCCGGCTCCAAAGCAGGATCTTAGATCTGAGACCGCTTTTGCCAACGGAGAGGGTGGAGCCCCATGAAGTGATGGGCATGAGAAGGACCCCCAACCCCTGTGACCTGTGTTCAGGAGGAGCATGCTCTGTTGATGGGTAGTGACCAGTGGAACAGGCTCAAGCCAGCTGTGTGTCCTGAGCACATGACCGCCGCTCTGCGGCATTAGGCCTGTACCACTGCTGTTCAGCTGGGCAGTTGCTTAACTTGGGAAGGGTAGGCTCAGAACTGCCTAGATGTCCTCAGTGGCCACGAAAACCCTTGAGGGAACAGGTGCCGGGGTTCTGACCCTGCAGGAGCAGACCTCGGTGGGCAGGGCTTGGCCAAACCTAGCACCTCAGTTCTGACCCCTTCCGTCTCGTTGGGAATGAGCAAGGCCTGCCCTCCTTTGGCCCCCGTAAGATCACCCTGTTAATGTAGCACAGAACTCTAGGCAGCAGAGACTAGGTCCTTATTGATAACATTTTTTAATGGTGCTGGGAGGGAATGGGGCCCAGGACCTCACACAGCAGGCACATGATCTACCACTGAGCCGCCTCACCCCCTCTGAGTCCCTTCTCAATGCAGCATCACACCTGCCTCAGAGATGGATGCTCAGGAAGCCAGAAAAGCTGAATAAACCAAAGCCAAAGCGCCAGGGTGTGGCCTGCTGGCAAAGCAGCCACCCAGCACCAGCACGGCCAGAGGCTCCACCCCAGCACCAGAAATAAAACCGCACACACTACATACCTGCCCTGTCAACCCTGGGTGCTGGGGATGCAACGATGGGGCCAGCCACCTCCTGATCTAGTCCATGACCTGGCAGTGTCCTTCCTGAGATCCCTGTGTGCAGGAACCACGTCACAGGAAGAGGATGAGGCCCCCTGGAGCCTGCTCCCTCCCAGGGTTCCAGTCTGGCTCTCCAGAGCAGAGCTGAGCTGAGTGCCACCCACCTGCCTGAAATCCCTAGCTGTCACTCATGCCCGAGATTACACTCTGCAACCTTGTCCTGCCAGTGGCTCATCAGCCTCCCTCAGCTCACAGACACCATGAGGCTGCTAGGACAGGACACACACATTTTTGGTTCTCATTTCAATGTCCTGTCCTTCCTGACTTAGCTTACTGAAGCACCCAGGCCTTGGGCTTCACTGCCTCGACCCACAGGCTCTCCACCCCTCCTCCCCACATTTAAGCTGTTTCATGATTGACAGGGAGAACTAATGTCCCTGTCTGGTGATGCACACCATCGTAACCAAGAGGCCATGTGATCCGTGCTTCCCAGCCTCCAGGAGGCAGAGGACTTCAGGAAGCTAAGGCCTGTTGGTGCGCTCTCCTCAGGTCCTCTGTCTCATCCCTCACACCCTGCAAGGGCGACTGAGGCTTTGCTTGAACTCTCCTGGACTGTCTTTATGACCTTGAAGCAAACAGATTGAAAAGGAAGGAAGGAAGGGAGGGAGGAAGGAAGGAAGGAAGGAAGGAAGGAAGGAAGGAAGGAAGGAAGGAAGGAAGGAAGGAAGGAAGGAAGAGTGGGTGCATACCTTTCCTTCAAAGGAAAGGAATCTACTACTGCCCCTTCAGACACACGTTTCTGTCGTGATGTCACAGCCTGGGGTGTTTTCACCCTTGTCCCTTACCAGAGAGCTAAGTCAGGGCCTTTTATGGACAACAGGAACCCCCTTCTACCAGTCTGTCCCTTAGATTCCAAGCAACCCCACTCCTCCCAGGCCTAGCTAGTGACAGCAAGGCGTGTGCTGGGCACACTGCAGAACCAGGAGAGCCACGTGTGACCCTGCGATGGGGCCCAGTAGTCCATGCACCTGAGTTAGGTGGGCTTTTAGCCAGATGTTGCCTTCCTTCCAGTGAGGTGGGAAGAGAAGAACACAGCTACCCGGGGCAGCACCGTCCTGAGACTTCTATTCCCACTGTCGGATCCAAGAAACAAAGACATAGGATTAGAGGTGGGAGTGCCTGCCAGGGTTTCCCTCTCACTTCCTGCGGAAGGACACGACTGACCAGCTCAGGCCTTAGTGTCCCAGAGTCCTTTTCCCCCTCAGAAAGCCCCACCCTGGCATGGAACATTTCAGACCTAGGATTTCTTCATGGGTATGCCTGCTGATCTTTAAACAAGGCTCTACACCTGAGTCAAAAAGTTGAATGGAAAGGACGTTTCATCCATGGTTCTTTGTAAATTGTGGCAAGCTTGGGTCAGGCATGTTTAAGAGCTGTCACCTTGGTGACCACCTGCCAGAGATAGTGGCACACTGAGAGTCCACATGAGAACCTGCCAGTCTTGCTACAAAATAGTGTGTGGGTTGGGGAATGTTCTTGTCTGCTCAGAATCCTCTTGGCGTCTGGAAGTGGGCACCCAGCGCTGGCAGCTGCTCTTGGATCTAAACAGGAGGCCTTGGTGAGAGGTTGGCTCAGGACTTGTCTTTTTTTTGTTTTGTTTTGTTTTGTTTTGTTTCTGCCTGCCAGGGGAACCCCTGGGGGTTGAGAATGAAGCCATATGATGGATCTCCCACAAAAGCCAGGACTGATCTGGAAGTCTATGTGCAGGGAATTGCAGGGCCTTTGTCTCATGGTGAAAGGAAGGAAGAAGTGTGAGTGTGGGTAGGGTGGGGTCACGCCAACGAGCAAAGGCCCCGAGTGCCCAGCTGCTAGAACAGTCACCCCGGGCACGTCGCACCCAGTCTGCAGGCTGGACCGTGTCCACACCAGCCCAGAAAGCTGCATAAAGAAGGGCTTGGCCAACTGCTGGGCAGGTCATGTGAATATAAAAGAGCGTGTGGCTAGAGGTGTTCTGGGTGGAAGACCTGTCTGGCCAGAAACTAGAATCTTAGCTTTTCAACACAGCTGAGGTGCTTGCAAGGTACCTGACCCACCTGGCTCCCTGGGGCCGACAGAGAAGGGACCAAGGGGGCTGTAAGCTGGCGTGCATCAAAACGTGCCTCCCAGTTCTGCAGTTGAATAGAGGCCTGGCTGTTCTGCGACAGGCAGGCCAAAGATGCTTTCAAAACAGCTCTGTGGCATTAAGGGACTGAGCCCTGCACAGCCTGTTGGGAACGACCTCTCATAAGGTGCGAAGCGTGCCCTCCCCTCCTCTCCCCTCCCCTCCCCTCCCCTCCTCTCCCCTCCCCACCCACCCCCACCAAAAAAAAAAAAAAAAATTTTGTTTGTTTGTTCATTTGTTTGTTTTGTACAGTGCTTCAGCTTCTTATGATCACAACCCCTTCCCAGCCCTGAGAACCAAAAGGGGCCTGTGTTGAGCCCCCCTGTAAGGCACAGGGTGTGGCCTTCCCCTTCCAGCAGCCTGGGGCTTCACCTGCAGAGCTCAGGGCCCAGGGTCCTCAGGGCCGGGGGTCCTCAGCTGATCTCTCCTGTCCTCTGCTTACTTTCCCCATCTTCTGTTGAGGTCCTCATCTTGCCAGGGAGCTTGTTTCTAAAGAGAAGCCCCAGAGCAGGTCAGGGTGGTACCAAGGCGCATTTCTGGGTGGGGACAGGGAAGGTGCCTTGGCTTCCTGAGTGCAGGGTTCTGTTCTGTAAGGGGCCACCTGTCAGAGATGGGAGTGCAGCGGGCATCTCTGGGGTGGGTGGTCCGTCTGGGTTGTTTTGATATTACCTCATTTAGCAGTTTTTTGTTTCCTGATGAGTGATACTTTATTTATGTTGTTTGTACTATAATTAGACCATCCGCAGACATTTCGCTTGGCTTGTTACTTCATTTTCATATGACCTTGTTCCGATTAAATATGCCAGTGTGTGTTTTCCTGCCTTGAGATTTTCTGTGTCAGCTGTACAGTATTCTAAGGGGAAAAGAAAAAAAAAACTGTGTAAAGTAATGGAGAGAGGTGGCTAGAGTGTAGACCTCTTTCTAATAAAGAAGTGAAAACATGTCCACATTGCTTCTGTGTAGTTTCTTGGCCTTGCGTTGGGGCGGGGGGAGGGGTCATTTGTCACAACTAATTGGCTTTCCACTCCCAGAGAAGATGGGCTTTGGCTGCTCATGAGAGGGTGTCTGAGACACAGCACTCCCCACCCCTCCAATCTGAGGGAACCAGTCCCCAGCCTGCAGCCACAGACCCAGGAAGTAAGTAGGATCCAGGAAGGTGGACACTCATCTCTCCCTGTCCTCATTTCCAGGGTTGGAAATGCCAAGGAAGGAAGGAGCTTTCTGTGTTTCAGCATCGCCCTTCCCAACTTCCCCACGTGTGAGGGACACGTGAGGGACACGGATGCGATAGTCAGCTGGAAAATGAGTCCAGACCTCAAGCCCATGCTTAACGCTATCACTATTGTATTGTTGTGACTTCCTCATACAAAATATGTTCCATGATTACACCCAGATCAAAGGAGTATAAAGAAGGTTGGATCCCACCACAAACCCCCTTTGAGCCCTCAGCAGTGTGGGAGCGAGGCCTGCCATCAGTACTCCTGTGGGGACCCGTGTCCTTGGACCCTGCGCCATGGCAGGTTGTCTTCAGTGCATGGAGTGCCCCCCCCAGTGGGGCCCCACACTCGGGGACCAAACACATGACCCCACACACCCATATACCTGGCAACATGTCTTCTGGAAAATAAGCAAAGAAGGTCAAAGAAAGGCTTTGGGAGTGTACTGACTTGCACAATGGTTTTTATCTTTGGTAACAGATTTACAAAGCAGTGTCTCTAAATTAAAAATTACTTTTCCTCACAAACTGAGAAGCTGGGGTAGGCCAGCCAGGGCTTCCTGGACGGTTGAGATGTCCTCTGGGCCTGGTGGCCCCCAGGGAACAGGGGCGAGAGCAGGCACCCCACGGTCCCTGCCATTTCCTCTCTGCTTCCCAGCATGCACACACCCCTCTGGTCAGCACAGAACTCCCCCAGAAGCCATACAGGCAGGCAGCAGCTCTCCTCTGACCCATCTGCCCCTAGCGGCTTCGTCCCCACCTCCCCCGAGAGCTTCCGTCAAAGTCAACCTCAGGCCATCTCAGTCTCAGTTCCTCAGGGCCCAAGGGTGGGCTCCGAACCTCATTGGCATGCCAAAGTGCTCAAGCCAGGGGTCAGGGAAGCCCCTCAGATCAGTAATGAGGACAGAAGGGAGCGTTCAGATGCAGCCGACTTTATCCTCTTCCTCTTCCCCCTCCTCCTCCTCCCCCTCCTCCCCTTCTTCCCCCTCCTCATCCTCATTTTCTTCTGTGCTAGGGATCAAACCTAAGGTCTTACACATGCTACATAGGTGCTCTACACTTCTGTCTGCCTGTACTTACACACACACAGCCACTAAGGGGAGTGTGTGTCTGTGTGTGTGTGTAAGTACAGGCAGACAGAAGTCAAATGTCAGGGCTTGTCCTCCCCATCCACCTGTTGAGTCAAGGTCTCTCTTGATGTTTCTTGCTGCTTCTCCATGACAAGCTCTTCCTACCAGCCAGCCCTCTCCCATCTTAAGGGACTAGGGAGACTACAAATGCATCCAGCTATTCTCCTGGGTTCCTGGGATCCAAGCTCCCAGTGTCAGGCTTGTGTGGTGAGTGCTTTTACCCATGACCATCTCCCTGACCCACCTTGTGCAAGGTTTCAAGTGCGATCACTCAGGGCTGGCTAGGGTTTAGACATTGCTGTAAATAGTGGTGTGAAAATGAAAGAGGAGCCACATGGGAGCATGAAAAGGCCCTGAGCCCTTCCGGCTCATGCAGGCCGCACGTACCACCATCGCTGCAGATCCAGACAACTCTATGGAACCACCAGAGTGAATCTGCTGCTCAAGGTCTGGAAGAGAGAAAGTGACCTCTAGAATAAATCTGCGTCCCATCCATTGCTACTACTTACAACAAAACTTTATTTTTTTTTTAATTTTTTTTTAATTTATTTTTGTATGTGTATGAATGTACTGTCTGCATGTAGGTCTGTGCACCCGTGTCGTGCAATGCTATGGAGGTCAGAAGAGGGTCTCGGATTCCCCTGGAACTGGAGTTCTCCTGGAATTGCAGTTACACACAGGTCTCAGCCGCCATGTGGGTGCTGGGGATCGAACCCCGGTCCTCTGCAAGAGCAGTCGGTGCTCTTAACCGCTAGGCTATCTCTCCAGCCCCACAACAAAACTTTATAAAGAAGCTTCCAGGCCACCTAGAGAAGGAAGGTTAACTAGATGGCAGTGTATCTGTAAAGGGAAAGATGCTTAATCACTTCAAACTGTCGGGGACTGGGGGTGGAGTGTGGCAGAGCTTGGTGGTAGAGTGCATCCCTAGTGTGTAGAGGCCCTGGGTTCAGTTGCCAGCACCATGAGAAAGGACAGAAGGAGAAAGATTGAGAGGGTTTGGGACTAGAGATGTAGCTCAGTTGGTAGAGTGCTTGCCCAGTGTGCAGGGGGCCCTGGGTTTGCACCCTGGGTATGGTGGCACATGCCCGTAATCACAGGATTCCCCTGGTAGATGTAAGTTCAGAAGGTGACGGTCATCTTCAGCTGTAGAGCAAGGTTGAGACCAGGCTGGGGTACATAAGACTCTGTCTCAAAATGTGTCACTTAATGAAATATTAGTAAAAATGACAATACAAAGTACATTGAAGATTGATCTCCATAAATATTTTTATTTTTTTATAAGTATGACTGTTTTGCAGACATGTGTATAAATGCACCCATATTGAGCAAATGCCCTCAGGAGTCAAAGAGGGTGTTTGATCCCCTGAAACTGGATTTTTAGGTTCTTAGCCACCATGTGGGTGCTAGGAAGGGAACCTAGGTCCTCTGCAACAGCAGCTGGTACTCTTCTTAACTGCTGAGCCATCTCTCCAGCATCTCATAAATATTTTTTAAGTATTTTGGAGACAATCAAAATGTTAACAGTGCTGTATCTAAAGATTTCCAAGTGTTTTTTTTATTTCATTTATACTTTTCTATTTTTTTTTTCTATTATGGGTATGAGTGTTTTGCCTCCATGTATGTAACTGTACCAAGTGCATGCAATGCGTGCAGAGGCCAGAAGGGGGCAATGGATCCCCAGAAACTAGAGTTATAAGGACTGTTCTGGCCACCATGTGGGTACTAGAAACTACACCCTGGTCCTCTAGAAGAGCTTTTAACCACTGAGCTGCCTCTCCAGCCCCAAACATAAACATACATTTTAGAGTTGCATGGAGGTATATCTGAAGCTCAGAGATTACTCCTGAATTTGAAAAAAGTAATTGAGCTGTTTATTAGTATTATTCACTCATGCTGAGGTTGGTGAACCAATTGGTTAATTGATTAATAAACTCTGTTACTGAAGCAAATTGATTAGGAATTAGGATGCATTCAGGTAAGAAGAAAAGCTTAACATAGCCCCCAGGACTAAGGTTTCATCTTCCCCACACGGCTTCAGGATGTAACCAGAACCACCCAGGCCCAGAGGACCTGCCAAGGCCTCAGGCCGGCTCAGAACCTTCTCCCTGGCCCAGCCCTGTCCACCATGCGTCTTCTCTGTAGCCAGGACCTCTCGTGAGGATCTCATCTCTGCTCCATACTTGAACTCTGTGTAGTTCCCTGCTAGCCTGAAGGTTCTGTCCGAAGCCCTAACACTGGTTCCCAAGGTTAGCCCACCACGGCCTCCTCCCCCCCCCCACCCCTGCCCCTGACACTTTCTGGCCTAGTCCAAATTCCCACAACCTGCTTCTGTGGTTCAGGACACCTGACCCACCCTTTCCTCTACACGGGAAGTCCCCACTCTTGGTAGCCAGTTCCTCTTCATCTTTGGGAAGTCTTTGATAAAATGGCTGTTCCTCAAAGAGGCCCTTGGCTATGACTTCCTGACCTCCACAGTGCTTGGGAGCCACCCACCCCCCTCCAGGCCCTTGGAGGATCACCAGCCCTCTTCAGCAACCCCTCCCATCAGGTACAGGAATCCAGTCTGTCCAGGTCATCCCTTGAGCCAGGGCCCAGTCTGCTTCTGCCAAGTGAATGATTGCAGGAACAAAAAGCAAACGCAGACCCCGGGCCCCGCAGCCCTTGTAGCATCTGAGTGGCCCGTGTTCAGCTGCAGAAAGTCTTCCCTGTGGTTCAGTCTGCTTCAGGATAACCATGCGGAAGCCTCACTGTGGCAGAGCCTCGCTGTGGCAGAGCCTCGCTGTGGCCTGGAGGCAGCCATCTCAAGTGATGACCAGGGCTTCCCCCTGCACCAGGTGAGTCCCCCATGCTCAGTACTCCTCTCACCCTGATGATCCTCGGCAATTCAGCCTAGCTTCAGTAGGGGCACTCATCAATCTCGGGCCTCCTCCACATGGGTGCTCGGCCTCCACGGGGTCCCTGCCGCGCAGACATGCCCCGTCTGGGCTTGCCCTTTGATCACTCAGATTGCTGCAGTTGCACCACAGACAAAAGCCTCGCGATCTGCATCAGCGAGCGTGGAAAGAGTTACTCGCAGCCACTGTCGCCAGCACGTTGTAAGCAACTGCCAAGCCACAATTTATCACCACTAAAGTCCGGTAAGGCGCCTAATTGGCCCATAAATGTGGTCCAGTAACTGCACCTGACACCCAGAGACACTGCAGGCAATTAGCACTTATTTATTTGCATATGGTATTGACTGATCTTGGCAAGTAGCTAGCAAGATCTGTTTATTTTAAACACTGGAGGGGGAAAAAAAAACCTCATTTACTGTACTAGAAAGGAACTATCAACACATACAAAGCACATGTGTACACGTATCTACATGTACACACAACATACACAATAGCAGATACAATGGGAACTTGGCATTGTGCCCTGTTCCTGCCCAGTGACTGACTTGTGAGCAGAGACCTCTAGACCCTACTTTCACCCAGGTGAGGGCAGAGCCTCCAGGAATGGCCATCCTGCCCTCAGGCTGGGGAGGAGGCTGAGAAGAGGACGTCGGCCCACGTGGTGTGGGCTTGGGAAATGGGCAGCAGCAGCATGACCTGGACAAAGGACCTCTCTGAACGTAGCGAGGTGTCCTGTCTGGAAAGTGCTGTGGAAGGAAAGCCACAGCACTTTCCAGACAGGAAAGTCAATCACAGGGCTGCACCTGTGATTGACGTGGAGACCGTCCCCACCTGGGTGACTGACGCGGGGACCGCCCCCACCTGGGTGACTGACACGGGGACCGTCCCCACCTGGGTGACTGACGCGGGGACCGCCCCCACCTGGGTGACTGACACGGGGACCGCCCCCACCTGGGTGACTGACACGGGGACTGTCCCCACCTGGTGATTGATGCAGGGACGGCCCCCACCTGGGTGATTGACATGGAGACCGTCCCCACCTGGTGATTGGCATGGAGACCGTCCCCACCTGGGTGATTGACGTGGAGACCATCCCCACCTGGTCATTGGCGTGGAGACCGTTCCCACCTGGGTGATTGACGTGGAGACCGTCCCCACCTGGGTGATTGACGTGGGGACCGTCCCCACCTGGGTGATTGACTCGGGGACCGACCCCACCTGGGTGATTGACGCAGGGACCGTAACCACCTGGTGATTGACACGGGGACCATCCCCACCTGGGTGATTGACGTGGGGACCGCCCCCACCTGGGTGATTGACGTGGGGACCATCCCCACCTGGTGATTGACATGGAGACCGTCCCCTGGGCTGGAGCTGTTCTCTTCCACTTAGGCCCGCCCCCAACCCTTGGAATGCCAAGTTTATATAAGGACTTTTGATCAAAACACCCTGCTCTTTAGCAAATGCATGCTTGTCTTCAAATTCTTGTTTTGAAATGTTCTTACCCAGGCATGGTAGCACACGCCTTTAATCTCAGCACTCAGGAGGCAGAGGCAGGCAGCTCTCTGTGAGTTCAAGGCCAGCCTGGTCTACATAATGAGTTCCAGGACAGCTGGAGCTACAGGGAGACCCTATCTCAAAAAGACAGAAAAGAAAGAAATGTTATTACGTGTGTGTATGTGTGTGTGTGTGGTGTGTGTGTTTGTGGTGTATGTGTGCGTATGGTGTGTGGTGTTTGTGTGTATGGGGTGTGTGTGTAGCATGTGTGTGGTGTGTGTGCAGTATGTGTGTGGTGTCTGTGTATGGTGTGTGTGGTGTGTGTGTGTGGTATGTGTGTGATGTGTATGTGTGGTGTGTATGTGTGGTGTGTGGTGTGTGTGGTGTGTATGTGTGGTGTGTGGTGTGTATGTGTGGTGTGTGCTGTGTGGTATGTGGTGTGTGTGTGGTGTGTGTGTGATATGTGAGTGGTATGTATGTGGTGTGTGTGGTGTGTGTGTGTGTGGTATGTGGGTGATGTGTGTGTGTGGTGGTGTGTGTGGTGGTGTGTGTGGTGTGTATGTGTGTGGTATGTATGTGTGGTGTGTGATGTGTGTGTGGTATGTGGGTGATGTGTGTGTGTGGTGTGTGTGGTATGTGTGTGGTGTGTGTGGTATGTGTGTGTGTGGTATGTGTGTGGTGTGTGTGGTATGTGTGTGTGGTATGTGGGTGATGTGTGTGTGTGGTGTGTATGCGTGGTGCGTGTATGTGTGTGGTATGTGTGTGTGGTATGTGTGTGATGTGTGTGGTGTGTATGTATGTGGTGTGTGTGGTATGTGTGTGATGTGTGTGGTGTGTATGTGTGTGGTGTGTATGTGTGTGGCGTGTGTGTGTAGTATGTGTGTGATGTGTGTGTGGTGTGTGTCTGGTGTGTGTGGTGTGTATGTGTGGTGTGTGTATGTGTGTGGTGTGTGTGATATGTGTGTGTGGTGTGTATGTGTGGTGTGTGTGTGTGCGTGGTGTGTATGTGTGGTGTGTGTATGTGTGTGGTATGTGTGTGATATGTGTGTGTGGTGTGTGTGTGTGTGGTATGTGTGTGATGTGTGTGTGGTGTGCATGTGCGTGGTGTGTATGTTTGTGGTGTGTATGTGTGGTGTGTGTGTGTGTGTGTGTGTGTGTACAAGTGTGTATGGGGAGCACATGCATGCTGGGGCTTGAATGTGGAGTGAAGGGCAGCTTGGGGGTGGCAGTTCTGTCCTTCCGTGTGGATTCTTGGTGGGGATGGGCCTGGGTTTGTCAAGTTTGGCCACAAGCCCCCTAGCCTGCCTCACCGCCTCTTGTGCCTTTGAAGTTGTTTAAACCTGCAGAGAAATTGTTCACACACACCTGCGTCTGCCCACTGTTAGTTTTACTGTAACGCCCTCCCTCTCTCCATCCCCAGGTGAAGATGAAAGACAGCGAAAGGACAAGCTGGAGTTAGATGACCAACCTGGTACCTTCTTACCCTTAACACGTGGCCAAACTCAAGGACTTTCTCCCAGTAACCCCCAAGGAGTCACTGGTAAAACACAACATGAAGTTGATAGCTGATCTTCAGATTGTCTCCACTGTCCAAATGATGCCTTTTCATGGCTGATTTTCCACTAATCTAAGGTCCAATCAAATAATCGCATTGAGCCTTTAATTATCTGAATCTAATCTTTTTTTTTTTTTTTTTTTTTTTTTTTTTTTTTTTTTTTTTTTTGAGACAAGGTCTCCCTGCAGCCCCAGCTGTCCTGGAACTCACTCTGTAGACCAGGCTGGCCTTGAACTCACAGAGATCTGCCTGCCTCTGCCTCCCCGGTACTACCATGCCTGACCCTGAACCTAATTTTTTTTCTAATCTTTAACCCTAAATGAACACAAGCAGATTTTCACGTGAAAAAGGACAACAAAGCTGAGAGCACTCGGGAGCACTCACCAGCAGGAGGCGTGTCCGGGGCTTCCCCAGGCCTGCTCCTCCACACCCACCTTTGAGATCCAAACTGTAGCCATGACTCAGCCTCGGGGGCAGTGCTCTCATCTCTGGACATTCTTTACCCACTTTTCTTTGGGGCTCTCTACCTTGGTTTGTTAGGGATGAGGTCTCCCTGTAGCCCCAGCTGGCCTGGACTCACTGTGTAGACCAGGCTGGCTTCAACCTCACAGAGATCCATCTGCCTCTGTGTCCTGAGTGCTGGGATTGAAGTGCTTGTAACTCCAGGCCCAGATAAGATTTATCTCATTTCTTAAATTGTGTATATTTGGGGTGGGGGGAGGGCTAGAGAGATGGCTCAGCAGTTAAGAGCACTGGCTGCTCTTCCAGAGGACCTGAGTTCAGTTCCCAACCCCCACATGGTGGTTAATAACTGTCTGCAACTCCAGTTCCAAGGGATTCATGCCCTCTTCTGGCCTCCACAGGCATTGGATGACATGGTACAGGTAAAATACTCGTACGCTTGCAATAAAAATAAATAAATAAAATTGTGTGTATACATGTGTGTATGTGTGTAGGTATGTACATATGTGTACAGGTATCACCAGAAACCGGAAGGGGGCAATCAGATCCCTTGGAGCTGAAGTTCAGGCAGTCGTCACCTGGGAACCAACTCAGACCCTCTGCAATAAGGTCCGTAAGCAGTGAGCCTTCTCCCCAGCCTTATTTTATGATTTTTCTACTTACACATCTTCACCCTGGGTCTCGAGTCAACCAGCTGTTATGCGCTCAGTAGTGGGGCTTGAACCCGGGGCCTTCAGTTCTCAGCCATTGTCCATTTATGAAATTTTTATTGTTTTCCAAATGGTTAACAGCATCAAAAGAACATAGGAAACACCTTTGGATGCTTGACACACAGATTACAGAGCATCCGTAGGGCAGACTGCTAGCCTGAGGGGCATCTCCTTCTAAACATGGAGTGCCTGGGGGACCCTGTGCAGCTGGCTCCTGGGATGGCTGTGTCGCTGCATCCGCAGCCTGATTAGATTGTCGTCCCTGGGGTCCACAGCCATCCAGGAGCATGTGCGGGATGTGATCAGAGCTGTCCCCACAGTGACAGGGACACACTGCTCAGCTATGTTCTTGGGTCTTCTCTTCCCCAACCACCCTGGCCACTCTTCTATCTCATCCCAAAGGACAGGGCAGCCCCCACCGAGGTCACTGCCCACTGCTGCAGAAGGCCCTGGGGTGCCCTGTTCTGCTGCTTTCCAGATTACACCTCCTCAGAGGCCGGCAGGGCTGGGCCTGTTAGACTCACAAGTTGCTCACACTGGTCAGGGTGGACTGCTGGGCCAGAGGCTGGAATAAGAGCTGGGAGTGGCTGTGACAAGACTCCCGAAGGCTCCAAGACTGAGTCCTGTTCCAGTCCCTGAAGGACTGCACCCTCCACTTCACACAGGAGGTCAGGGACTCAGAGAAGACATGTGCAGGGTGAGTGGCGGCTCCAATAACTCGACAGAGGGCACCTTGTGGCTCATTACTAGGCATTAGCACCCAGACAAGTTCTTTCACAGTCACACTGCAAGTATCCTCTGTGGAGAGCAAGCAGGAGGCTTGACTGACCCACGTGGGTCCTTAGGAGGAACCTGGGGAGACCTAAGTTGTTCCCTTAGCCCTGGCTAGCCCAGACAATGCTGGAAATTACAGCATCCAACAGCAGGGGAGTGGCTGAAGAGCTTTGGGCCGACCAGACCATCCCCAGTGCAGCACCCCAGGTGGCTGCCCACGAGATGCAGGCCCTTGCAGAAGGCCTGATGTTGGAAAGACTGACCCAGAAGTAGAATAGTCATGGTGAAGAGTGACGCAGTTCTGCTAATGTAGAATATCAGCCAGTCGCACCACAGAAGTCAGCAAACACACCAGACAGAGTGGTGCATGCCGGAAATCCCAGCACTCAGGAAACAGAGGCAGGAGGATCAGGAGGTCGTCATCCTCAGCTACACGGAGAAACTTGGGGCTAGCCTGGGCTACATGAGACCATGTGTTTGGGTTTTTTTTGTTTTTTTTTTTGGTCTTTTTGAGACAGGGTCTCCCTTTAGTCCCAGCTTGCCTGTAGCTCACTATGTAGACCAGGCTGGCCTTGAACTCACAGAGATCCACTTGCCTCTGCCTCCCAAGTGCTGGGATTAAAGGTGTGCATCACCATATCTGGCCGAGACCATGTTTTTATTTTTCTTATAAAGAAGGCAGGCAGGCAGGCAGGCAGGCAGGCAGGCAGGCAGGGAGAGAGGGAGGGAGGAAGGAAGGAAGGAAGGAAGGAAGGAAGGAAGGAAGGAAGGAAGGAAGGAAGGAAGGAAGGAAGGAAGGAAGGAAGGGAAGGAAGGAAGGAAGGAAGGAAGGAAGGAAGGAAGGAAGGAAGGAAGGAAGGAAGGAAGGAAGGAAGGAAGGAAAGAAGGAAAGAAAGAAAGAGAGAGAGAGAGAGAGAGAGAGAGAGCTGAAGAGATGGCTCAGGAGTTAGGAGCACCTGCTGCTGTTACAGAGGACCAGCGTTCATTTCCCAACATCTGCCTGGCAGCTATAACTCCAGTTCCAAAGGAGCCAACACCCTCTTCAGGCCTCTGAAGGCACCAGGCATACACAGGGTATGTGTACATACATATATACATAGATATGTGCAGGAAAACACATAAAATTAAATCTTGAAGGAAGAGAGAACGAGAGCGAGAGCGAGAGCGAGAGCGAGAGAGAGAGAGAGAGAGAGAGAGAGAGAGAGAGAGAGGAATTGTATATATAGCACAGATCAGCAGCTTCTCACAGTTAAATGCTTCTCAGCACATCTGCTTCATGGACTATTTATCCCAAAAGGCTTTGTGGTCACCTGGTGTAGAGAAGCCCTGGTCATCGGAACTTCAGTTGGGGAATTTCCTCTACTGGGCTGGCCTGCGCCCACGTCTGTGAGGTGTTTCCTGACTGTTGAGTGACTTGGGGAAGCCCCAGCCTGCTGTGCCGGTACCATCCCTGGGCAGGTGGGCCTGGTCGTGTAAGAAGTCAGGCTGAGCAAGCCAGGGGAAAGATGCCCAGGGCCCTCTGTGGTGTCTGCTTCACTTCCCACCTCCAGGTTCCTGCCCAGAACGCAGTCAGACTTCTCTCAAAGATGGACGTCACTTGGAAGTGTAAGATGCCATAAACCCTTTCCTCTCCAAGATGTTTTTGGTCAGAGTTTTATCACAGCAGCAGAGAATTAAAACACCCAATGGTCAAGCAACTTTGATGTATTTATCGCATTTCAAGCATGCATTACGACAATGGATTGAGCAGACAGTGGGGTTTGTCTAGGAGACTCCTGGGCGAGAACAAAGATCTCATCACTGGCGGAAGATGATTCAACAGTGGATGTTATTGTTTGCAAATGCTTCTTTTCCGTGTTGGTCCCCATGGCCTGTGGCGTAGCACTGACCTTAAGTCCAGCGCTTGCCCCTGCAGATATAAAGGGGGACCCGTACAGTGTAGGCATGCCTGTGGGAGCTCCAGGTCTGTCATGGAAAGACATATGTCCATGTCTCCCTCAGACAGAAGAGCAGAACGAGCCCTTGAGAGATCAGGAAACTGCCCAAGGCTGGAAACCTCCCTAAAGGCAAAGCTGGGACTCTAGCCAAGGCCTGGGGACCCTTTGAGATGTTACAGCTACACCTGTAGGTGAGCAGCAAGCTATGGCTTGGAGCAAGCCCCAGTGTCCGTGTCCTAGACTTAAACCTGAGGCATCCATAAACTAAGATCCAAGCTGAAGCCTTCCCATTTCTACTATCCATTATTATAATCAAACATGGAGGCAGTTAACATCAAGATAAAAGATTTATTTTGAATCACTGTTTTAGAGGTTTCAATCCATGATCAAGTAGCCCTGTCACCCTGGGGCTCTGGTGAGGCAGCAGGACATCGTGACAGCAGTATGTGTCATAGCAAAATCACTTGCATCACAGCAGGGAAGCAAAAGAGAAAGAAAGAGCAACCAGGGTCCCGTGATGCCCTACAAGGGATCACAGCACTCCTGTGAGGCCCCACTTCTTCAAGGCTCCACCGCCTTCTACCAACACGGGCCTGGGACACAAGCCTTAACACAGGAGTTTCAGCGGCTGTTCAATACCATAGAGTCATCAGTCAGGAACATGTAAAGATACGTTCCATCAGTGCTGCTAGTCATTATTACATTGCTGTGTTACATAGTACAAAAAAGAGGCCCAGTGTTGGGAAAAGAGTGTGACAGGCAGCCCATGCCATTAAGACTCCAGAAGCAAAGGCAGAGGCAGGCAGATCTCTGTGAGATGAAGGGCAAGTTCCAGGCCAACTGGAGCTCCAGGGAGATCCTGTCTCAATAAATAAATAAAATTAAAGATTAGAAAAAGGAGAAACTCCACATAGCAGTCAATGGATCAATATGTGGTTAAGCAACTAGAAATGTTTATATTAAAAAGGGTCCCATTTGTAATGACAACTAATGTTTCTTTTTTTAATTAATTAATTAATTTTTTGGAGACAGGGTCTCCCTATAGCTCCAGCTGGTCTGGAACTCACTCTGTAGACCAGGCTGGTCTTGAACTCACAGAGATCTTCCCTGCCTCTGCCTCCTGAGTGCTAGGATTAAAGGCGTGTGCTACCACACCTGATTTAAAGAGGGTTCTTAGCCACTATGTGAGTGCTGGGAATCGAACCTGGGTCCTCTGCAAGAGCAGTTGGAGCTCTTAACTACTGAGCCATCTTTCTAGCCCTGAATGTTTCTTAAATACTTAAAAATTAATCTAGGAATAGGAGAATCTTAACTCCAAATCTTATAGTGAGACCCTGTCTGAATAAACAAAGAACAAACAAAGAAGAAAGAAAGGAAGGAAGGAAGGAAGGAAGGAAGGAAGGAAGGAAGGAAGGAAGGAAGGAAGGAAGGAAGGAAGGAAGAAAGAAAGGAGAAAGGGAAGGAAGGAAAGGAAGGAAGGAAGAAAGGAAGGAAGGAAGGAAGGAAGGAAGGAAGGAAGGAAGGAAGGAAGGAAGGAAGGAAGGAAGGAAGGAAGGAAAGCTAGCTGCGCCTGAGCCTATAGGTGAGGCAGCCAGCGTGTCCCTGAGGCCTCTGCCTTCCCTTCCTACTGGCCCTCCTGCCCTGCCTCCTCTCAATGATGGATTGCAACCTGAAGTGTGAGTCAAATAAATCCTTTCGTCCTTAAGTGGCTTTTGGTCAGAGTATTTTTTAAATATTTTATTAG
>VZQC01005710.1:1911631-1944131 GCA_009823505.1 Rhizomys pruinosus
TTTTTGTCTTTTTGAGACAGGGTCTCCCTGTAGCCCCAGCTGTCCTGGAACTCACTCTGTAGACCAGGCTGGCCTTGAACTCACAAAGATCCGCTTGCCTCTGCCTCCCAAGTGCTAGGATTAAAGGCGTGTGCCACCACACCCGGCTGCACATCTAGCATTTTAACTATGATATGGAATGGGGAGTTTCTTTTCTGATCTTGTCTATTTGGAGTTCTATGTGCTTCTTATATTTGTATGGATTTGTCTTTTTTTAGTTTGGGGAAATTTCTATCTATTATTTGTTGAAGATCTGATCAATACCATTCTCTTGGGATTCTTCTCCTTCTATCCCTATGATGTGGAGGTTTGATCTTTTCATAGTGTCCCGCAGTTCCTGGTTGTTCCACTTTTGTGTACTTTTAAATTTTTTTCATAATCTTTACTTGAACTTTTTAGTTGTTCTGTGTTATCTCCCAGGTCTGATATTCTTTGTTCTGTTTCCTTCATTCTACTTCTGAGGCTTTTTCCCATCCTTTCCTCTTGATTGGATGAGTGTTCGATTTCCTTTTTCATTTCATCCTGTGATTTCTTTAGTATTTCCACTTCCTTTTGGAGCTTCTCAATCTCTTCCTGTAGCTCCTTGCTTTGCTCATTGGTTTCCTGTTTTATTTCAGCATGGGATTTTTTCAGTGTTTCCACTTCCTTCTGGAGTTTGTTGTTCTTTTCCTCTAGTTCTTTCTGAAGTTTGTCATTCTCTCCCTCTGGTCCTTCTTGAGTTTTTCATTCTCTCTTCTTAGTTCTCTGACTTGTTCTTTATATTCTTGATTTCTTTGAATATGTCTGCAATTGTTCTTCTCAGATCTGTGTCCTGGGTTACCCCTAGGGAGATCTTATTTTAAGAATCTTCTATAGGGTTGGTAGAGTTTGGTGTGGAATTATTCTGCACTTTTCCCATGTTGATCTTTCATTGTGTTTTTGGCATGTGGGGTTTTTTTATATTCTGACATGAATCTCAAATATTTCTTCACTGTGTTGAATGCTTGCTTTGTTTGCTTCCTTCAGATGCCTTCATTGTTTTTTCCTTGTTTATGGAATGTTGACTTGTTTAGGTTTCAGGCTTTCAATTTTGGTTATATATTGGAAGTCTAACTCCCTCTTCCCTTTCTGTTCTGAAGGTTCTCCCCAAACCATGTAGGTAACAGTCCAGTCAGTGCCTGCTGAGGAGCACTGTGCTCACTCTGCTTCCTGCCAGCCAGTTCCTCTAGGTTGTTTGTGGGGAATGGTGTTTCGGGACTGGAGTTGTGTCAGGTTTGCTGTTTCATTTATTGCCTTGGCCTCGGAATCACTATTGTGGTCCCACCTGGGCACTCCCTCCACAATTCCTGTTGGGGGGTGGAGGGCAGGGGGAATGCCTCGTACTCTGTGCTTCAGGTAGCCCAGCAAAATCCTCCAGTCTAAGCTCTGTGCCCTGTGGCAACAGATCCACCTTTATACAGGCTAGCTGGGCAACTCCACCCCCACAGCCACACAAGACAATGATTCAATTATCCAATAATCTGCCTGGCTTGGCCCCTACCTGTGCTTCAGGTGGTCTGGTGAAATCCCCCAATCTAAGCTCTGTGCCCTCGACTTCGAATACTGTTTGTTTGTTTGTTTGTTTGTTTGTTTTTATTCTATAGACTTTAAGATGAGTAGGAACACAAATATAGAGTGAATATTAGATGCTATTGGAGAACCACTGTTCATTTTCTTAGGCAGATGTATCAGTCACTTTTCTGTAACTGTGATAGAGTCACCATGACCAAGGGAACTTAATAAAAGGAAGAGTTTATTTGAGCTTACCGTTGATGGTTCCAGGGCAATTAGAGTCCATCATGGTGGGGAGGCCTGGTGTCAGGAGCTGCTGGAGCAGGAGCGGAAAGCCAAGGTTCACATCTTCCAGCAGGCACGGGAAGCAGAGAGAGTG
Organism: Rhizomys pruinosus; assembly: GCA_009823505.1. Taxonomy (NCBI): domain Eukaryota; kingdom Metazoa; phylum Chordata; class Mammalia; order Rodentia; family Spalacidae; genus Rhizomys; species Rhizomys pruinosus. The sequence goes on from VZQC01005710.1 coordinate 1,913,580, forward strand.
ACTAGAGATTGGCAAGGCTTGTTGAACTCTCTAAGCCCACCCCTAGCGACGCGTTCCCTCCAGCATGGCCACAACTTCGAAAACCTCTTGAAACAGCACCACCAACTGGGGACAAAATGTCCAAATATTTGGAGCCTATGGGGACATTCTCATTCAAACCACCACATTAGATGACAGTTGCAGAGTAACAGAGTCTGCTGTCTTTATTCTCAAAAATGCATTCCCATGGGCTGGGAGCTGGCTGTGCATGCCTGAATGTGATCCCTTTGTAAAGATAAAAGGAGAGAACTGGCTGCGTGGAGTCCTCCTCTGATTTCTACATGTCCACCAGGGCACGTGCGTATGCATACATACTAACAGTGATAAATAAGAAGATAGGCAGGATCTACAACAAAGAATAAGAGTGGTTCCTAGAGCTGTGAAAGGAAGGCAGGGCACATGCTACTGTTTACCTGCCAATCTTTTCATTTTTCTGGGAGTTTGAAATGTTTCTGAGTAAAAAGTTGGGGATACATTGAGTCCAACAGGATGTACTATCAACATATACACACAAAAGCTATAAAAGTGAATAAATGTGTGGGTTTGGGCACAACTGCTTGCAAATTGGTTTTACATGAAAGATGCTTATACTCATAAATTTTCACTTATTGCTAAAAAATGAAAAAAAACTGAGAAAGACGCAGGACAGTTATGGCAGAATGCATATTCTGGGATGGGGCGGGGTGGGGTGGGGGGAAGGGAAAGGGAAATATGCCTGAACTGAATTGGAAAATGATGTATGAAATACACAAAGCATCAATAAAAAAAAAAAGTGAATAAATGTTTACCTGCATCCCATTTCTGAGATGGAATTCTCTACTGGCCCTGGAAGCCGTTCACTCCCCCTACAGGTGACTTCTCTTCATCAGAGTGCCAAGTGTTCCTGTACTCAAAAGAAAAGTAAGAGCACAGCATGGTGGCGCATGCCTTTAATCCCAGCACTCAGGAGGCAGAGGTGGGTGGATTTCTATGAGCTCTGGGACAGCCTGGTTTTCATAGTAAGTTCCAGGTTAGCTGGGGCTACAGGAAGACCCTGTCTCAAAAAGATTAAAAGAAAGAAAAAAAAGGAAACAAAGAAAGAGAGGAAGGAAAGGAAAGGGAAGGGAAGAGAAGGGAAGGAGAGAAAAGAAAAAGAAAAGAAAATGAAAAAGAGAAGAGAAGAAAAGAGAAGAGAAGAGAAGAGAAGAAAAGAAAAGAAAAGAAAAGAAAAGAAAAGAAAAGAAAAGAAGTATTTACTATTCTTGCAGACTAGAGTTTGATTCCCAGCCCCACTTCCAGTGGCTCACAGCCACCTGTAACTCCAGCTCAGGGTATCCAGCGCCATCTTCTGGTCCCTGTGAGCACCACATGTATACACACGTGCATACCTGCACATAATAAAATAAATATTTTTTAAAGTTCATGTTCAAGGCTGGAGAGACAGCTCAGCAGTTAAGAGCACTGGATGCTCTTGCAAAGGACCCAGGTTCAGTTCCCAGAGCCCACTTGGCACCTAACGACCATCCTTAACTCCAGTTCCGAGGGACATAATGCCCTCTTCTGGCCTCCATGGGCATTGCACACATGGGTGTAGTTAGATATATGCAGGCAAAACATACATACACATAAAATAAAAATAAGTATTTTCAAGTTCAAGTTCATTCTATACTGAGTAGCAAGCTCGATGCCAGCCTACATTACATGAAACCATCTAAAAATTAGTTTAGTTACATAACAGAGTGGGCTTGCTTGTTTCTGAACTTTATAATGCTGAAAACACTTTTGACCCCTCAGTAGATTTACTAAGACTTGGCCACATTGCCTTACTGAACTTCATTCATTTGTATAGTTCTGGAATGTTCTGGAATGTACTACGACTAATTTATCCTCTTCTTAGTTTGAGTCTCCAACTTTTGCATCACTAAGCTGCCAGAAAAGTTTGTACATGCTTTGATAGTGCACAGAGCTTCCTTAGGCCCACCCTGTCCAACAGCCCCTAATTTTCCCTTAGAGAAAGAAAAACTCAGCTCTGCTTACACATTTTAAAGTTGACATCTCAGGTTTTAAAAAATATCTTATTTCTTAATTTTATTTTATGTGCATGAATGTTTTGCCTGCATATGTATGGAAGCGCACCCATGTCATGCAAATGACCACAGAGGTCAGAAGAGGGTGTCGATTTCCCCTGGGACTGGAGTCAAAGATGGTTCTCAGCTGCCATGTGGGTGCTGGGGATCAAACCCGGGTCCTTTGCAGGAGCAATTGGTGCTCTTAACTGCTAGGCCATCTCTCATCCAGCCCCATGAACACAACTTTTAAGATAGGATCTCACAGCTCAGTTTGTCCTTGAACTTACTATGTACCTAAGGCTGGCCCTGCCTACTGGTCCTCCTCCCTCTGCTTCCCAAGTGCAGATCGCAGGAGTATACGCACCCAACACCCAGTTGCATAGATAGATAGAGTGTATGCACCCAACACCCAGCTGCATAGATAGATTTTGTTTGCTCCACTGAATGGTTAGGGTTTTTTCAAAATTTTAATTTTTTTCCTATACATGAATGTTTTCGGACTCGTATGTATGTATGTATGTGCACCATGTGTGCCTGGTTCCCACAGAGGCCAGAAGAGAGTGTCAGATCCCAGAGTCGGAGTCACACACAGGTGGCTGTGAGTCACCTGATAGGGATGGTGGGACCTGAACCAGGGCCCTCTGCAGGAGCACCAAATGCTCTTAACTGTGTACCATCTCTCTAACCCTGCACAGTTAGATCTTACAGCTCTTCAAACTATAACATTTTTAAATTCTTTTATTTACTATTTTTTATGTGTATGAGTGTACCATCTGCATGTAGGTTGGTGCACCTGTGTCGTGCAGTGCCGCGGTGGTCAGAAGAGGGCATCAGATTCCTCTGGAACTGGAGTTAAAGACGGTTCTTAGTTGCCATGTGGGTGCTGGGAATCAAACCCGGTCCTCTGCAAGAGCAGTCGGTGCTTTTAACTGCTGAGCCATCTCTCCAGCCCCAAACTATAACATTTTTAAAATATTTTATTTGTCATTTTTAGTTTACATGTATGAGTGTATTGTCCACACGCAAGTGCACCTATGTCCTGCAATACCCAAAGAGATCAGAAGAGGGCATCAGATCCCCCTGAAACTGAAGTTAATGGTTGTAACCAACATGTGGGTGCTGGGAACTGAACCCAGGTCCTGTACAAGAGCAGCCAGTGTTAACCACTGAGCCACCTCTCCAGCCCCACTGTAACATTTTTAAAGCTGTGTCTAATGACACACAAGTTCTCTGGCTGTTAGGGTTCCATCCTGTCTCCCCAGGCTCAAGTGTCACTGTTTTTAATATGCTGGAAACTTTAGCGAGATGACCCTGCTGGAGGCGAGAGGGCATGGGTGGCATGTCACCAGGGGACTGGGCTCTGACTCCAATCCCTTCCCATCTCCTCTGCTTCCTGGCCCCTACGAGGTGAGCAGCTTTCCTCTGCCGCCATGATATTTTGCCTCACCAGAGTCTCACAGCAACAGAACAGGCTGGCCACGGGTCAAAATCTCTGAAGCCACCAGCCAAATAAACCTTTGCTCCCTTTATTAGTTCTTTTGGCTATTAGTCTCAGATGGAAATGACCACAATGGTAACATGAGAATGGTAATGCCACACGACCCGAGTCACTGAGCGTCTAACATTACAGCACTCCGTTTGCCCCTTAAAGTTGTATTTCTACCCGTAATGTTTTATCCAAATGTTAGCTTTCCTTAAAGCTCATTTATAAAGCCAATGTGGTGGTAAACACTCCAACCCCAGTACCTGAGAGGTGGAGGCAGGAGGATGAGAAGTTCAAGGCCAGCCTCAGCCTCAGCCTCAGCCTCATAAAGAGTGTGAGGCCAGTGTGGGCTACATGAAACCCTGCCACAGCAAAAAAACAAACAACAAGCAAGCTTGGTGTGGGGGATAGAGAGATAGCTTAGTGGTTAAGAGCATTGGCTGCTCTTGTAGAGGACCTGGGTTCAACTCCCAACACCCACATGGTAGCTAGTAACCATCTGTAAGTCCAGTTCCAGGAGATCGGACACTCTCTTCTGATCTCTGCAGGCATTATACAACACAGATACACTTACATACATGCAGGCAATACACTCATACACATAAGACAATAAAAAATAATAAATAAAATATTTTTAAGAAACTAGGTGTAGTAATACATTTATTTATTTATTTATTTATTTATTTATTTATTTATTTAGTCTTCTTGAGACAGGCTCTCCCTTTAGTCCTAGCTGGCCTGGAGCTCACTATGCAGACCAAGCTGGCCTTGAACTCACAGAGATCCACATGTCTCTGCCTTCCAAGTGCTGGGATTAAAGGCGTGCACCACCACGCCTGGCCTAAGATGGTTTTTATCCACCATGTGGGTGCTGGGAATCAAACCCAGGTCCTCTACAAGAGCAGTAGGCTCTCTTAACCACGGAAGCCATCTCTCCAGCCCTCTTGTCCCGGTAATAAATGCCTTTAATCCCAGCACTTGAGAGACAGTGGCAAGTGGGTCTCTGTGAGTTATAAGCCAGCCTGGTCTACCATCTGGGGCTATCGGGAGATCCTGTTTCACAACCCACCAAATAAATAAATAAATAAACAAACAAGTAAATAAATACACACATAAATAATAAACAAATAAATAAACAAATAACAAATAAGTCATAACCTCCTGGCAAGAGAATCCAGATGAGACTGAATGATCAGCAAATCCATCAAGTGCTTCTCTGAGCCTTGGCTAGATGGGGCCTGATAGCCACTCACCAAGGCTCAGGGAATTTTGTAGAAGAAATAGTGGAAAGAATGTCGGAGCAGGAGGATGGGGCAGATGCCGTGGAGTGCTGTCTTCTGGACAGGGCGTGGCCATTGCTCTCTAGAACTCACAGCTGCTGGGGCCACTTACATAAGATCTGCCCAAGTTGGGGGCCTGTCTGCCAACAGCCCACCAGAGATGGGTGAGGGACTTGGAAGCCCTTCCCCTCCCTGAGTGATTCCTGACAGTTTGTGGGTGCCGGGGGCGAGGGAGTTCTTCTTCATTGGTGGTCACCTGCTCTTCAGCAAACCTGTGCCTGTGCTCCTGCACACCATCCTGATTAAGCTGGGTGGGTCACAATACTTACAAGACAGGAAAGTAGAAGACACCCCTGTTAAGAAGTGGGGTTCAGAGAGAACGGAAGAGGGTTGAGTGGGTGATGGGTGTGAAAATGACCAAAATACATTATTCACATGAATGGGATTATCAAAAACTTTTTCAACTATTAAAAATGTAGATTTTTATTTCTTATTTTTATTTTGTGTGTATGAGTGTATCGTCTGCATCTGTGCAAGTGCACCTGTGTCATGCAATGGCTTCCTCGGGTGAGGAAGTCTGAAGAGGGCGTCGGATCCCCTAGAATGGTTGTTAGCCACTGTGTGGGCCATCTGAGCCATCTCCAAGCCCCACAAAACAGTTTTTATTCATAAACATTTATTGAGCACCTAGCTATGGGCCTCTACAATGGGAAAAAGTGTGTGGCATGAATTTTTCATTTATCTTAACTTCATGTGGCCTCTTTTCTCCAAATGCTAAAATTATTCTTAATGATACACCAGATGACAACTTCCAGGCTTCTTCAAGTCTTTGGAGATAATGTGCTGGAAGGTATGGGACTCACAGAGGACTTGGGAGGAGATCACGAGTACTGCCTCTTTCACCCTCAACATCGTCATCTCCCCGTTTCTTTATCTGACAACCTGGACTTTCCACAGCCTGCGGTGATGTGTCCAAGAAAAGCTTGGTTTGGGGAAGGCCAGGCAGAGCAGGATCAGAGTGAGCAGAGAGGAAGTCAGGGAAGCTCCGAGGAAGAGCACAGGGCGAGAACCGGCCGTTTCTTCTCGCTCCTTGGGAAGGCCCTGCATGGACCTCTCTGACTCCACTGCTGTGGAATACCTACCTGAGAAGGTTTCTGTATAAAATATCCTCCAGGTTCACGTGCTTGGCCCCAAGCTGCTGGAGCTATCTGGGGAGGTTCTGGACTCTGGAAGGTAGTGAGTGACTCATTCAAGAGAGCACAGCAGGGAGGTGTCCTTGGGGTCGCTGAATCGTGCTCTGACACCTTCCTCCCGTCGACGCTGTGCTGTCATAGAGCACTGGGCTTGGCCACCTGCTTCCAGCACTGTGATGTTCTGTGTTTCCGTGGACCCAGAATCAATAGAGCCAAGAAGAGTGAGCAGAGACCCTGAAACCGTGAACCTGAGAAGCCATGCCTCCTTTAAGGAGTTCTCCTCAAACATCTGTTACAGGGGCAAATAGTGGTTAACAGTGTCTGAAAGTCAGATGGCTATGTGGCAGGGTATGGACGTGTTTAGCCTCACAATATAAAAGTGAAATTTCTTTCTCCCACAATTATGCAAATCTGCACACATGGACCCCCCTCAACTCTGTATGAGAGACAGTTTTAGGCACTCTGCATCTTCACTGAAGCCTGGTATTGTCAAGTTTCTAAATCTCCACCCATCTGAAAGATGTAAAATAACATCTCATTGTGGCCTTACCTTGAATTTCCCTGCTTACAAAGGAGGTGAAATTATGTACTTTTAAAAAAATTTTTTTAATTAATTTTATTTATTTTTGTATATGTGTGAATGTACTGTCTGCATGTAGGTTTGTGCACCTGTGTCGTGCAATGCTGTGGAGGTCAGAAGAGGGTGTCAGATGTCGGATTCCCCTGGAACTGGAGTTAAAGATGGTTCTCAGCTGCCATGTGGGTGCTGGGGATTGAACCCGGGTCCTCTGCAAGAGCAGTCGGCGCTCTTAACCGCTAGGCCTTCTCTCCAGCCCCGAAATTATGTACTTATAAATATATTTGATGGCTTTATTTCCTCCTTTCAAAATGTCTATTTCTATGTTTCACTGAATTTTCTTATCAAATTGTTCTTTTGTCCCTAGTATTTATTTATTATTTATTTATTTACAGACAGGGTCTTACTATGGAGCTCTGGCTGGCCTGGAACTTATTATGTAGACCAGGCTAGCCTGGAACTCACAAAGCTCTACCCGCCTCTGCCTTCTGAGTGCTGGGATTACAGGTATGACCCACCATGCTAACTAGCAGTTCTTTTATTGTTGTTAATACTAATGTCTTGCATAATTTTTTTTCTACTTTGTAGTTTAAAAAAACATGTTGTGGCTGGAGAGACAGATCACCAGTTAAGAACACTGGCTGCTCTTGTACAGGACCCAGGTCTGGTTCCCAGCACCCACATGGTAGCTACCAGCCATGTGTAACTCCAGTTCCAGGGGATCTGATGCCTTCTTCTGGTCTCTGTAGGCATTGCATGAATACGGTAGATTTACATACATGTAGGCAAAACACTTGTACACATAAAAGAAATTAAACCATTTTAAAATTCTCTCAGAGGGCAGTCTTGGCAGATCATACCTGTAATCCTAGCACATAGGAAGCTGATGGAGGGGGATTATGGCATATTTAAGGCTACCCTCAGCTGCATAGTGAGTTCCAGGCTCACCCCTCCAAAAAGGGATCTTGCTTAATTTGACAAACGATGCTTAGGAAAGTCTTTGTCTTGGAAAATACACCAGGCTACCATTTTCTTCTAAAGTTCTTACCATTTTGAATTTTATGTTATTGTCCATAATTCTTTTGAAATATATGTGTGGTGTTTCTGTGTGAAGGCAACGTCTATTTTGTTTCTCTTTTCTCTGAGGATATAATCCAGGTTTCTGTCATAAATCAAGTGCCCAACAATACCTGAGGTATACATCCTAGGCTTTCCTTTTTATTTTATGATTCATTATGTCTGTTCTCCTGTTCAGACTAGGCTTCCTTAATCATTAGAACTTTGTGGTTAAGAGCACTGGCTGATCTTGAAGAGGACCCAGGTTCAATTCCCAGCAGCCACATGGAGGTTAACAACCATTTGTAACTCTAGGTCCAGGGGATCTGAAACCCTTTTCTCACCTTCACGGGCTTTTCACGACATGGGTGTGCTTACGTTCATGCAGGCAGTGCACTCATTCACATGAAATAAACAAAATAATAAAATATTTTTAAAAGAAATTTACGAGCCAGGTGTTGTGGCCCAGGCCTTTAATCCTAGCACTTGGGAGGCAGAGGCAGGCGGATCTTTGTGAGTTCAAGGCCAGCCTGGTCTACAGAGTGAGTTCTAGGACAGATGGGGCTACAGGGAGACCCTGTCTCAAAAAGACAAAAAGAAAATCTTTCCGAGGCTTGCTGTCTAGTAGGATCTGCAGGCCCTTTGCATCGCCTTCCTTTCCACACAGGTCAAAGTTAGTTTTAACTCAAATTATTCAATGTCCTGATGGTGTATTAATTCATATCAAATAAAAACAATTTGTGGGAAATGGCAGGTTTATGGCACTGACTCTTTCCAACCATAAGCCTGGTGCCTTCTCACCTAGTCAAGTGTCTTTTATTATCTCTTAAGGAAAATTTAAAATTCTTCCTAGACATCATATATAAAATGGTCTTTTTTGAGACAGGATCTCCTGTACCCCAGCTGGCCCGGCACTTGCTATGTAGACCAGGTTGGCCTTGAACTCACAGAGCTCCACATGCCTCTGCCTCCCGAGTGCTGGGATTAAAGGTGTGTGCCACCATGCCTGCTTCATATCTTTGTTTTTTAAATGCATTTTTCATAAATAAGCTCCCCCCCCTTCCTTCTCACCCTTTTATGTTCTTTCCCTGTCTTACTGCCTTGGCTGCAATCCTCAGTTACAATACTGAATAAAAGCAGTGACAGTGGTTTTCCTATTCTTGATTTTTTTTAATATTCTATTTTTATTTTATGTGTATGAGTGTATTGCCTGCATGTATGTGAATATCAAATATCATGCAGTACACATGAAAGTCAGAAGAGGGTGTTGGATTCTTCTGGAACTGGAGTTACGGATGGTTGTTAGCCAGCATGTGGGTGCTGAGGATGGAACCTGGGTCCTCTGCAACAGCAGCCAGTGCTCGAACCTCTGAGCCATCTCTCCAGCCCCTCCCCCATTCTTGTTTTTGATAGTGAAGCTTCCTGCTCTCATTCGCTCTACCTCTCCAACGTGGATCTGATTCATTCGCTCGCTGGTACCTCTAGTACCACAAAGACTGTGGGACATGCGGCCGGTGCTCCCTGGATATTAACTGAATAAGGACTGTGTGGCATGTGGCCCCTGCTCCCTGGATGTTAACTGAATAAAGACTGTGTGACATGCGGCTGGTGATCCCTGGATGTTAACTGAACGCATGTACTTTCTAGCCATGGGTGACGGTCTGCCTAACCCCACCTCGTTAGTGTCTGTTGCTACAGATTTTTGGTACTTTATTTTAATTTGTGCCTCTTTGAGTCTGAACAATTTTATTCATGTATTAGCAAGTAAAAAGTCACTCCTCTGCCCAACTCTTCCAGTAGCTTCCTGTATCATTTGAAATTAAATTCCAAATCAGCCTTTCCAAGGTCAAGTGCTGGTTGTCTCTGTGAACCCATGTTCCTCTACCTGCCTGTCCTCTGCATGAAAAACTCTTGTCCTAGATTGATGAATTTCTTTTTCTTTTTTTTTTTTTTTTTTTTTTTTTTTTGGTATCTTTGAGACAGGGTCTCCCTTTAGTCCCAGGTGGTCTGGAGTTTACTCTGTAGACCAGGCTGGACTTGAACTCACAGAGATCTGCCTGCCTCTGCCTCCCGAGTACTGGGATTAAAGGTGTGTGTCACCATGTCCAGCACTGAAGACGGTTCTTAGCTGCCATAAGAGTGCTGGGAATTGAACCTGGGTCCTCTACAAGAGCAGCTGGGGCTCTTACTGCTGAGCCATCTCTTCAGCCCCTCAGTGAATTTCTTATACCCCATCCTCTTCCAAGAAGGAACCCAAGGGCCACCTTCTTGGTGGGGGTCCCTGGTACCTCCTGCCCTTCCAGTCCATGTCATTTGCTGACCTGTTTATGCCAGTCTTGCCCTATAGATCCAAGCCCAATCCTGTGTTCAGAGCCGTGCCCAGCAAGCACTAAGAGCCCATGAATATTCCTGGAACCATGAGTTCAGATTTCACCTTCCATGAACTCTCTCTCTCCAGCATTTTCCAGCATTTTCTCCACTTCTTTTTAGCTCATTCAATGAATACAAATTAATGGAGCTGCTCATGTTTCTGACAAGTGTTTCCCCAATTCATGTACTTGAGTCATTTTCTGACCTTTTTAATGAACAGAAGCTTCCGTTTCCATGTGGACAGCTTTGCCCTCTTTTCCTGTGTCCTCCCCACTCGGCAGATAATGATTCAGCTAATCCCATGCACGGGTTGTGAAGATTTCCTTTTATGCACTGGACTCTTTAATCCATCTGTAATTGATCTGTGGTGAGGTAGGAGAGGAGAATCTCTGCTGTTTTTCTCCCAATTAGCCAGTTTTCCAAATCCCATGTATTTCTTCCCTTTCCACAAACTGTCACAGACCACACTTTCATACAGGCTGCAGATGGTTTCCTAGGAAAGTAACACAATCTCACAAATGAAAGTCTTACAGCTTCCAGCCTGCCTGGATCTAAACCCAGTCTACCAGTGGCCAGCTCTGTGACTGTGGCCCACTACTCTGTGTCCCCATACCTCTGTTTTCCCTCTAAAATGTAAGCAAGAAGAATAAATAATTGGGCTGGAGAGATGGCTCACTGGCTGCTTTCCCAGAGAACTTGGGTTCAATTCCCATCACCCACATGGTGGCTAACAACCATCTGAAACTCCAGTTCCAGGGGATCCAACACCTTCTTCGGATCTCCACGAGCATTGCATACTAGAGGTGCACTTACATACATGTAGACAATACACTCATACGCATAAAATGAAAGTAATAAAATATTTTTTTAAATATAAAATTGCTACAGGGTGTGTTGGTGCACACCTTTAATCCCAGCACTCAGAAGGCAGAGGCAGATGGATCTCTGTGAGTTCAAGGCCAGCTGGGGCTACTGGGAAACCCTGTCTCAAAAAAGACTGTGTGTGTGTATGTGTGTGTGTATGTGTGTGTGTAATTGCCCTTTTGATTTTTATTGCATGTATTTAGTTAATTTGTGTGTATCTGTGTCTGTGTATGGGCACACCCCATGTCACAGCACATGCATGTGGAAGTCGGATATCACCTGTGGGACATGTGAGCCCTGGGGACTGAGCTCTGATCTTCAGGCTTGACTACAAGCACCCTTGCCTGCTGAGCTTTTTCCCTTGCCCACAATTGCCATTTTGTAGGCCCCAAATCAGCAACACAGTTAATGTTGGATGGTTGAGTGTAATACCTACCCCCTAGGACTGAGGAGTAGCCCATTAATTAGTAAAATTCTCAGAAGACAGGCCTTCAATTCAGCATCTGTTCAAGGAAAGCCAGTTCACCCACCCCCACTACACTACTCCTTAAGACCCCTCCCACACACACACACCTGCCTCTGTTTATTCCAGAAGTTCCTTAAACCCATTCAGTCATGGTTCGGAGCTGTCTCCTGTGGTATTCCAATTGAGAAGTGCTGGCATGTTCTTGGTTCTGGTCTTCCTCCCCGGTACAGCACATAGGGTCCCCTGAGCCTGTAACCAGGCACAGGGAGACAGAGGACAGAGGGCAGACTGTGTGGCTAAAGGGCTTGTGGTGGTTTGAATGAGTGTCCCCCATAGGCTGTAAGTATTCAAACATTTGTCTCCAGTTGGTGACACTGTTTTTGGAGGTCTTAGAAGGTGTGGCCCTGCTGGAGGAAGTGCGCTGTTGGGGGCAGGCTTAGTGAGTTTTAACAAGCCTCGTGGTCTACAGTTGCTCTCTCTGCTTCCTGTGCTATTTGCGAGATGTGACCCTCAGCTTGCTGCTCCAGATTCAGCCGCCATGCCTCCCGCCACAATGGACTCTAATTCCCTGGAACTGTCAATCGTAAGCTCAAATAAACTCTTCCTTTTATAAGTTCCTTAGTCATGGTGTTCTATCACAGCAACAGAAAAGTGACTAATACAGGGCTCTTCTAATAAATCAGGGTCTCAGGATTCAGAGAGCCCCCACGAAGAAATCAGTTCAATAAGAAAACAGAAAACCCCATTCAGTTCTTGCAGCTGAAGCCATGGAAGCGAGAGGGCGCTGGCAGGCTGCGGGCTCTTGGAAGGAATTACCCAGATGGCGTTAAGTTGGGACAAGTTTCCAAGTTGGTCTAGAAGCCCTCCTCCCTCCTTTGACTGTCAGGTGACTGGAGCCTGGTAATACACATGTGAAAGGGAAATCAAAGATCTATCTCATTCATTCATTCATTCATTCATTCATTCATTCATTCATTCATGTATTCCTCTCAAGAAGGTCTTCCAGGGGCTGGAGAGATGGCTCAGTGGTTAGGAGCACTGGCTGCTCTTGTTGCAGAGGAAACAAGTTTGATTCCCAGCACCCACATAGTGGCTAACAACCACCCATAACTGGAGTTTCAGGTGACTCTAACACCCACTTCTGACATCCATGGGCATTGCACAGCATGGATACACTTACACACATGCTGGCAATCCGTTCATACACATAAATAAAAATAAATAATAACATATTAAAAAAGAATGTCTTCCAAAAGTCCAGGTGGCCAGGTTTCCACCTGGGCCAGCCCAAGCCCCTCAAGAACTCTAGACAGACCACCATAAAGGTCCTCCTGCCCTGAGGCAGGCCAGATGTCCCTAGGGCCTAGGCATGTAGGACATTGAGCCACTTGGGCCCATCCCAACCTGGGCAGAGAGAAGCACCAGAGGAAGAGTCCCGTAAATGGCACTGCCTAGGCCTGCATGCAAGGAGCTGCCTCAGGTCCACAGTCATCTCTGAAGCCCCAGACGGATCCTCCCTCCAGGTAGGCATCTCTCTACTGCTTACTGAGCTCCCATGGATGAGATCTTCCCACTATCTTTCAAGTCAGGGTGAGGCTCTTCAGGGGAGGAGGAGTCCTGTGCAAAGGAATCCATGACAACTGCCCCCCAGGGCAGGAGAGGCCAGTGGCAAGGGGCACTGAGCCCTAAGTAGCCTGTCTCGTCTTGGTGGTGAGAGGAGCCTGGATGCAGATCCTGATGGGTTAAACCACCTCTACCACAGCACCCAGGGATGCCGAGGGTGTTGGGGCTATGCTTGGCAGGATTGACAGGGCTGTCCAGGGTGGTCCTGCTATGTATGCTGCCTGCCCTTGCTAACTGGGGACTTGGGAGCATCTTGCCAGGAGCCCTAGGGCACACTAGTCCCCAAACACTGGAAGTCCCTGAGGTGAGTGCAGAGGTGAGATGTGCACCACACCCAGGCCCTGTAGGCTCCCCCACCCCTACCACAGTGTCGCCTTGCACAGGGACAGTGATTAGAGGAAAGGAGGGGGCTTTCCGGATTTTACAAATCTGACTGTACAAAATGAGGCAGGAAGACGAATCTGTCCTCACTACTGTTCATTAAGGAAAGTCCTTTATCCCAAATTAACAATTTCTCATTTAAAGATGGGTGATTATCATCCTCTCCTTTTGACAGTTTATAGTTTTCAATGTGCTAAAATATGAAAATTATTGTGGGGGGATTCCTAACCATAGTTATGGAAAATGGAAATCTATTTTAATGCCTTTTCTTTCTTTCTTTCTTTCTTTCTTTCTTTCTTTCTTTCTTTCTTTCTTTCTTTCTTTCTTTCTTTTTTTTTGAGACAGGGTCTCCCTGTATCTCTGGCTAGCCTGGAATGCACTCTGTAGACCAGGCTGGCCTTGAACTCAAACAGATCCACCTGCCTCTGCCTCTGCCTTCCAAGTGCTGGGGTCAAAGCTGTGCACCTCCACTCCCGGCTACTTTAACACTATTACAAACCTTTTAAATGATTCATAACTAGCCGGGTGTGGTGGTGCATGCCTTTAATCCTAGCACTCAGGAGGCAGAGGCAGGCGGATCTTTGTGAGTTCAAGGCCAGCCTGGTCTACAGAGTGAGTTCCAGGACATCTGGGGTTACAGGGAAACCCTGTCTCAAAAAACAAAACAAACAAACAAAAATAATACACGATTCATAACTAAGGTGCAAAAGTGATCTTTCCATACACGCATGTTAACTGACTGCTGTGATGTCACAGGTAGATGGACACACCTGATTTGGGTGGCACTCACGGTACTAGAACACCAAATGATTCACCTGCCTGGATTTTTCCCAGCTTAAAGATTTTGTGAATGAAGATTGTGTCAACCCAGGGTTTAAATTCTTATCTCCATTTCCATCATGCCCAAGCTCCTGCCAGATCTCTGAATAACCCACCAGACAGCTCTGCGGGTGATGGCGAGTCTGTGCAGAGGAGGAATTGTGCAAACATTAGAAGATGAAGCTTTTCTGAAAAGGAGGCCTCTCTCTACCACTCATGATTCACATATCCACTGGGAGCTCCCTCGACAGGCACTGTGGGAAAGATGAGGATCAGACCACAGTCCCATCCCTATACCATGCCTGTCCCGGGGGGGGGGGCTCCCCAACTGGCTCCAGGCTATCTTTCATCAAAGGCTTGGTGAGAGAGAATGTGTAGGCAACTGAACTAGTTAGTTTTACAGGGAAAACTGGAGCCGAGGTGGTCCTTGTGGGTTGAAGAGGTGAGTTGCCATCCTACTGAGGTGTGTCCTGGCACAATGGTCACCAGTTCCCACAGGTGTCCCCATCCCCCACCTCAAGTCTCCTAGAAGAGCAAAAGCACTAGAGAGAGACCTGAGATCTGTTAGCCAAGTGGGTGAAGAGGCCAGTCAGTTCTAGATAATCTTCATGGAGATGAGGGACAGAATTGGATGTGTGTGTGTGTGTGTGTGTGCGTGTGTAGAGAAACGGGGTGGGGGAGAGAGAGAGAGAGAGAGAGAGAGAGAGAGAGAGAGAGAGAGAGAGGCTCTTTCAGGGAGGAACTGTCTACTCGGCCCTGATTTCTGCCCCTTCTTCATCAACAAACCATCCTCTGTGAAGAAAAAAAGAAACACTACTGGTCACCATGTGCCCAGCTCCACTCAGTGTCTTTTGCTTGTGTCCATGCTGATGAGTGAACCGAAGGGGACTCGGGGAGGTGGTCTGATCACCTGGGCCGCAAGTGGATCTGATGGGAGCTTCCCTACATCACTTCCGTACCCTCCCAGGAAAGCAAAGCTGCTGAAGGCTGGGCCAGTGTGTGCGCTGTGGGGTGAAGAGGCCTCAGAGGTGACATGGTTTGGTCAAAGCTGGCCTCTGCTAAGACAAACCTCTTCCTTCAGACCTCATCCGTGCTTCTGCTGTAAGGAGGATCTGCCCAATATCATGGGTTCTGGGAGGAAGAAGAGAACTTGAAGCAGAAGCCCAGCATCTATCCCCCGCCCTTCACCATCAAGAGCCCATGATCCGGTTCTAAGTGGCCACCCTGGGCCCCTCTCCCATCATGGGCTTCACCTCCCACCCCCGTCCTCAACAGGCCAGTGATCTGACCAGGAAGGAATTGACACCCGGGTCTCAGGCCTGCAGTCCGCCTGTGGTGTCTGGGAAGAGGAAGCCTGGCCTGCCGTTCGGCTGAGGGAGGCAGCAGCCTACAGGTGAGGTCCTAGACCGTCAAGCCCCGTTTCCATTTCTGCTTGCACCCTAGATCCCCCTGGCTGGCTGGGACCAAGGAGAGGTGCCCTGGAGGCTGCCTCGGAAGCGGTCTGCTTCCCCTTTCTCCTCCCCCGGCTTGGCCCAGTTCAGCTTTTGTTATTCTGAGCCCCTGCTTCCCACACCCCACCCCGCTCCCTTCCCGGGGTCAGGCGGCCACTTCCAAACCCCCATGGTGTTCAGCGCTCTGCTGGGTCCTCGCAGAGCCAGGTGTGCCCCCGGAAGCCGGGGCGGGGGGGGGGCAGGGGTGGGTAGAGGGGAGTGACGAGGATAGGGCAGTCGGAGTTGGCCAGGCTGGGCCGCGGGGGCCGGGGCAGGCTTAATAGGATCAGATCAGTGTAATTGCATTTTAGCCATTGTTATTCAGACTGCCCGGAGCGGGAGCTGGGGGCCCTTTAAGAGGACACGCGGCCACACTAGAGACAGGGCAGCATGACAAAGGCCCCGAGGGATCCGGAGGCGGGAAATGGAGTTGAAAGCATCGGGGTGGGCGCCCGCAGGACGCTGTCGCCTGGCCTCGAGGGTCTCAATTTCATGATCAGGTCCACGAAGGCCTTGGCTGCCCCGGAGCTCTGGACATCTCGCAGGCCTCTTCCCGGAGGCTCCCCCGGGGCTCCACGGCTGGGCCGGAGCAAGGGTCGGGCGGGCTTCCTGGAGCTGCTCGGACCTCAGTGTTGCGAGGTCAGCCTGGGTGCAGGTCCGGGGCGGCCGCGTGGAAGCGGCGTGGTGGAGCCCTGGATGGAGCCCCGGAACCCGACCTTGGCGATTTGGGAGCAGTGGGAAGCGTTCTAAACGCGTGTTCCGGACAGAGGGGTGTTCCGCGCGAAAGTCGCTCTGTCAGGGTGAGCTCGTGGGCCGCCTTGAGATACAAGATGCGTGCGAGCCAACCCTGAGGTCCCCAGGATCCTCGAGATAACCCACGGGCTCTTGGGCGCGCGCGTCCTTGGAGAGCCACCCCGAGGAAGGGAGTTGCTGCCGGGTGGATGAGGACCCGGGTGCTCAAGGAGTGCTGGGCCTTGCAGGATCCACGTGGGTTCTACGGGCAGGATCGAACTCTTGCTACCACGGAGAAAGCCTCACTCATGCCACCTCGCTCACGTGCTCCCGCGCACACACACCAGCACCTGCACGCACACGGTTGCTCACCGCAGACCAACTTCAATGGAGGAGATGCGGCTCTGCACAGCAAAGCTTGCCTAGAAAAATCTCAGCAGCTTTCAGGGCCGCATGGCAGGAAGCGCGTCGGGCCTGGTACCTGCGGAGCCCTCCACCTGCAGCGACTCCCCAGGCCGTTGACACCCTAGCCCAACAGGCGCGGGTTCTGGTACCTCTTCCAGCAGGCCTCCAAGACAGGCAAGGGCCTGCACCCACTTCTTTGGGTTGGGGACCCCCTGAGAAGGTGACCTTTCCCCAAAGCCACAGAGGGCAGAAGTCAGCTTAGGTCTGCCACGTCTAAACTGTTGAAACAGGCAATCAATTTTTATGATGTAATTTATAATTTATGCAGGTTGTCTTCGTACAGATGGTGTTGCTTTTGTGTGTTGGGGTTTCAGGTGCTTTATTACTCTGACAGAGTGATTTGCATTCGTGTTCGGCGACCAAGATCATATTTCTCCTGTTTACACCGTAAGGGCCCAAAATGAAGATTAATGCCACTCTTTGTCCAGGCCACCACTGTAGACCCTGGCTATGGTTCCCTCCTGGACCCCAGAGGCAGGCTGTGCTAGAGCTGACAGAGAACGATGTGCTGTGATAAGCTCCAGAGGGCGGAAGCAGACGGATTGCTCCAGCTGTGCACACCTGGGCAGAGGACTAGGGTCTCCAAAGTTAGGGAGAGGGGCACATGTTGGCAGCAGAGCCTTTAAGGTTCCAGCAGGTCACTTGGCCCTGTCAAAGCCCATGTCTACCAGAAGACACCAACTTGGCTCACAGGGTCGCCCAGATGGGCGTACCACCACTTCAGACAGCTTCAGAGAACTAGACAGTGGGGCTTGGACACTCTACCAGCCTTCACTGCATTCTGTGCTTGCCCTGGTCAGGCCTCAGGCTGGACAGAGGGAGCAGCTTTGGAGACCCCGTGCGAGGCTGGCCATTCACAGCTGAAATGATTAAGCCAATTAAGTGCCAGCAAACAGAAACAAAAGGAAACAAGTGCTGACCTCCAGAGAAAGGGCGTCCTGGAAGGCAAGACACACAACCAGGACCAGGCAGATCATACATAGCTGGAGAGGGCCTGAGGGCCTTGCACCCTGCCCTACTGAGGTGAAAAGGCACCCGGGAAGAGCCACCCAGGGGTGGGAGAGAGGGGGGCAAAAAGGTTTGTGTTCACAGCTTGCACTAAGTCTTGAAGATGCCAATGCAGGCTAGGACTGGGGACGGCCCTGCACAGGTGGCCTGGGGCACTTTGCTTGGAAGGGACTCCCAGCCTTGGGAGGAGCTGAAGGGCAGCTGCTCAGCTTTCCAAGGGGGTAGGGGTACCCAGCTCCCGGATAACGAAGACTCCCTGGGTAGTAAGCACAGGGTCACAGAGTCAGGTGGCTGTTTCCAGTATTCCCCCACCCTTAGATGTAGACCTGGGTTAGCAGACTCAGGGTGCGGGGAGCCTCCCCCTCACCCCCAGGTGTCCCACTATGCCAGCTGGGGGCCAGATCCACGCACTCCTGAGCGTAATTATTTGATCTGCAGATGTAAGTGGAATTTATTGTAACAACAAATATAGTGATGTCAAAACCCAACCTTGGATTAAAGCCGGCAGCCAAAAGGGAAGTGTATTAATTTCCAACAGCATCTCAGGCCAGAGCCTATTAGAACAAGCTATTCTTCAGGCCCCCCCATCAGAATTAATCATTGGGAGTTAATTTGAAGCTCAGACAAGTTGCTGTTAATTTAGTGCAGGGAGGACGGGATGGAATAAAAAGCTGAGGTGCTGGCCGAGCCTCGTGGGTCTCATTAATCAGCCAGCTGAGACGGCCTGGCTTGATTACAATTTGCAAAAAAATTCATTAGGGCCCAGGCGATTGACAATTTTTCTCTCTGCCTGTGATGTGACTCATTAGGCAGCCAAATGAAAGCCATGATGACAGCCATGATGACAGTGGCCATCAAGCCTGCTTGTTTATCTTCCTGCCCTCAGCCTGTCTCCAGGGCCTCAGGAGCTCGGCTCTGGGGTGCCTGGGCCCTCAGGTTTGGAGAGAGAGGGGGACAGAGCCCCAAGAGGGCAGGAGGGCAGCGGGATCTCAGCAGCCTTCTCTTCCTGAAGGGTGAGACAGTGCTGAGGAGGTTGGGTCCCACTGTAGGGCTCCAGGAAAGTGGCTTCTTATTCCTGGGGACTTTGGCTTTCTCAAGGGGTCTTCGTGGTCAAGGCTTCCATCCCCTGTGTGGTCCATTCCTGCCATGGACTTTGAGAGAGTGGCTAGGGTTACACTTGAAATGAGTGGGCACTCTGGGATTTGTGGGTCATCTGGGAAGCATCTCGGGGTCTCTCTGTCTCTCTCTCAGATCCGCGGTACCACTAGGTTGGCACCTCCTCCTGGAACTGAGACTGTCGTTATCAACCACGGGTCCCTGAGGGTTGCACATGCAGCCCAGGGACAAACTGGCTGCTGGGACAGACTGGGTTGCGCATAGGAGGAAGGTTGGGTATCCTTGAGAACGTTGACTGCCACATGGGCACTGCCATACAGCCAGTGGATCAGATGGTGTCCACCCAGGGCTCTGCATACATCAGTGGGAGGGATCAGGGACCAACAGACTTTATGGACCAGGTGCACCCCTGCAGGGTGCCACATGGGTGCAGTCACCACTTTCCTCTGGCTTCTGACAAGGGGTGGAAGTCAGCAGGGAGCCCTCCAAGCCTGGAAGAGCCGACCAAGGCCCTCGGAGGACTGGCCATTCTTTTTATGGTCTTAAAAACCAAGCCTGAGAAATTCCACCACCAGAAACGTTTGGAGATGGTGGCAAACCAAGGCTCTGGCCCTAGACCTTGTGCCTGGAGTTTGGGAGAAGGTCTCAGTGTCTCAGACACCTACCCTGTGGAGGGGTGCATGGTTGCAAACTCTATAAATTAAATCAGTATCTGTACCACAGGTACCGACGGAATCCCCTCCTCAGAGTGCCATAGGCTGCTTTCCTGCGGTTGGTTTCCCCGCGCCCTCCCATCCTTCCATTTGAAAGCTGATCTGGGTGAAACCAACAGTATCTCTGGCCCTCGGGGTTGCTGCTTTGGAGGCCAGAGCTGTGGCACCAAGATCACCCTCATTCAAGAGCTTCGTGTTTCCTGGAGCCTGTGCATGGCCCTTGTGGGAGCGCCCGTGAGTCTGTCTAGGCATACTGGGCACAGGGAGCAGTACCGGGTTAGGTGGAGTGGGCTTGGGGAGCAGGCTGCCCCTCCCAGTCAGAGAGATGCTATGCTCTAGTCTCAGGTTTCCAGGAACCATCCCAAGACCAATTCACCAGAGTCCCTCTCCCCTTCTCTCTTTAAGGGGCTGCCGGCTCAGGCGCCCTTGGGGTGGGGCAGTGGTCAGGGCACGCCCTCCTCCAACCCCGCCCGGAGGGGGAGGTGCTGGGCCTTGGCGCTGGGCCTCCAATCCTAGCACAGTGCTGCCGGGAAGCCTGGTTTGGCTTGCAGGGTTCCAGCTCCTGTCGGAAGATAACGCCCTGAGCTTGATTTATGGACCCGAGGCCCTACTGCCGGGAGCAAGCAAGCGAGCACCGCTGCCTTTAGAGTCGGGATGTTTGAAGGAAACCGTTTCTTCCCTGGCTGCAGTTTGTGCAAACTTACCATCAGCCATTCTCGCTTTCCCTCTGGGTAACCACCTCCTCCTCTGACCAACCACCTCCTCCTCTGGCCAAGCCAGCCAGTTCCAAGGCTCTAGATTAGGCTGTGCTCAAGGGGAGCAGGCTAGATTCCTAAAATGAAAACTGGGGGTATTTTAATCGCACGGCCTTACTGCAGTTATCGCTCTCCAACTTAAAACCTGGTAAGGTGCTGTGTGGCTCATGGCCAACCTGAGAGCAGAACTCAGGGCTTATTTGGTCCTGGCTGCAAGGGCCTTTGGGGAACTGCACTCTGGGAGTTGCACGGTGGACACCTTATGAGGCCCAGGAACTGATATTTTGGTTTTCCTTGCTCTTTTTTTTTATTATTCACAAGACTGAGATCGTTTAAATGTCATAACTTATATGAAAATAAGCTACATTGAAATAAATTAAACACAATGAAGACGTGCTTCAGACATGGCTCGGATAGGATATGCAAGCTGAGGAAAGAAAGCCGACGGCTAAGCAGGCTCCTAGGCTGCCCGACAATGTCTGCTTTGCGGTCAACTCAAAAAGGCAAAATAGAAACAAAAAATAAGTTTAAACCCCAGTGTTTGTTCTTGCGTTCCACTGTTTGTTTACCTTTGGAAAAGCACTGAAAGGTGGCTGCTGAGCGCGGCTGGAGGAGGTTTGCTTTCTTCTGGACTGAGCGGAGAACATGACTGGGAGGTTCAGTCCTATGACTTTCAAAATACTGCAGTTGAGATCCAGTCTATATAGATATCTATGTACAAAGTAGGGAGGGAGGTATAATAAATATTTAGTGTATCTTCTGGTGTGGCCGTAGCCCTTCCAAAGCAGTCTTTTAAGCCTGTCTAGTTGATATACTCTCGATTTGCTCAGGGTGTCCTTGCCTGGGAGGTGCCTGGAGTTTCGCTTTCAACAGTGGAGCCACCTCGGGTTCGCCCTCAAGAGCTGGCACGCTGGGTGCCCGCCCTGGCTGGGCCCTCAGGGTCGGGCCTGTTCCAGCTGCTGATGCTGACTTCTAATAGCGAACCTGCTGACATGGACGGGGATAGGGACGACGATCTTGGGGTTCCTTGAAGGCTCCCCCGTCTTGGAATTGGCGTTGCCTGCCTTGACCCGTTTCCACTTGGCCCGGCGGTTCTGGAACCAGATTTTCACCTGCACTTCGCTGAGTTTGAGGGCGTGGGCAATCTGCGAGCGCTCGGTCAGCGAGAGGTATTTTTTGCAGTGGAATTCTTTCTCCAGCTCCAGCAGCTGCTCGCTGGTGAAGGCTGTCCGCCGCCGCCGGTTCTTCCCGGTGGATGTGGTGCTGCCCGCCGTGCCACCGTTCTGCGGGGTTTCCTCAAGTGAGTGGCCGGGGTCTTCCTCCTTGGGAGCAGCCTGGCCAGTCAAATTGTCATCGGAGCTGTAGTCCACATCGCTCTCCAGAGAGAAGCTCTCCTCCTTGCCCCTCGGGTCATCTTCCACCTTTGACTCGTCTTTCCCTTGCCCTCGGACAGCCCCAACTGAAAGCAAAACCAAACGGCGTTTTATTACATTTCGCACACTGCCTTCCTTCCCCGTTCCCACTTGCGCACCCCACCCCCACCTCCCAGTGGATTGACATTAACACATTGTGATTTCCTGGCCTTTGAGGGGTGGGGTGGGGGGGAGCGTGAGAAAGCTCAAAGGAGAGGAGGAGACAGTTGAGGCGACAACCCTTTGCCCGGAACCATCACTCAAGGGGCCGCCAAGCCTCCAGCGCACCCTCCAACCTCTGGCAGCTTAAGTAACTGGAGCTTCGAGGGCCTGAGGCTCCAGAGACCTTCCTTTTGTCCCCAGGGGGTAGGGGCTGTTGGAAGACCAAGGGAGGGTTCATGATCCATCCTGCCCCCACCTGAAGAGGGAAATTTAGTGAACCCATCTATGCCGCAGCAGGAGAGGGATAGTGGAGTTGTGCTGACGGTCAGGCTGCAGCTTTCCTGAGAGAGAGAGCCTATGTGTCACCTTAGAGGAGTTCCTAACAGACAGTCACACACACACACACACACACACACACACACCACACACACACACACACACCCCCCACACCACACACACACACACACACCACACCACACCACACACACACACACACACACACACGGCCTGACAGGCAAGAATCAGGTTGGCTTGGACAGGTTGTGACCTCAGTGAAGAGGTTTAAGTCTGGATGCCGTTGGGCTTAGACGCAGCTCAGAATACACAGCCCAAGAGGCCTTCCCTTAAGGTTGCAATCGGCCAGGGACCCCCAGTTATCGTCCAGCGTGTGTGGGAGGCCGGGGCGAGGGGTTGGCTTGGGTCAAACCGCTGGCGGAGAGGGGCTCAACTGTGCTTCCCAGACCCCGCTTGCGGCCAGGCTCTAAAAGCCCCTCGGGAGGCTCCGCCAGCTATTCCCGCGGGGGTCGGACGGGGGCGCGGCCTCAACCCTGGGGTCCCCGCGGGAACCGGAGCTGGCCCGCCCCCAACCCCTCGCGCCCCCGCGTCCGTGCTGCGCGCGCCGCCGACTCACCAAGCGACGCCTGCACCGCCTCGGCCGCGGAGAAGGCGAGCAGCGAGCTCTCCTTGGCTAGGAAGGCTTTCCCGTCCTCCGCGTCGGCTTGGAGTGCCTCGGCTTTGTCGAAGTTGCCGCCGCCTGGCAGCGGCTGCGGCGCGAACTTGCGGGCGGCCGCCGCCTCCTGGTGCTGCGGCGAAGCGGAGAAGCTGCCGGGCAGCGTGGCCATGAGCGTCGAGGTGAGCGCCATGCCCTGCGCCAGGCTGGAGCAGAAGCCGGTGGGCAGGCTGGGGATCTGGTGGTGAGGGTGCGCGGGCGGCAGCGCGGGCTGCAGCGCGGCCTGGGGCAGCGCGGGCGGCGGCGGCGGCGGCGGCGGTAGCACCACCGGCCGGTAGGGCATGAACATGGGGTAGCCGGTGTAGACGAAATGGCCGGGGCTGGGCTGCGGCGGGCTGCCGATCAGCGAGTCTATGCTGAAGGCCGTACTGCTCCCCAGCGGGCGCTGCATCATCATCAGCGACGGCGGGAACGCTGCGCTCATAGACGCGCTCTGGAGAGGCCGGGGACGGGCGAAAAGTCCCCGCGCCGCGCCGCCGCCGGGAAGCCCTCCGGACGCTGGGAGCAGCGCCGGGCCGGGGTCGAGCGGCCCCCGGAGCGCAGACGCCGCGGCCCCTCAGTCCCGGGCGCGCTGCATGCCCGGCGGGGGGGCGCGGGTGGCGGCGCTGCGCGGGCCAAGGCCGTGCGCCCTGGACGCAGACGGTGCCGGGGCCTGGCGCTCGCTCTGGCCGCTGCCCGATGCTCGCCCGTTGGAGCCTGCGCGCGGCGCGTCCGCAGCTTCCGGCCCGGCCACCTGCGGTCGGTGCGTCTGTCTGTCCGTCCCGCAGCTCCTCGCCTCCCACGGGCCGCTGGGGAGCGCGCGAAGCCAGCGCACTTGTCTCTGGCGGGCGCCGCCAGCACCTTTAAATCGCGCTCCTCTTTCTCATTCACATTTTGCCTGCTGCCCAGCCGTGCTCGTGTCACGTGGGGCCGAGCGCCGACTCTCATTGGCTGTTATGAGGAAGGCGGGGCGAAATGTGGTCTCCGCCCCTTGTAGCCCCCCTGGCCGCAGGCGGGCTGCGGGCGCCGCTGTTGGAGCGTGCAGGCCTGCAAGCCAGATCCTGGACGCCCGCACCGCGGGGAGCAAACTTGGGAGGCACCTTCGCACCTCCCTGCCCAGACCTCTGCGCCTGGCAGCCCCGTGGAGGCCGCTTTAACGGCGGCTGGGAGCTCGCAGCCGCCACGGATGGGCCGGGAGTGTCTAATTTCCTTTCACTTTGCTCTGCTGGCAGAAGCCTGGTGTCTGGCTGTGCCAGGGTCCCACCAGGTCTCCGGAGTTGGGGTAGGGTCCTGTCTCTGCAGGGAGCTCCCACATGCGCTCCGGGTTATCTGCTGGCTGCACCGAACCCTCCCGGTTGCTTGCTGCGCCACGCGCGCTCGTGGAGGGGCCGGCAGGCTGCGGGTCCCCCCATTCCTAGGTGGGCCCACCGTGAGCGATCCCTTCTCATTTTTCATGACATTCTTAATCATCGCACCTATTTACCCACTTTGCCAGCGAGCACCAAAATAACAACCACGATAATTATGATAATAAACGAGTTCTTTATCTGTTCCATCTTAGGGGAGGAAGGGGGGAGTTCGGGACGCCTCTGGATTGTATAACGTGAGATTATCCTGATGAAAGCTTTATGATGTTTGCTCAAATAAAAGCTGCGTTTTGTAAATAGGCGCTAATTAAGCACGTTGGGAACCGAGGGAGCTCTCACCCTGGCGCTGCGCAGCGCGAGGACTCCAAGGGCTCGCAGTTCCCCTTTGCTGACTGCGATGGAGCGGATCCCCTCAAGATATTTCCCGTTCTCGACAATGGTAAAGACCCGGGAATTTGGGAGTCAGGAGATTGCGGTGGAGGGAAAGTGGGCATGTCTGATCCTCTCCCTCGAGTGGAAACAAACTTTCAGCTCTTGCGTTTCCTTTACAATGCAATCATTTCGTGGCCGAGGCAGACTGTGCCAAGCGTGCAAGAACGCGCGGGGCTTCCTATAGTCCCCGGGCCTCGGCTTCAAATTCCCGGGTCTCGAAGTCCTCCCAGAACTGCTGACAGCACCGGGCGGGGGGGCGGTATTGTTCTATTAAAAAGCAGCTCACCCTAGGAGCTAGTGTTTGGGGAGTTAGCCCATGCTGGATGCGTGTTATGTATCACAATCACAATTAATTGGGAGATAAAGATAAATCGATCTTTATGAATTTATCGACCCGACTCTTTGAAGCTCTTCTTTCTCGGTCTTCTTTCTCTCACTCTAACCCCAAGACTCCCCAGGACGTCTCAATCCTGACTAGCTCCTCCAGCCAAGAGTCTGGCCGGGGAGCCACTGGCCACCCAGAGAGGTAAGAGGAAAGGGTGCGTCCTTGGTGTCTCCCGGCTCCGAGAACACTCAATGGCCCGGCCGCCAGCCGCCCTCCTCCCCGCAGTCTCTCCTCTCCTCCCCTCCATCACCCGGACAAAGACATTTCCCCACTCCAGGCCGCAGTAATAGATGGTTTCGGCAGCAGGCGGTTTGAAAGGAATTCATTAGGACTCAGCCTGTATTGCTTCCCTTCACTTCACGCCCAGACCTCGAGATGGCTTAGGCAGTGTGAGGCGAAATTTATGCCCATTGGGATCCATGGGCAGGAGGTGTCTGGGGGGTCTCCAGGCTCTGTCCCCTGGTCTCTACTCCCACAAAAGAAGAAGAAAATCGAAGCTCAAGGCCAAAGGCTGATTTTTTGAGCATACTAAATAGTCCGTTTCATTATGAGATAGTTACAGTGACAGTCTCCAGCACCATTACCTTGTTTTTCGAACCCTTAGAATAACCAGAGCCTTGATTTACGTATCTACAGCCCGGGACCTTCGCGCTGGCCTCTGGCCGCCTGTGTAAGCAGTTATTCATTTACCTGGCCCGTTTGCATTCCACTTTGCTCTTTTACCATTAAAAAAAAAAAATTCGTAGGGACTTCCGTCGCTTGATTACCCCCAGAGAGACAGGAATTCATTTGATTATTTTGGTGATTCTACATTCAAAGTTCACGACAAGATTTAGGTCCGGTGAATTATAGCTACACTTGAAAGAATCTGATGGCATATTATTTGTAACCATAAATTGCCATGGAAAGTATTGATTGCAGGGGTTATAATACTAATCTTTTATTAGTGAGTTCAGATAATTTTCATCAATACAAATTTTATTTACTAGTGTGCTTTTCTCGAATGCAATGCAGTAATATTTTTCTCATCTAATGCTTAACTGCTTAGAAAACGACTGTTGGAGTCATAAAAGGATCCTTGTGTTTCTGTGTGATTAACAAGATCCATTCTGGGACACCTCAGCTACCAGCGAAGCGCAGGGAGCGTGCGGTGCTGGGGTAACAAAACCCTTGAGAGTTCCGGCTGGCGAAGAGATTTATGCGCAGGGAGCGGCGTATCCATCCTTCAGAACCCTACCTGCTTGGCTCAGACCTGCCTGCAGTAACTGAGCCCTGCGTGACTCGGCTCGGCCTGGGCTGCGCGGGAAAATCACCCGGCTCAGATCTTTGCAACTAGCTTGAAGAGCCCCGCCCACCTCCAATTAGGAAAAAGACTGGACGCGCGGGAAGGGAGAGCTGGGTTTCCTAACTACAGTTAAGTTCTGCAAACTTCTTCACAGCTGAAGATAGCCCGCCTCCGGGGTACTTTACCGCTGCCAAACGAGTGTCAGAATTGTATTAAGCCACTTACAACATGGCTTAGACGGTCAATAAAAGCGATGGTAATTAAGTTGGCTTCACGCTTGTGGGCTGTTTCGGTTAGCCTTTGCACACAGGTGTGTGAAGGCTGAACACAAAATACAAAACGTACAAGTAAATGAATATTCATGCGGCCCGGAGGAGGAAGCACCGCCCTTGGAGGGGGCTGCGTGGGCGCCCCAGTGGACGCGGGTTGGGGAGACTTGGCGGGCACCCCGGGCGGGGCCGTCCCGGGCTTCAGGCTGGTTTCTCAGGCAACTGTGTGGTTTTTATTTAGAGGGGTTTGAGTGGTCTGATAGGTCACTGCTGCAGTTCTTGCTCCTGGCAATAGTTGGGAAATACCTTGGGATGGTTTTATTTATGGAGGGGCAATTGAGATTCACACCCAGCTAGCCCGGAATCCCGCTTCCCCAGCTCAAGACGCACTTACAAAGGGGTGCTTGTGTAAAATTCCCCATCAGACACACCAATTTGCAAGTAGCAGAAAGCACTGAAGCCTCATCTTTTTAAACTATTTTATTCAGCTTTTTTTTTTTTTTTTTTTTTTTTTTTTTTATTCTGAAAGCCCAAAATAGACTCCATGTGGTTCTAAGTGAAGTCAGCCCTTGGCGGGCTTTGAAATGGCTCCTGTAATTATGTAAAAGAGCTATTCACCAACAGGACGGAATTAAAAGAGATCTCGCCCGCTTCCCTTTCTCTGCCCCGCTCTCATGTTTGGCTTTTCAAAGCACTTCCAACACGATGTCTTTCTCCCGGACAAAAGGCAGAACAAAAAAAGTCCCTAAACTTGTAAATTGAACGTCAAGGGAACTTTAAACAATTTAAAGCCCATAAATAATGATAAAGGGGACTGGCCAAAAAGGCAAACCCATTCAATTAATAGAGTTTCCCAAGCAAAGATCAAGTGGTGTATAAAATAGACTTTCGATTCTTTATTCTGCGTCTGGACTATGCAGAAAGCAGAACCTTTTTTTTTTTTTTCTTCACTGAGCTGAGCTGGACAGTGTGTGCCGAGACATTCTTGTGTAGAAAGTTCGCTTTTTGTCCCCACCCTCAAAGTCACGGAAACAAAACCGCTGCAATCCAGAAATGTAAAAAGGAGGAACTTTTCTTCAGGCGTTTTCTCCAGGGAATTGTAAAATGTGTTCCTGGAGTCTAGGAACTGTGACCTTCACACCTGTGCGGCTCTACCCACTCCTCCGCAGAAAGACAGGACGAGCCACGGACAGTGGCGCGCAACCCGAGCCCTCGTGGGATCTGGGGCGCGAGGCGTCTGGGCGATGCGGAGGCTGGGAGCCCCCAGGCTGCCAGCGCGGTGGTGGACGGCGCAACCCGGCTCGCGCCGCTCTTGGGGTCCAGAGGGTCCTCGCACTCAACGTGGGGCTGGACTCCCTGGGTGGACACCCGCGAGCCCGAGGCTTGAAGCTGGGCTCCCATTTTTTTTTTTTTTTTCAGTTTCCCTAGAGTTTGGGGCTGGGCATTTGTGTCCGCGGGGACTACAGCTCACTGCCTTGGCTCTGGAGCACCACCGCATCTCCCAGAAAGCACCAGCCGGCAAAGGGGAACGTTGGAGGCGGACGCTCGCTGGTCTGCCATGAGACTCTCGGCCAGGGAATAGGGGGCACTTGCGGAAGCCTGGGTATGGGGTTTGGCCTAAGGGCTGAGGTTGGGTGGGTGAAGCCTGCCAGGGCGCCTGCCAAGGGCAGAGGGTACCTCCGGAGGGGATTTCGCTTGTGCCTCTCAGAGTCTGCCTCTGTCTGCCGACCTGGGAAGCAGTGTCCAGGGGGTCCTGGGGATGGAGGCACAGGCTGGGGTGCGCGGGGTCAGGGGCCTCTTCTCACCTGGTTTGATACCCCATCTGCTCCCTGGGACTCCGGAGGCCCCACCTTTCGGGGACTTCAAACGCCCCCCAGCCACTCAGAGCCCGGCTTTCATCTTTCGCACAGCAGGCTTTGTTTGTGGAACTTCACAGAAATGCTAATCCCAGGGCCTAGTGAGGACAGCGGGGAAGCTCCGAGGGCAACGAGGGGTGAGAGGACACCTTGGCCTGGGCTAGGGTCTTTGGCAGATCACCACACTGGCAGCCCTCCTGCGGAGCTGGGCACTGCTGGGATGAAGGCCCAAAGTCCTGCCAGGTAGCAAGCGCATAGTGATGGACCCTGGCTGGACACAGTTGGCATCCAGTGCCAGCTAAAGGAGAAGTGTCCTCCAGCAAGGCGTGGGATTCTATTGTGAGTCCTGAGAGCTTCTGTTTCTCCTTAGGAGACTCAGGAGACCATGTGTGTTGAGCAGAAGCCAGCCAGGGACTTAGGGCAACCCTTCCAGGGCCTAGAGCAGAAGGTCCTGGTTCTCCAACCCCAATCCCCAACCAGAGACTGTCCTTCCAGGACTCTACCCACATTCAGAGGTGTTGTCTTTTAAAGAGGATCAGGTTTGCCCTGAGAGCACCATTTCACCCACTGGAATCCTGTTGGACAGAGCAAGAGGGGCAGTGGATCAGGAGTCACCTAGATTAGGGGCACCTGGCACTTGAACTTCTGCAGACAGAATAAGCAGGAGCCATTGCCATTAGCAGAAACTCTACTTCCTCTAGAAATACTGCAAACCAAAGGCACATTCCTGTGGTTATTGCCTCCTTCCATAAGGAAATGTGATGCAGAACCGATGTTATCAGGACACTGAGTACAGACCGGGTAGAGAAAGCCTGCTACATGGAAGACCTGGAATGTTCCCTGCCCCACCTAGCAGACAACTTAGGGGAATGTCCAGAGAAGGACAGTAAGAAGTTGGTGTGGGATAGAAAGAAGCTGGTGTAGAAATGGCTCATCTAGAAAACTCCAGAGCTGCCAGATCTATAGCTGACCCAAGCTGGCCTAGTGGCTTCGGCCCCCTGAGGTTACAAAGGACAGCTGTCACTTCAGCACACTCCCCAGGGAAGCCAGGCATTGTGGCTCAGGACTAAAATCCCAGCACTCAGGAGGCTGAGGCAAGAGGATTTCAGGGGGGGGGAAAAAAACAAAAACAGAATAAACAAAAACCCCACAAAACTCCTTAGAGAACCAATCATCTTCAGTGACAGTCTTTTTCCAAGGAGGAGCGGGAGAGGGGAGTGTGTGTTAGTGGAGGGTTCTGTGCTGTTATTCAGCTGGAACAGAAAGGAAGGAATCACTACCCTCCTCCTTTAGAGGAGTGCTGTGCTTAAACCTGAGTGCCGGGGTCTCATCCCGAGACCTCCAGTTATGCTTCTATGCCAGTCAGAGGCATCCACCCTTCTCTGTGCCTCTAAAGAAGAATCTGCACTAGAGCCAATGGAAAGTCCATAGTGGCTGGGCAGGACTCATCCCCCCTCCCCATCCTTTCTGATTCTTGGACCCTTCATCTGCCGGGAACTAGGGGGCAGGTCATGGTCTTTCAAGGAGACAAACCATTCCTTCTGTGAGGCTGGAGCAGTGAATGGAGGGCTGAGACTGGGAGAGGCAGTCATTCTCCAGAGAAGGTGGCTGTGAGAGCAGGGAGCCTCCTGTTCCTGAAGCTGCTCCTTAAACAGCCTTTATTGGAGGTGGTGGAAATCATTGGGCTCAGTGACTTCCTTGGCTTTGGAAGCATGGAATCTTTGAGATAGATGTGTACCATTGTCAAGTCAGCAAATAGAGAGGGTTCAGTCTCCAGTGACATCACTCTGTTGTCCTAAAGGTGTGGTCTCCAGTTCCCTCTAGTTCAGGGCTAGAAGGAGCCAGACAAAGGCTAGACAGAGGCTAGGGACCAACTTGCTAGATGGCCACAGAGCAAACAGGAAGTGGAGGAGATGAG
>VZQC01005710.1:1949131-1961496 GCA_009823505.1 Rhizomys pruinosus
ACAAGAAGAAAACCCTCATTTTATCCTCGTGTTTTGTGCTCCTCGCCGTTAGCTGCCTCAGTAATTTAATTGGAATAGAACGTGAGAAATGTGTCATTTTTGAAGAATTTATGCATCACTTCCTAGAAATCCCATTGTGTTAACTAGAAGCCTACTGCGTTCTGTTGAGAAGTCGTAATCACATTTTTATGTGTCTGTATTACTCGATAATGTGACCTCCCATCTTTAGCAGATAAAAAAAATGTTCTCTTTCCATAACAACCGCCTCAAACCCCGGTTCTCACTAGACACACAGAATCCTGTTTCCTGGTGTTTTCCAAACTCACCAACTTTTCTTCAGAGAAAGGGAAAGGAAATCTGAACAAAAAAAAGTGCCTACCAAATGAATAATTACACACCAAATTAAAACCCTGCATTAAACGCGGTTGACAGCAATACTGCATTCTCAATCCTGTTTACTGCTTACAAATTGCATTACAAAGGAATCTACTCTTTTTATTAGCGTGATTAAGCAGAGTGTGAGGATTGCAGACACACCATTCTGGAAGATTGGATGGCGACTGCAAGCCCAGCCACTCATGTTGCAATGGGAAATGTATAATTCTGTTAAAGCACAGGTTTAGCACAAAAATGAGGGTCGGGCTGTCATTACAGCATCATAAAAGAGTCAAATGAAAATTATATTTATTTACAAATACCTCACCTATAAAATGTGCATATTTAATACAAAGGAAGCAAGCAGTTCCACCATTGATATTTTCAGTTACTGATTTCTTTTATTATGTCATCGCGATTGTATATGATACTTTATGGATCTATAGTTTTCTTGGGCGCTCCTTCTTTATCAGTTGGGGTCCAACCCCTGGTGTTTTCTGTCTGTCTCCCTTGTGGGCGGAGCAGGTTTGAGGACCAGGATGAGAGCGTTTGGTTATGGCGCCACCTGCAGGACTCTATAAGAAGGATGTACCTTCTGCAATCTTCCACAGGGTTCTGGACCTACCAAACGTTAATTTTAGCAATTTAATGGAATAAATTTCTGTTTTTCATAGAAATGTATGAGCAATTCAAGACAAATAATAGGATATTATATATATATATGAGATAGGATATTATATATACATATATCTATATATGTATATATATCTATATCTGTATCTATATCTATATATATGAGAGACAAGGTCTCCGTATGGCCCTAGCTATCCTGGAACTCACTATATAGACCAGGCTGGGCTGGGCTGGATGTCACAGAGATCTGCCTACTTCTGTTTCCTAAGTGCTGGGATTAAAAGCATGCACCAACAAACCAGCTACAGTTTGAAAAATATTTTGATTCTGATAAACTATTTTTAAATTCTTGGGATAAAATGGAGTGTTGACCAGATTTTAGACCCTGAGACATCTAGATATTACAGTTAGTTATTCTGGAAAAATCCTTCTAAAGGAACAAGTTATCCTTACAACAGTGGAATAAGAGATGTGTTCCTGGCTTATCACATGGTCCTGGGGGAGCCTTTAAGACCCAAGAAGCATTCAGCATCTGAGATTCTAGGGACTGACCATCATCCTAGGTGCCCCTGTTGGACAGATGGGAAGAGGCTGGGTCATTGGAACTGCCCACCTGGTTTCTCCAGCTGCATTTCACACCATTCCTGTAGAGGGTTAAGTGTTCTATGTCAAAGTTGAACAGTCTGCCCTATCAATGGGTGTCTAACCATTATATCAGAGACTGGAAATTTGATGATTATATAAAGTTATTGAGATTCCATCTAGACAGCCCAGGCCTTTGGTTCTCTGCAAAGCACGCTGAATCCATGATTATTATCACCTGACACATGTGAATTAGGAAGACGGGCCCAATGCCCGCCCAGAATTTTAAACTGAGCGTGTCACACAGTGCCTCGCCTGTGTGTGCTAATTGTCCCTGGGCTCTGGTCTGTGTCAAGGTCCAGCTGTGACTATTTCTGCCTGTCCAGGAGATGGCTGTGCCTGCAGAGGCCCACCTCTCTGGGACTGCTGTCAATGGAGAGCCTGGCCTGTGTATTTCTGACTTCTCTGTGGTCAGATAACAAGTAAGGATCAATCAGGGCTGGAGAGATGGCTCAGCGGTTAAGAGTGCTGATTGCTCTTGCAGAGGACCTGGATTTGATTCCCAGCACCTACATGGCAGCTAAGAACCATCTTTAAGCTGGGTGTGGTGGCACATGCCTTTAATCCTAGCACTCAGGAGGCAAAGGCAGGTGGATCTCTGTGAGTTCAAGGCCAGCCTGGTCTATGGAGTGAGTTCCAGGCCAACTGGGGCTATAGGGAGACCCCGTCTCAAAAAAAAAAACAAAAAAAAAAAAAAAAAAAAAAAAGAATCAAATATACTGCATAATGGGAGAAGGGGGGATGTTCTTTTGCTATTTACGTTTTTCCCTTTCTATACAAACAGCAGGTAAAAAAAACAACAAAAACACTTTTTCATTTCCATATGAATTTGGAACCAAGCCAATGTGCTGGAGAGATGTCTGGGCAGTTAAGAGCACTTGGTGTTCTTATAGAGGGCCTGGGTTCAGTTTTCAGCACCCATGTGGTGGTTCACAACCACCTGTAACTCCAGTTCCAGGGGGATCTGGTGCCCTCTTCTGGTCTCTGTGGGCACTGCACACAAGTGGCACACATAAATTCCCATAGGCATACACATAAATAGATCTTTAAATAAAAAAACACATAAATGTTAAACAGTTGAGAACTTAATAGAATTGACTTTATGTTATCTACTCTAGAAAACAATGTTCAATGTAAACTGCAACAAAAGGTGAAAAGGAAGACCACTTAATAAGGAAAATACCTGGCTGTATTTCGTTCTCTGGAGAAGAAGCAAACCAATGCTAGCCTGGCCTTACACTAGAGGACCTTTTCAGGTGCTTATGCCCCTTTGCTGCTTTAGCCATCTGCTTCTCTCTCATCCTGTTTTATTTTGTTTGTTTTGTTTTGTCTTTGTTTTTGAAATAAAAACATTTACTTTACTGCTGATGGTTGAAATCCTCAAGAAGAATTGGGCTCTGCGGCAGCTGCCCCTCCCCCCTCCCCCTGGCTTTGGTGTCGTTCTTTCACAGAATCCACAGTAGACAAGTTTTAGGTGCCTCATCACCGACTAATACTTCGTCCCTCAGCTTGGCATTCCAGTTAGACTTTCTCTGGTGCCTGGCAGGGCAGGGCAGGCATCTTTGCTACAGGTCGACCTCAAGATGGTAAGCCTTAGAGCCACAGTGGGGGCATAGGTGTGCTAGTTAGTGCAATGCTTTCCAAACTATGATGTCTCCTTTTTCCTCTTGATTCTGCCGCCCAGGCCAAAGAGCTTTCTTCCTTCTTTTAAACACCACCTCCTCCTCCTTCACCCTCTCCTTTCAACCCTGGTCTTTCCTGTCTTCACGGATTTCTGTGAGTCTCTACCTAACATATGAAATATCGAGTACAAAACAAAGCAGATTCCTAGTAGTCATTAAGTTCTGTGAAGCTGTGAGTAAATTCCTCTTATGGAAACCTGTCCAGAGATCCCCAGAAAACAGAAAGCACGAGTGTTGTATGACCTAGCAGTCCACTGCTGGGTATCCCTGATGGTTGATATTGTCAACCTGATGAGATCTGGATTCACCTAGAAGACAACTCTCTGGGCCTGTGAGGGAGTTTCTAGATTGGGTTGAGGTGGTAGGAATCACCCTAAATGTGAGTGGACATCCCCTAGGCTGGGGTCTGGACTGAAGAAAAGGTGGAGAGAGAGAGAGCTGAGCCCCAGCATTCCTGACACTCTGCTCCTGGCACCCTGTGACCAGCCGTCTTCCTCTGTGTGGGCTGCTGTGCCTTCCAGCCTGGAAGGACTGGCTCCACTCCAGCTGTGAACCACATCGACCCCTCCTTCCTCAAGTCGCTCAGTGCCAGGTGCACGGACACTACAATAGGACTTTCTTCTGAGGCGTGATGTCATGAGGGTTTGGAAACACACCTGAAGCATTTTCTGAGGCGGGGTGGGATGGAGAGGGTACCAAGGATACAGGCACACACTCCCATTTTCCGAATTCTGGGAGGTCCAGGCTCCAGGATCACTTCTGGGCTTGTATCTCTTTCTCTACTTACTCTATTAAAATATTTATTTATTATTAATTTATTTTTATTTTATGTGTATGGGTGTTTTGCCTGCATGTATGCAAGTGCACTCATGTCACGCAATGCCAGTGGAGGTCAGAAGAGGGCATCAGATCCCCCGGAACTGGAGTTACAGACAGTTGTGAGCCACCATGTGGGTGCTGAGAACCAAACCCAGGTCCTCTGCAAGAGCAGCCAGTGCTCTAACTGTCTCCCCAGCCCCTCAGAAACATTCACAGGCATATACCTGTAGAATCCGAGCTCCACCCCAGACAGCCAGAGCCCAGACCTGCATTTCAACACTATCCCTGTGGCCCTGTCCCCTGGAAGGTGCCAGCTGTCTTTCCATCTCTAGCCTAGTGAGAGGGTGACCGGATTTCTCCTTTCCAGGTAAGCAGATCACAGCTGTTAAATAGCTGCTCTTGCTGCTTGGTGGAAGTACCTGGCTCTGAATCCATCTCTGGGCTGTCGCCTCAGACTGCTGATCACTGTCCAGGGTACTGAACCCCTTTCCAGGACAAAGCAATCTTCCACACTGCCCTCAGGACCAAGACTCCTCACCTCTTTGGCTCCTTATGTGTGCTCACCAAAGTCCAGATTTCTTGGAGGTGCTAAGGTCTCCTTGTCTGTCCCTCACCCTCTACAGCCCTGCCCTCTTCCATCTGGAAAAGCATGGGGACTCTTCCCTGGGGGTAGGGGCGGGGGTGAATCACTGCCCCTCCCGGTGCCTAGCAATTTTCAAGACCACCTCTTCCATCAAGGCCACCTCAACAGGGAGGCCCTCCTAAGTCCAACTTTTTACTTCCATGGTGGTTTTTACTCATGGTGCACACACACCCAAACTGCAGCTGTTGGTCATCATGTGAACTCCCTTTTCAGACTGTAGCAATGGGAGTGTATGTCCGCCCCCTGAGGGTCACCTCACAGCATCTTGTCCTGCCTCTAATTGGAAAGGAAAGTCGCCACTCTCCAGTCACCAAAGGATGACCACGAGGAGTCTTTACTTTAAGCGGCAGTGAAGCTGGGAGGCAGAGGCAGGCAGATCTCTGTGAGATTGAGGCCAGCCTGGTCTACATAGCAAGTTCCAGACCAGCTGGGGGTATAAGGGGACCTTGTCTCTAAAAGACAAAAAATATGGTGAACTAGGCCAGGGTGTGAGTCCGTGACAAGGCATAGATTGTATGGGTCCCTGGATTCCATCTCCAGCATGGAAGGAGAGGAGAGGAGAGGAGAGGAGAGGAGAGGAGAGGAGAGGAGAGGAGAGGGAGAATTTCTGATGAACAGATCAGCAGACAGTGCCACAAAGCAGATAGCTTATTCTTTTTTTATTTTTTTTTATTTATTTCTGTATGCGTATCAATGTACTGTCTGCATGCAGGTTTGTGCACCCATGTCGTGCAATGCCGCGGAGGTCAGAAGGGGGTGTCGGATTCCCCTGGAACTGGAGTTCTCCTGGAATTGGAGTTTCAGACGGTTCTCGGCCGCCATGTGGGTGCTGGGGATTGAACCCGGGTCCTCTGTAAGAGCGGTCAGCGCTCTCAACCACTAGGCCATCTCTCCAGCCCAGCTTATTCTTTACCATTCCCAAGAGCAGGGGTCACCATGCCATGGGGATCACAGAGGAGGCATTAGGCTTGGTGAAGAGGTGGGGTGGGGCAGGTAGGGAAGGACAAGCAGACTTAGGGTGCATTAGTTGGCATACTTCTAGCAGGCTCTGGGCAGCTTTTTCTCTAGGTGTCTGGCTTCTGATTGATCCTGGAGTTCCCAGGGCAGAAGAGCTTTCCTAAGGGAAAGTCTAACGAAGGAAGTGGCCACGTGTGGAATCTGGGCTGGCTGGTTTGTGCAGGAGAGCATCGTCACTGGAGAGTTGTGTCTTCTCTCTAGGGACTGGCTGGCCATGGGAGGAGCTGTGCCCCAGGAGTCAGCAGGGTCTCCATGGCATCAGAAAGCCAAGGTTTATCTAGGCCCTGATGCGCACTCTTACTGTGTGATGCTCAGGCTGAGCTCAGGCACCTGTCAACAGTGTACGTTTATGTTGTCCTCTGACTTCTGGAACTGGAGCTGTTCACAGGAGTTGGATCTGCAAGGGTTGGAACAGCTGTCAGACAGAAACATTTGGCTCACTCCCTCCAGTCCCGAGAGTGCTTGGCTCCCGAGTACTTGCAAACACAATGGGTCTGTAAAGGTGCTCCTGCCCAGGAGCCGGTGTCCTCCCAGCCAGGGGTCTGCCATGCTCAGGGCACAGTCCTCCTCCAGACAGCCTGAGTCCAAGAGGGGTGGGCAGCCTTTCCTACAAGGCAAAGAAAGGGTCCATAGTCGGGGGAGGGGGTAGTGGGAAATACCCACACTGTCGACACAAGGAGGCCAGAGACAAACCTGAAAAAAAAACATTTACATCTTTCAGTTTAACTTTGGTTCAGGGTACTTTCTGGCAGAGAGTTTTGACCTACTGATGACTTCACATGTTCCAAGGAAGACTCATTACCAATTCCATTTCAAGGTGAACTTGAGGCTTGTGGGTCTGTGCCTCTCCTGGTCACGTAGGATATGGAGACAGCGGCGAGTGTTCTTCCATATCGGGGCGCTCTCCTTCACATGTGGCCTCCACGGAAGGGAATAACCTTGGCTCCAAGGCTGTGGTTTCAATGCAAAATACCCTCTGGCTCCAAAAGTAGATAATTTTGCAATGTCTCAGGCAATGGCAGCTGGGGCACAAGCTGAAAGCACTTTTTGCCAAACAGTTTGCGGATGGCACTCCGGCAAAGGTGCTGCAGGCAGCGTGGGGTGTGTGCCAAGGCGAAGAAAGACTGGTAGAAAGGTTTGTGCATCTAGAAAGGAAGCAGAGGAACAGTCAGGTCAGGTTGTGGCAGGGCGATTTCCTCAAATTCCTGTCTTCCCTGCCCCTCA
This sequence comes from Rhizomys pruinosus, assembly GCA_009823505.1. Lineage (NCBI taxonomy): Eukaryota > Metazoa > Chordata > Mammalia > Rodentia > Spalacidae > Rhizomys > Rhizomys pruinosus. The sequence continues at coordinate 1,956,167 of VZQC01005710.1, forward strand.
GCTCCTGGGGTGGCCCCACCAATGCAAAGACAGTGGGCTCCCTGGGCAGCAGCAGGCTCAGGAGCCTGTGCAACACTTTGTTCCTTAACTTGTTTGGTAAAGCCAAGTGCTGTGGCACACACCTTTGATCCCAGCACTGGGGAGGCAGAGGCAGGTAGATGTCTATGAGTCTGAAGACCATCCTGGTCTACGCAGTGAGTTCCCGGCCAGCCAGGGATACAAAATGACACCCTGTCTCAAAGGAAAGGAAAGGAAAGGAAAGGAAAGGAAAGGAAAGGAAAGGAAAGGAAAGGAAAGGAAAGGAAAGGAAAGGAAAGGAAAGGAAAGGAAAGGAAAGGAAAGGAAAGGAAAGGAAAGGAAAGGAAAGGAAAGGAAAGGAAAGGAAAAGAATAAACTATGGCTGGAAAGATGGTTCAGTGCTTAAGAGCAGTGGCCACTCTTGCAGAGGACTTGGGCTCATTTCCCAGCACCTACATGGTGGCTAACAGCTGATTCATAACTCCAGCTCCAAGGGATCTGACACCCTCTTCTGGCCTCCTTGAGCACTGCATGCATTTATATTAATGCAAGCAAAACACTCATACACATACATAAAAATCATAAAGAAAGGCTTCTCTTAACAAAAATCTGGGGGCTGGAGAAATGGCTCAGTGGTTAAGAGAACTGCCTGCTCTTGCAGAGGACACAGGTTCAATTCCCAGCACCCATATGGCAACTAACAGCCATCCTAACTCCAATTCTAGAAGAATCAAACGCCCTCTTCTGACCTCCTCAGGCATTGCACAACACAGGTGCATTTACACACAGGCAGGCAATGCATTCATACACATAAAATAAAAAAAATTAAAAAATATGCAAACAAATGAACAAAATATTTGTTCAGTGAGACCCCAGGAGATGTTCTCTGGAAGCTTCTGGAAGGAAAAAGTCCCCCTTTTTGTGATCAACAGCTACCTATGGACAGTGGGGTTTTTTTTGTTTGTTTGTTTGGTTTTTTGAGACAGGGTCTCCCTATAGCTCCAACTGACAGTGTCTTGTGTGGACAGTAACACCATTGTAGTGTGGGTAACATCAGCATCTGCAGTTCCTACACAGGACCAGAGGGGCATGCCCAGAAAAGCATCTTCCATGCCCCTTTGCCCTGCACACCACCCAGTGTGGGCCACCTGTCTTTTCCTTGCAGCCACAGCATCCACGTGGGACTGGCTCCCTGACCTCTGAGGATATCAAAGTCCAAGAGTGCTCAAGTCCCTTCTGTAAGAAAGCCAGGTGTCTGGGTGTAACCCACACAATCCTTCTGTCTACTCTGGATCACCTCTCAATCACCCATAATGCCTAATAATACAGTGTAGACAGATTGTTACTGTACTGTGTTATTTACAATAATGACAAGTGAATGAGTTATATCTTGGGGGATCCAGTTCCCCCAAATATTTTTGGTCTATGGTTGGTTCTCTTCGTAGGGACAGAGCTCAGGGAAAGGGGTTCCCATTAGAATATCTGGCTCTTGGTGTTGTGATTCTCGAACCTCAGGGGAAAACAGATGTGCATCCTCCCTCCCCCAGCTTCTGCTTCTGCCTCTCCAGATATTTTACTTTTTGTGTTTGAGTGCAAAACTCCACACAGAGAAGCAGGAAGAGACAATTATTCACCATCAGGGGAGTAGAATTAGGAGGTTCCTCACCTGGTACACTTCTTCAGGGATTGCCTCCTGCCAGGACTCAGACACACGGAGCTGAGCGTAGGAGTTGAAAAGAACTTCGATGACGGCTGGTGCCAGCGCGCAGGTTCTCAGCACCTGGGGGAAGTGGGAAGCCGTGCTGCAGGGTGGTAGGTTTGCAAGTTCAAGCGGAGAAGGGCAGGAGGTGCAGGCTTATGTGCAGTTCATGTCTGCCACTCTCTGGCTGTGTGATCTCAGAGATTATGATCACACTGGGTGGAGTGATGACCACTAGGGCTGGCAAGGGTTCAGTGAGCTAACCCACCCTGGTGGGAGGCGGTGGCTCTGCCACGGAGCCCACGCCCTCTGCTTGGCCGCTGGGTGAGTATGGATGTAGTCAGGTTCAGGGGCACAGGTGGGCTGGGGATGCTAATGAATGACATCCTCCTGCCTCTGCAGGGCAAAGGAAAGAAGTTCGCCAGCAACGTAGTCATGTCCCCAACATCGCACCTCAATTTCTTATTATCAGGAAAGTGAGAATGGGGGAGAAGAGTCATTTCACTGTTGACTTTCCTCCTGTTGTGGCTCTTACATTAAAAAACTTATTTTATGTGTATGAGGTATTTTGTCTGCATATATGTAAGTGCACCCATGTGTGCAATGCCCACAGGGTGTACTACATATATTCAATGTCCACAGGAGAGGATGTAGGATCCCCTGGGGAGTCTTGGATGTTGTTAGCCACCATGTGGGTGCTGGGAATTGAACCCGGGTTCTCTGCAAGATGAGCCAGAGCCCTTAAGTACTGAGCCCTCTCTCCAGCTCTCTGCAGTAGAAATCTCATGTCACATTTGAATTCCGGTCTTTCCCTGGGCTAGCCATACTTGGTGACCTCTTCTCTCTTATGATGGGCAGTGGTAGCACACCCTGAGCTCCCAGTCAATGCCAGGATGACAGGAGCAGATGGCCGTGCTCTATGTGTGCTCGGCTGTTGTCTTCGATGTTCTGCTGCCTGGGGGTATTCAATGCATCTTTGACTTGTGATACTTCCAACTTACAATGACTTTATTGGGATGTAGCGTCATTGTCAGGATGGGTACAATGAATCTGCACAGCCCAAATTGCAGATTTTTTTCTGCTTAAAATATTGAGCAATTCAGAAATTATAAATGCACATTTCATGATCGCTTTTGTAACTATGTCATATTTTATTTTTTGAAGGCACTGTATACTTGATGAATGAGCTTAAGTTATGTCAATAGTTTTTTTAAATGAATTTTGCCTAAATTTCTGAAATTCATTTTTTAAAATTTTATGTGTATGAATGTACTGTCTGCATGTAGGTTTGTGCACCCGTGTCATGCAGTGCCGCAGAGGTCAGAAGAGGGTGTCGGATTCCCCTGGAACTGGAGTTAAAGATGGTTCTTAGCTGCAGTGTGGGTGTGTTGGGGATCGAACCCGGGTCCTCTGCAAGAGCAGTTGGCGCTTTTAACCGCTAGGCCATCTCTCCAGCCCCATATCAATAGTTTTTTGATGCAACAATGATATCCTTGAAGATAATACTATTATCTTTTGCTGCAATTCTACTTAGTTAGGTACTTACATTGAATTTCTAGAAAAGGAATTGCAGACTCAAAGGGCACATAGACTTTAAAGCTTAAAACAATACTGTTGTATGGTAGTGCTTAAATTGTAGACATTTTGAGAATTGGAACTCACTCTGGAGACCAGGCTGGCCTCCATCTCATAGAGATCCACCTGTTTTGCCTCTTGAGTGCTGGAATTAAAGGCATGAAATCATCATTCCTAGCATTTAATTTGTTTTTTAAAAGATTTATTTATTTTTATTTTATGTGTACAAGTGTTTTACCTGCATGTATGTGTGTGCACTGTGTGTATACAATGCCCATGGAGTCCAGAAGAGGGCATTGGATCCGCTGGAACTGGAATTGGTTGTCAATCACCATGTGGGTGCTGGAAACTGAACCTGGGTCCTCTGTAAAAGCAGTAAGCATTCTTAACTGCTGAGCCATCTCTCCAGGCCCTTAATTTAATCTTTCCATTTCTAAAATTGATAGAAAAATTATTCCATTATTGGCTAATTTTAGCCTAAATAAAACGGGTCTTATTTGGTTATTCTTAAAATTTATTTTAATTTTATATGAATGATGTATTGCCTACATGTATGTAAATACACCCATGTGCAATGCCAGTGGAGGACAGAAGAGGCCCTGAAGCTGGAGCCTTGCAGGAGGAGACCTGGAAGGGAGGGAGGCCACTGTGTCTGTAAATAAGCACTTCTTTTCTCAGACTACAAGCATTTTTTTTTCCTTTAGTCTTGCTAGAGGTCTGTCAATTTGAACTTTTTTCAGTGAATCAGCTATTTTTTGGGGGAGGGGGTCTTTTCGAGACAGGGTCTCCCTGTAGCCCCAGCTGTCCTGGAACTCACTCTGTAGACCAGGCTGACCTTGAACTCACAAAGATCCACCTGCCTCTGCCTCCTGAGTGCTTGGATTAGAGGCGTGCGCCACCACGCCCAGCAGAATCAGCTATTTTCTTTTTTAAACAGTTCTACTATAGATATTCTAATCTATTTTCTGTCTTTACCATGTTTAAATATGGTAAAGACTGTCTTCTCAGGTATACTCAGTGTCTCTTTCCAGCTGCTTTGCTGACTAGGCAGTTGATTCAATGACGTGTGTTTTTTTAAGTCATAATAAAAGCCACTTTATTTATTTGAAATTTTATTTATGTGTATGTGTATGCATCTGTGTTGCATATAGATATAAAATGTGTATCTTTGGTCATTCCTTAATTTTGGCCTTTTGTTTCACTGAAATGTGTGATTGAAATTTTGTGTATTTGCAACAGGACATAGCTTAAGCAATATAATATTGTTTAAGCAATATCATCACAACAATATTATTGTTATAACTGGCCTATCTAGTCTTGTTTCTATCCCATTTCATTCTTTACAGTTGTTAGCTGTCACATAGGTGCTGGGAACTGAACCCAAGTCCTCTGCAAGAGTAGGCAGTGCTCTTAACTGCTGAGCCATCTCTCCAGCCCAATTCTTTCTCCTATACTTTTTCTTAACCAATTCTTTCTCCTTAAAAACATGTGGATTTGGATTTTCTAATTATATGTTGAGAAATAATTCTTAGTGTTTGCCTTAGTTTTATAATGTATTATAAACATACAGGTTACAAACATTTGTTAAAATATCTATGTTGCCGGATGTGGTGGCGTGTGCCTTTTATCCCAGAACTGGGAGGCAGAGGCAGGTGGATCTCTGTGAGTTCAAGGCTAGTCTGGTCTACCCAGTGAGTTACAGACAGCTGGAGCTGCAGGGAGACCCTGTCTCAAAAGGACTAAAAAAAAGTCTATGTTACAAGCCGGGTGTGGTGGCATACACTTTTATTTATTTATTTATTTATTTATTTATTTATTTATTTATTTGTCTTTTTCGAGACAGGGTCTCCCTGTAGCCCCAGTTGTCCTGGAACTTGCTCTGTAGACCAGGCTGGCCTTGAACTCACAAAGATCTGCCTGCCTCTGCCTCCCAAGTGCTAGGATTAAAGGTGTGCGCCACCACACCTGGCTGGCATACACTTTTAATCCCAGCACTCAGGAGGCAGAGGCAGGCGGATCTCTGTGAGTTCAATTCCAG
>VZQC01005710.1:1962484-2021729 GCA_009823505.1 Rhizomys pruinosus
TTTTTTTTTTGGTCTTTTCAAGACAGGGTCTCCCTGTAGCCCCAGCTGTCCTGGAACTCACTCTGTAGACCAGGCTGGCCTTGTACTCACAAAGATCCACCAGCCTCTTCCTCCCGAGTGCTAGGATTAAAGGCGTGCACCACCACGCCCAGTGCCTTTTGTTTTTGAGATAGGATTTTGCTATCTAGCCCAGGCAGGTCTCAAACCTGCAATCCTCTTGCCCCAGCTTCCCAAGTGCTGGGATTATAGGCATATGCCAGTGTGTTTAGCTTAAAATTTGCTTTTGACAACATTCCGTGCCTCACCTGCCCTGCGTCCGTCCTGGTTTACTGTGGTTGTGTGTTCCCTCCACGGTGCTCTGCCACGGTGCTCTGCGTCCCCAGCACATGGCTGACTCGAGGAGACGCTCTCTGTGACCATTATTAGGACTGACATCAGAGGAGGCTGCTCTGCTACTCGGCTCTGCTCAAGGCTGATGACGTCTGTCTTCCCTGTCAGACTGCAGGCCCCTTTAGGCCAGGAATACTCCTCCCTTCCTGAACTTCTCATCCATCTCTCCCAAGTCCATCTTCCTGGTACTTGGCTGGCACTCATGAATATCTGTTGAATAAATGGCTGAATAGAAGTATTTTGGGGGAGCTGGAGAGATGGATCAGCAGAAGACCCTGGTTTGAATCCCAGCACCCATGTGGCAGATAGCAACTGTTCATAACTCCAGTTCCAGGGGCTCTGAGACCCTCTTCTGTTCTCCACAGGCATTGCACAACATGGGTGCACTTACACACACGCAGGCATAACACTCATGCACATAATAACTAACTAACTAAATAAATAAGAAGAAAGAAAGAAAAAGAAAGAAATTTTCATTCTTTAGGAAAAAAGTATCAAACAGGGCACACACCTTTAAACCCAGCACTCAGGAGCACAGTAGATCTCTGTGAGATCAAGGCCAGCTCTGTCTTCATAGTGAGTTCCAGGCCGTCTAGGGCTATAGGGAGACCTTGTTTCAACCCTCCCCCCACAAAAAGTATCACAAAGGCAAGTCATGTTTTTTGAGTTCTTCGTATGGTAAAGTATTTCTTTTCACCATTGCAAAGAAAGCCATCTTGGCTAAGTCTAATGTTCGAGTGTCCAAACTTTTCCTTTAAAAATATGTTGACAGGGCTGGAGAGATGGTTCAGTGGTTGAGCACCGGCTGCTCTTGCAAAGGACCTGAGTTCGATTCCCAGCACTCACATAGCGGCTAACAACCATCCATAACTCCAATTCTAGGGGATCTGACACCCTCTTTTGACCACCGTGGACAATGCATGACACAGGTACACTTACATACATGTGGGCAATACACTCGTACATATAAAAAATAAAAATAATAAATAAAAAAATGTTGACAAGCCAGGCATGGTGGCAGATGCCTTTAATCTCAGCACTCGGGAGGCAGAAGCAGGCGGATCTCGGTGAGTTCAAGTCCAGCCTGGTGTACATAGCAAGTTCCAGGCCAGCTTGGGTTACAGGGAGGCCCCATCTCAAAAACAAACAAACAAACAAACAAACAAACAAACAAACAAGCAAACAAAAATGTTGATGCAGGCTGAGGATATAGTTCGGTCTGGGGAACCCCTTGCCTAGCTTGCACCAGACCCTAAGTTCAATCACTGATACCACATAACACTCCACTGTGGTGGTGCAGGCCTGCATTCCCAGCACTTCGGTGGTGGAGCTGTGAGGATCAGAAGTTTAGAGTCATGTTCAACTACACAGCAAGTTCGAGGCCAGCTTTGGCTAAATGACACCTTGTCTACCCCCAAATCTGTAGATGGTATTTCATTATGTTTTACTTATAGTTCAGCAGAAAAGTAAGTCCAGCCTGACTTTTGTTCCTTTAGGAACAATCTGTTTCTTGCTTGAACAGTTTGTAGGATTTTCCCATGTATTTTCAGAACAATTTGCTAGAATGTCATAGGAATATTTCCCATCAGGTATCTGTAGGGAATACCCATTTAACCTCAGTGTCACGATTTTCTTCTATGAAGTCACTGGTTATAACTTCAGGTCCTCTTGACTGAGGCTCTCTTGAGCAGTCACCATGTGAGCCGGCTGTGAGCTGGCTCCCCACTCTGTCCTTTGTGCCTGCTGCTTTCTGACAATAGAACTAGGCTCTCATTAGAGCCAGAAACCTGACTACCCAGGGAGCCTGGTGCCAAATCGAGTCAGGGGCCTGGTATGGGCTCGGCCCTCAGGATACAGAGAAGAACCAGGATGAGCTGGGCGGAAACCTGGGAGTGCACAGGGACTACGAACAGCCCTGACCTATGTCACTGACTTAATTTCCTTTAATGAACTGGTTCAGCCTTTTGCCTTCCTTCATGGATAAGTGAAGGCATGCGGGTGCCTCTCCTCCCCCTTGCCTTCTGTGTGTTTCACCTCATTGTCTGCTTTGACTTCCCCTTTGCTCTGTGTCCACAGGTGGAAGTCCTGTCCTTTCTTGGTCACTCCCTTGCTCATGTGGCTTCTGGGATGTTTTTCTAGAGCTGTTGGAGATTGATTTCTCCTCGTTTCTTTTTAAATATTTTATTTATTATTTTTATTTTTTGTGTATGAGTGTATTCCCTACATGTGTGTAAGTGCACCTGTGTCCTGAAATGCCCGAGGAGGTCAGAAGAGGGTGTCGGATACCCTGAAACTGGAGTTACAGGTAGTTGTTACCCACTGTGTAGGTGCTGGGATTCGAACCTGGGTCCTCTGCAAGAGCAGTCAGTGCTCTTAACCACTGGGCCATCTCTGCAGCCCCATTCTCCTCTATTTTTTTTTTTTTTTTTTTTGTCTTTTTGAGACAGGGTCTCCCTGTAGCCCCAGCTGTCCTGGAACTCACTCTGTAGACCAGGCTGGCCTTGAACTCACAGAGATCCACCTGCTTCTGCCTCCCGAGTGCTAGGATTAAAGGCGTGCGCCACATGCCCGGCTCTCCTCTATTTTCAATACCGTACTTTTTCTTTTTTTCCAGTTCCTTCTCCTACTCTTCCTGTAATTTTATTTTATTATTTATTTCATGTGTATATGAATGTATTGCCTGCATGTGGGTTGGTGCACCAGTGTTGTGCAGTGTCCATGGAGGTCAGAAGAGGGAGTCAGATCCCCTATAACTGGAGTTATAGTTGTTAGCTGCCATGTGGATGCTGGGAATCAAACCTCGGTACTCTGTAAGAACAGCCAGTGCTCTTAACTGCTGAGCCATCTCTCAGTCTAGTCCCTCCTCTTTCTTCAATGTGTGTGGCTGGTGTGTGCCTGTGCCCATGTGTGCAGAGTCCAGAACACTGGACATCTGCATTTGATTTCTGGGCTCTGACTGACAGGATCTCACTAAGCTGCGAACTTGCAGTTTTAGTTGCTGCCCAGTGAGCTCTAGGCCTGGCTTTGCCTCCCAGCGCTGGTTTGCAGGCATGTGCAGCCACGCCCAGCGCTGGTTGGCAGGCATGTGCAGCCACGCCCAGCGCTGGATTGCAGGCATGTGCAGCCACGCCCAGCGCTGGATTGCAGGCATGTGCAGCCACGCCCAGCGCTGGTTTGCAGGCATGTGCAGTCATGCCACGCCTAGCTCTTTCTGTAAGTTCTAGGGATTCAAACTCAGGACCCCATGCTTGCTGAGCCAGGGGTCTTACCACTGAGCCATCTCTCCAGTTCCTCTTAGTTTTCAGCTGAGGTGAGAGTCGGCTGCTGTCTGTCAGCTCGCAGGGGAGTGATGGTCCTGCTCTGTGTCTAGCCATCAGCTGGCAGGTTATGGGATGTTGCCTGTCTCCTCATGCCTGTTTGCCAAGGTCTGGGGCGTCTTCTGCTCACCTCTTTCTGGAGGGGTTCCCAGGATGCTCTGCATGCCAGGTTCCCTGTTTCCACTGGGCTTGCTTTACTCCACTTCCCACCGGGATCCCCATCGCTGGCCCACTCTTCCTGCCTGGGTCTGCCTAGCTGGCTGAAGGCTCCTGGTGCCCCATAAAGGGACACGAGACGAGAGACCGTTTCCCTTTTCTCCCCTTCCCTTCCGTCTTCATCTTCTTGCTTCTGTAAGCAAAGACATCATTAAAAAGGCAAGAATCACTCTTCTTCTACGCTGACCATTGCATCCACATTGTTCTTACACCATTTAATTTCTTGTGTGCATGTGTGTATGCACACAATGTGTGTGGAGGTCAGAGGACAACTTTCCATACTTGGTTCTATCTATAATGTGGGTCTTGAGTAAGAATTACTATCTCTGGCCGATTTCTCCCAGTCTGTGAACAGTCTGCAGAGGAGGCAGAGCAGACACAGGCTGACCCCAGCTGGCAGGCTCAGGACCCAGGAACGTCCTCCAGCCGGGAGGCCCTTGTCCCCACCAAGGTGTTCTTTACTTGTTGATATTTCTGGGGCTCCCAGGCCATTTCTCATGCATAGCCTTTTCTCTTCCTTTGTTCACCCCCTTCTTTTGGGGGAAGCCATGCTGTTCAGAGCAGTTCTCACTGGACCTGCAGTGTCAGTCTCCTGATACTGCACGGGGCCTCCATCAATCTTGTATCCTGAGGCCATGCCAATGCCCCTGGCTGGTCCTGTTTCTTCTCTGCAGAATGTTAAATGGCTTCCAGACCTCTCCAACCCCAGGAAGCCAAGAGCTGCCCTTCCCCAAAGCTACCTACCACCTCTTTCTCCAGCCCCTCCCCCACCCTGGGGTCACAGACTGTGACAAAGTCTTACTGCCTGTCTCCAGGAATTCATTTTCTGTCTCTCCTCTGTTCCGCCTCTCTGGGGCTCCCCGACCCTCCCCAGCCCCCCAGCACTGTGCCCCTCGTGTTTGCCAGGCAGCTGGCTGCCTTCATTATTTTTACGCCAACACAGTTTAAAAATCTCCGCTGCCTCCTTGCTGTCTGCGGAGAGGCGGCTGCCACATTACTCTGACACGTTGATGTCATTAGTGTCCAAGCACACGCTCTTCAGCTAATGAGGCGGCAGAAAGAAAATTAAGGGGAAAAATCACACAGGCACATTGCTTTATATGTAGATGGAGAAATAAAAGAAGGGCAAGAAAACAGAGGCGTGCTTGGTGATGGCTGGCCTCCCTCCTCCCCTGGAGATGCCTCACAGCGGGTAGCCAGGAAACAAGGCCTGAGTTTTGACCACTGTTCTGCAGACTCCCGCCAAAATCCGGTGACACTGGGTGAGAGGCTGATGTCACTTTACCTAATTCTGTAATTAGGTACAAAAGAAAAAAAAGAAACCAAAAGCCCAATTCTAGCTGTGTCAGTGCTGGGGAGGAGTCCCAGAATATGCAGTCCCTTCCATCTCCTCACTCACCTGCATCTCAGCTGCCTGAATTCTGCATCTGAATTTCCCCAGCAGCTGTGGTTCTCCCCACACCTAATCCAGTTTCTTCTCCACGCTCAAGCAGGAATCATTTCAACATACATTATTTAGGTCATCTCCTCCACTTAAAATAACAAGCCAGGTTCCCAGTGTTCTTAAGGCAAAAGACTCGGACCCTTCGAAGGTGCCACTCAGCCGTCCAGTTCAGCTAGACTCGGACCCCTCACAGGGTGCCGCTCAGCCGTCCAGTTCAGCTAGACTCAGACCCCTCACAGGGTGCCACTCAGCCATCCAGTTCAGCTAGACTCGGACCCCTCACAAGATGCTGCTCAGCCATCCAGTTCAGCTAGACTCAGACCCCTCACAGGGTGCCGCTCAGCCATCCAGTTCAGCTAGACTCGGACCCCTCACAGGGTGCCACTCAGCCGTCCAGTTCACCTAGACTCGGACCCCTCACAAGGTGCTGCTCAGCCATCCAGTTCAGCTAGACTCGGACCCCTCACAGGGTGCCGCTCAGCCGTCCAGTTCAGCTAGACCCGGACCCTTCCCAAGGTACCGCTCAGCCGTCCAGTTCAGCTAGACTCGGACCCTTCCCAAGGTGCTGCTCAGCTGTCCAGTTCAGCTAGACCCGGACCCTTCCCAAGGTACCGCTCAGCCGTCCAGTTCAGCTAGACTCAGACCCTTCCCAAGGTGCTGCTCAGCTGTCCAGTTCAGCTAGACTCGGACCCTTCCCAGGGTGCCGCTCAGCCGTCCAGTTCAGCTAGACTCGGACCCCTCACAAGGTGCCGCTCAGCTGTCCGGTCCAGCTGGCGTCCTCTTGCTCTGACCTCTACAGCTCCTCTGGCATCTCTCCTAGGGCACATCAGTATTCGTCCTACCCCAGGACATTTGCCTGTAGCTCTCTGTCTGGAATGTTCTCCCCCCCCCCCAAGGCATTAGCCCTGGAATCTGAGCTTTGTTACTGCATGCTGAGGGGGGGGTTGTTCTCTGACTCCCCAGTGTGATGGTTAACTTGATTATCAACTTGACTGGATCTAGAATCACCTAGGAGACAAACCTCTGGGCCAGACTGTGAAGGAATTTTTAGATTGGGTTAAGTGAGCTGAGAAGACTCACTCTGCATGTGGGGGGCACTTTCCCATGGGCCCTGTGTGGAATAGATGAGGAGGTGAGCTGAGCACCAGCATTCACCCCGTCTGCTTCCTGACTGGGTGCCATGTGACAGCTGTCACGTGTGCCTGCTGTCATGACGTCCCCACCTCGACGGGGCTGTACCCTGGAACTGTGGGTTCAAATAAACCTTTCCTTCCTGAAAGTGCTTTTGTCAGCTATTTCATCACAGTAAAGAGAAAAGTAACAAATACCACAGCTTGCCAAGGAACAACCCAAGTTGACACTTGCAAAGTAAATGATTCTTGGCTCAGTAGCACGTTTCAGTGTGTGTGACTGTGTCACTGTGTCAGCCCATGGCAGGAAGCCTGTATGCTCCTGCTCCCCACAGCAACTCCAGCCAGGAATCCTAAGCACTTAAAATATTTTATTCATTATCTTTTTTAAATTTATTTTTGTATGTGTGTGAATGTACTATCTGCATGCAGGTTTGTGCACCTGTGTCGTGCAATGCCGAGGAGGTCAGAAGAGGGTCTCAGATTCCCCTGGAACTGGAGTTCTCCTGGAATTGGAGTTACAGACGGTTCTTAGCTGCCATGTGGGTGCTGTTTATTCATTATTTTTATTTTATGTGTATGATGGTATTGCCTGAATGTGCGTAGGTGCACTGGTGTCATGCAATGTTCCAGGAGTCAGAAGAGGGTGTTGGATTCACCTGGAACTGGAGTTAGGGACAGTTGTTAGCTGCCATGTGTGTGCTGGGAATTGAACCCAGGTCCTCTGCATGGGCAGCCAGGGCTCTTAACCTCTGATCCATCTCTTCAGCTCCATAAGCATGTTTAAAAATTTTTTTATTATATTAGTTAAATGAATACACAGACAAACACGCGTGTGATGCCATGGGCAGCACAGAAGATCAGTGGTCAGGGGAAAACATGGCTGGCCTTGCCCTGGACTCTCTCACCCACTGGTAGGCTGAAGTCCTCGTGACTTGCAGGTGTGCGTCTCCCTTCCTGGGGACAGAGCGATCTGCTGGTGAAAGGACTGGCTTTGAGAAAGACTGCAAATCAGGGAGAGGCTCGAGGTGGGGGGAATAAAGGGCTCTGGAGAGGGTCAGTGGCAGCAGGAGACAATACAGATGGCCACTTGATCCTCTGTTGAGTCAGGCAGCTTGGAAATGAGGAGGGAGGCAAGGGCTTGAGTTAGAGGATATGGGGTCTGAGAGCAGCTATGTCCTCTCTAGAGGAGACTGCGGTTGAAGGCCCTCCTAGCCTCTTGGCTCCAAAATTCTCTTCTGGGGTTAACTAGAAATGAGCTTTAAAAAGATGTTGGAGGGCAAAGATGGGAGACTGGAGAGATGGCTCAGTAGTTAACACTGGCTACTCTTGCAGAGGACCTGGGCTCAGTTCCCAGCACCCACATGGTAGCTAACAACCATTCATAACTCCAATTCCAGGGGATCCTATGCCCCCTTCTGACATGAGTACACTCACATACATGCGGGCAGTACGCTCATCCACATAAAATAAAAAGAATAAAATAGTTAAAAAAAAAAAAGAAAGGGAGATGGAGTTTATTACTGAGTCGTGAATCTGAGGGGAGAGAATAGCAGCTCTCCACAGCTCCAGCTTACAAAGTGGGCTTGTGGCAGGCGCCCGACACAGTGCGGTCCACATTCCTGCATCTCTGCTCTACCGGGAGCCCCAGGCCCCAAACCCGGCCCTGCTCTACCTTTACACCTTCCAAAATTGAATCTGGGCTGCGGGCCTCTACCTGAGTCTGCCCTGGGCCAGTAGCTCTGCGGCTGGCATGAACCAGTACTAGGTCGGCCGGGCAGACCGGCCTGGCGTCGCTGACTCTGGCCCTGAAGTCCTGGTTCCCTTCATTTTCATGGCAGCGCTGGGCGCGGGGCTCGGATGGATGCTTCCCGGCTGCCTGCCGCGGTGATGGCGCCTTTGTCTGGGCACCAGGAACTGTGATTTATGTCACAAGCTCGCTGTGAAACCTTTTGCCTCAGTAATTCTGAGCTCCACGGGTGTCTCCTTACATCTATTTAAAGTACGCCTGCTGCCCACGGGCGTAGAGCTCTGTGACATTCCCGGAGGCTTGGTGTTCGCCTCTCCATGGCGCCTGCATCTTGCCTGCAGAGCTTCTTTGCGGCATGTTTGAGTCAGCTTGCTGAGTGCCCCATGGGGCTGTTAAGCCCATTTGGGTCTGTCCATTTGATGTCCCACGTAGAGATTAGATCTCTTCCCTGGTGCAACTACTAGGGAGCCTGGGTGCCCAGTTAGGGACCTTGATGCCTCCGGATCTCCACTGCACTTTGTCTGCGGTTCCCAGGCAAGGCCGGAGCATCACAGGCGCATCTAGCTGGACTTCGGTGTGATTAAGTGTATCCCACCCGCCGGCTGCTCCAGGATGAGGGATCTCCCCCTAGAGGTGCATGGGTGCCGGTGCAAGGAGGGCAGCCTTTCATTTCCAGATGCGGCCTGTGCCAGAATCCTTCCCTTGCATGCAACAAGCCTTAATTGAAGATCCGTACGTAGCCATTCTGTGCCAAGAGCGGAGTAGACAATGCTTTTCTGTACTGAGATTTCTCAAGAACTGCCCAATTTCTTCCTCACTGGTTTGGAATTGACCACAGAAATTATGGGGGTCAAATGCTTCTCATGGCTCTGCCACAGCACACAGTCCAGGGTACCTCAGCTCACCCCAACCCAGATGCAGGATGAGATGAACCTTGGACCACACTCCATCCATGTGGCTTGCATGGCATGGAGGCCTCTGAGGACCTAGAGGGGAGTGCCGAGCCCTGTGCTCCATGGCTACATCAGGCAGGGTGCTTGCTGGTCCAGAGACATCTCAGACCCAGGAGTCCTGTCTCTAGGGAGCTGGGCTGTGGGGTGCCTTTCAAACTCCAGTGCCCAGAGATCTCTTAAAGTGAAATGACTAACAGGGGTCTTAATTCTAACCACTACTGAAGTTGTCATTTTAAAAAATAATTTTCTTTCTTTTCTTTCTTTCTTTCTTTCTTTCTTTCTTTCTTTCTTTCTTTCTTTCTTTCTTTCTTTCTTTCTCTCTCTCTCTCTCTTTCTCTCTCTCTCTCCTTCCTTCCTTCCTTCCTTTCCTTCCCTTCCTCCCTTCCTCCCTTCCTCCCTCCCTCCCTTCCTTCCTTCCTTTCCTTTCCTTTCCTTTCCTTTCCTTTCCTTTCCTTTCCTTTCCTTCCTTCCTTCCTTCCTTCCTTCCTTCCTTCCTTCCTTGTTATAAACATGCCCTTGCTTAGCATAGAGAGATCAGATAACAACGTGGGGAGTCAGTATCCCTTTTCACATGTAAGTCCTGGGGCTCAAGCTCAGATCTGTAGGCATTGGTATCAAACACCTTTGTTCACTGAGTCATCTTGACAGTCCCTTACTTTTTCTTTAAAAGAAATCAGCCCCAGGTATTTTCCATTCTGGCCTGACACATGAGGTCAGCTCCACTTCTTGTTCTCTCTGAGACTCCACATAGTAATGACTGGCATGTGCTTCTTGGCTTAATGAAGACAGGATGCGAACCAGAAGGACTGAAAGTCTTGTTTCCACATCATAGGTAGGTGCCCTGGGCCAATGGAGAACGGGGATGTGCTGGGATACAAGAAGCCAGCATTTCTGAGAGCCAGCCATATGGAAACCTGTGGACTGAGATCACCACAGGGGAACGACTCTGGGGACAGTGTGTGAAAAGAGTCAACATGTTTGTCTGCTGAAGAGACACTTAGGGAGTTACCTAGTGCAATTTCCAGTCTTCGCCTGGCCGTCCTTAGCCACATTCTTCCCTGAACACATTCGTGATACAAAATCAGCATTTGAGAGAAATGTGTGAGTCTCACCATTTAAGAGGTTCTACATCGCTATTCCTTTGGATAATCTTTGGATAACAGCTTCCTAGATATTGTCCAGACACAAATATATATTCATATGTCATATATAGTATGTACATGTTATACTGCCTATGGCTGATGTATCTTGTGAGATGGGGCAATTTTTTAACTTAAACCAAATCTTTATGAGTAATGGAACAACTTCCTTCAATGAAATCTTCTGGGAACATACTCTCTAATTCTGGCCAATACATTGGAAAATTTTTCTTGTATGTGTGTACTTGTGTTTTTATGTATGCACATATGTACATGTGTGAAGGCCAGAGATTGCTGTCCAGTTTCAGTCCCCAGTTATTCTCCTTATTTTTTTAAATTTAATTAATTTATTTTTATTTTATGTGCATGAGTGTGCTACCTGCATGTATGTAAGTGGACCTGTGTCCTGCATGTACGTAAGTGGACCTGTGTCCTGCATGTACGTAAGTGGACCTGTGTCCTGAAAAGTCTGAGGACTTTTCAGAGGAAGGCATTGAATTTCCCTGGAACTGGACTTAGGATGGTTGTTAGATGCCATGTGGGTGCTAGGAATCAAACCTGGGTCTTTTCGAGGGCATTCAGTGCTGTTAACCACTGAGCCATCTCTCCAGCCTGTTCTTGTTTTTTGGGACAAGTTCTCTCATTGAACCTGGACCTTGCTGATTGGCCAGACTGGCTGTCATCAAACACCAGGAGGACTGGGATTTTAGGTGTTTGGCTTTTTATGCCACTGTGGGGACTGAACTCAGGCTCTCAGGCTTGGACTGCAAGCATTTTCTTTCTTTCTTTCTTTCTTTCTTTCTTTCTTTCTTTCTTTCTTTTTTTTTTTTTTCTTTTTGGTTTTTTTGAGGCAGGGTCTCTCTTTAGTGCCAGCTGGCCTGGAGCTCACTCTGTAGACCAGGCTGGCCTTGAACTCACAGAGATCTGCCTGCCTCTGCCTCCCGAGTGCTGGGATTAAAGGCATGCACTGCAGCAGTAAAGAAAGATGTAGGTGTTTGGGCACAACAGCCTGCAGATAGGTTTTGCATGAAGGATGCTTGTACTCATGGATTATCACTTATAGCTAAAAATGAAAAAAAAAACTGAGAGAAAGATGCAGGACAGTTATGGCAGAATGCATGATCTGGGAGGGGTGGGGGTGGGGTGGGCGGGAAAGGGAAAAAACCTGAACTAAATTGGAAAAAAATGTCTGAAATGACCAAAGCATCAATAAAAATAAAATTAAAAAAAAAAAAAAAAAAGATGACATCATGAGTTTGCGGAAAATGGCTGGAGCTAGAGGAACATCATGCTGAGTGAATAAACACCGTCCCAGAAAAACAACGATGAATGGTGTAATCCCTCATATGTGGATGCTAGTGCCAAATTACCTAGTTGTCAAGTATTCTTGTGCACGGCCCTTGAGCTTTTGTCCAGAAGCAGGTTTGGAATAGCATATGCAAACAACAACAGCAACAACAACTAAAGCAACAGAAAAGGACTGCATCCAAAGAACTACTGAACGTGAACTTCTGCTCAAAACATCAACTTCTCATGGAGCCATTGAGAAAGCTGAGAAAGCGAAATACAAGCATGTTTGGCGCGAATTGCATGAGCTCTGGTGGGGTGAGGGAATGGGGGGATGAGGGTTAGATTTTGATAAAACATAAATAATCAATGAAATAAATAAAATAAAGGCGTGCACTACATGCCCGGTGGACTGCAAGCATTTTATCTACTGTGTCAGGTCCCAAGGCCTTGTGCATTCTTGTTAATTTTCATGACTTCCTTAAGTTTTCACACATATACTAACTGTATACCAACTAAGCCATCTCCCAGAGTCAGACATTAAAAATGTGTTTTTAAAAGTGGGGGGCAGGGCTGGAGAGATAGCACAATGGTGAAGCAACCGACCGTTCTGCAGAGGACCCGGGTTCGATCCCCACACCACCTGGGCGGCTTGAGCACCGTGTTAACTCCAATTCAGGAGAACTCAGTTCCAGGGGAATCCGAGACCATTTCTGACCCCGCTGCATTGCACGACATGGGTGCCACAGACTGCATGCGGACAGTAACATTCATACACATACAACTAATAATTAAAAAAAAAAAGTGGGGGCAGGCCAGGTGTGGTGATGAACAATTTTAAGCCCAGCACTCAGAAGGCAGAGGTAGGTGCTTGTTGTGAGTTTGAGGCTAGCTTGTTCTAACATAGTGAGCTCCAGGCTAGTCAGGGCTGCAGAGTGAGACCCTGCCTCAAAAACAAAACACAAACAACAGCAACAACAACAACAACAACAACAACAACAAAACCCATTTCACCACAACAAAAACTCGTGGAGGCTGGAAAAATGGCTCAGTGGTTAAGAATGCTTTCTGCTGATCACACCTGCCTTTAACTCCAGCTTCAGGGGACCTGATCCCCTCTTCTGGCCTCTGTGTGCACCTACACTCATGTGCACACATGCACACACACACACACACACACACACAACTTTCTTGGTTTTTGTTTTTGAGACAGGGTCTCTCTGTAGCCCTGGCTGGTCTGGAATTCACTATGTAGATCAGGCTGGCCTCCATTTCACAGAGATCCACCTGCCTCTGCCTTGCAGGTGCTGGGATTAAAGGTGTCCGCCAATACACAAGCAACATGCATATAATTAAAAAAATAAAATCTAAAAGAAATTTTACAAAAATATTGTGTTTATGGTGTGTGTATGTATGTGTGTATGGTGTGTGCAGGCATGTGTGTGCAGACATGTGTGTGCAGGCATGTGTAGGCTGTGATGCCCATGTGGAAATCAGAGGATCATTTCTGGTGTCCTCTCCTTTTACTTTAAGGCAGGCCTTTGCTGCTTGCCACTCTGATACACACATAAGGCTGTCTGGCCCTTGAGGTTTATTTGTTTATGTACACATGCAGGTGGGCATGCCCGTGTGTGTGGAAGCTGGAGGTCAACCTCGGGTGGGTGCCATTCCTTGTAGCTGTTCATCTTGTTTGGGGGGACATGATTTCTTTTTGGGACCTGGGGCTGGATGACCGAGATCTGTATCTGCAGCACCAGTGCTGGGATTTAGAGAGTGAGTGAGTGAGTGAGTGAGTGCACCTCCATGCTGGGCTTTGTAGCTGGTGCTGAGGATCCAAAGTCAGGTTCTTATGCTTTATTGACTGTGCCAGATCCCAAGGCCCTATGCATTTTTGTTTGTTTGTTTGTTTTGTTTGTTTGTTTGTTTGTTTATTTGGTTTTTGGTCTTTTCGAGACAGGGTCTCCCTGTAGCCCCAGCTGTCCTGGAACTCACTCTGTAGACCAGGCTGGCCTTGAACTCACAAAGATCCGCCTGCCTCTGCCTCCCTAGTGATAGGATTAAAGGCGTGCGCCATCACAGCTGGAGCATTCTTGTTAATTGTGACCTCCTTAAGTTTTCTCACATATACATAATTGTGCCTTGTTCAACATTTGCACAGGGACTTTATTCTGGTGGTGTTTTGGGTCTTCTTCCTCATGGCTATTTTGATGGATAACTATCTGACAGGTGGACAAAGTCCTCTGAGCAAAGTTTCAGGAGCAAGGGGTTGAGATCTCAATACAGGGGTGACCCAGACAGGGCATACCAGTGTCACCTTTAATTTCCCAGCAGTGTAGTGAGGAATTTGAAAAGGTAAAGTGTGCTCATTAATAAGGCGTTGAGCAGGTTGGGTGAGTTCATCCCGGATCAAACGCCAGCTGTGACAAAAGACTCATTTTCATCTTTCTGAAAATTACACCAAAAGTCAAGATGCCAAAATACTTCCGAGTTATGATGGCATCAAGGAAAGTGCTTGGCGTCCCCAGGTGACATTCCGAATGTTTCTCAACATTCTTTATTGTCTTGTGGCTAGCCACTGGGAGACTTCTAAGCGGGGTTCCAAGACCCGTTGAGGGTCTTGTGAGAAATGCAGACCCTTGGCCACGCCTGGCCATCGCAGCCTGGGCGCACAGCATGTATCTGGCAGGCCCTAGGGGTGCCCATTGGTACTGCCAGCCCAGCCCGACCCGCCTTACCTTGGGGAAGGCGTCGGGCCACACGGTGGGGGAGCCGTGGTTGAGCAGGGCCTGCACCGTGCGCTGCGGCGCGGTCCCGGGTGAGCCCGTGGCCCTCTGCAGCACGCGGGCCAGCGGGGACGCGCCGCCGTAGTCGAGCGCTCTCGGGTCCGCGCCGTGCCGCAGCAGGAGGGGCGCCAGGCCGGGACGCGCGTGGCCGCAGGCCTTATGCAGCGGGCTGCGCTCGTCCTCGTCGCGCGCATCCGGAGCCGCCCCGCCGCGCAGCAGGAGCGCGCACAGGCGCATGCAGCGCGCGTGCTCGTCGGGGCTCCGTGCCTCCGCGCCGCACGCCGCGCTCAGAGCCGTCTCCCCGCGGCCGTTCCTCGCATCCACGCGGGAGCCGTGGTCCAGGTAGAGGCGCGCGTGCTCGTCCAGGCCGTGCTGCGCCGCCACGTGAAGCGGCGTGTCCTGGCCCGCGCCGCCCTCCAGATGCACCGACGCGCCGTGCTCCAGCAGCGCCTGCGCGCACCTGCGGGGGAAGGGGCAGCGACTTGTCACCAGGGCGAGAGCAGGGCGCGCCACCGACCACCCTCCTTCCCGCCCCGCCACCCCGGTGCACCCTGCGAGTTAGCCAGCTTAGCGTCTGTGACTATCTTCGAGGTCCTGACTCCCCTTTCTGCAGGGCTGTGGCCACCGTCTTGTTCAGTTCCCTCTGCTGAGGAGACAGTGGCCATCCCCAGCGTTTAACAGTCACGTCTTCAGCCACCAGTTCCTCTCCACCTGCCGCTGAGCTCCGCGGGCCCAGGCAGGACTCTCCTCTGGCCGGGTCTCAGCTGACCCCGGGGATCCAGCATTCACCGAACTCATCTGCTCTGCTGTAGAGGAACTGTGAGGCTCAGTCCTGGAGCCCCGCCTTGCAACCCTCTTAGGATCTGCCCCAGCTCCATTCAGGAGCTGTGTCCCTTCCCTGCCTCCCATAAGTCACCTGTGCCCCTACCTGCTGGAACCTGTTTCTGCGTTTGTTCCCTCTGTCTTCCCGGTGCCCACACTTAAAGAGTGCTCTTAGCATCCGAGGGCCTACCTCGCCGGCTATTGTCCTTTGCCCTTTCTCTGTTTTGCCTCTCCCCCCACTACACTGACGCCCCTTTAATAATAATGTGAGCAGTCTGCTCTAACCCCGTCACCTCTCTTTTAAGAGGCCAAATCTTTACAAGTCTAATTTGTCCTAGCACGATCCAGAACCTGTCCAGTATGGTCAATCGTGGACCCACATCTACGTAGACCCCTGCCCTTTCCCTTGGATGCAGCTGGCCCCTGGGCCTCACCAGCTTCCCCTGCCACGGCTCTTCCTGCGGGGTTTCTAATGTGTCTGACCAGGGGATTTCCTAGCGCCACCCTGTGGCTACAAGCCCTCACACCCATGGGTACACTTTTTTGTGGGTTTCCCACAGTGGCTTCCAACTTCCTGTCATTCCTTCTCTTTCCTCTGGGAAGCTTTCCCAGGAGCACCAGGCTGAATGGTCATATAACTGTTGGACTTCGCCTTGTGGGTATGTTCCCGGGGGAGGAGTCTCAGCATAGCACATTTCCTCTGTGTGTGTGTGTGTGTGTGTGTGTGTGTGTCTGTGTCTGTGTCTGTGTGTGTCTCTGTGTGTGTGGCCTTGTCTCACAGTGCTGGCTCCTGTGGGTAGAAAGTACATCTAATTGTGGAGTGTGGAGCCTTGCTCATTCCTGGATTCCCCAAAAGCACGTTGAACAAATGCATCTCACTAATGACCATCTTTCCTCCAGTTGCTGCTATTTTCCTTATTATTTACTTAACTGGGGCTCTGAACCAGATCATCTGTCAAGGGTTTGGGGGCCGACAGTCGCTGTCCTGAAACGCATGTCTACT
This sequence comes from Rhizomys pruinosus, assembly GCA_009823505.1. Taxonomy (NCBI): domain Eukaryota; kingdom Metazoa; phylum Chordata; class Mammalia; order Rodentia; family Spalacidae; genus Rhizomys; species Rhizomys pruinosus. The sequence continues at coordinate 1,978,719 of VZQC01005710.1, forward strand.
TCTCCCCGGAGACTCAGTATTTTTAATTTGCCCCGCGTTTCTCTTGCTTCCACATCAGCAATATCATGAGAAATGCTCTGTCTTGGGTGAAAGATCTTTACAGACAAGTAGAGTGAGTTGTGAAGCATCCTCCGGGAAGGTACCCGGCTAAAAGAGGATGCAAATTTTACAATCAGAGTGCTCGCTTTGCTTCCTGCCTCGCTCTCTCAGAGGAATTTTGAACAGTGCAGCAGGAGGTTGGAAATCAAGGACTCAGTCTCATTTGGTGATAGAATCTCGAAAACAATTACAAACATTTTCTTTTATGTTTATTTTTATTATTTATTTTTAAAGCAGCTCAGCCTTTAAAGAAAGACATCTACTGGGAAGAGTCCTCAGCCCAGCTAGTTAATGGCTGGTTGCTGTCTGCTACAGAGACAGGATGGGGACATTGGCCTACCCTCCAGAAGTCTGCAGAGATGCCTATTGTTCTTAATGAAGAATTCTAATCTGCTAAACCTTTGGCCTTTCTTACTCTGGGCCATGGCTGAAGCTATAGAATCCCAGGCTGGGTGGGGAAACCCCAGGACAAATAGATGGGGGTGTGTCTCTGTTGGCACAAGCCTGGTGGTCTTTAGAAATGCAGGTCTTGGGAGCTTGGGTAATGGCACGTGCAGATCTGTCCCACGGATGAGGGGAGCCACCAAGCTGTAAAATACCCTATGTAGGGCTGGAGAGATGGCCTAGTGGTTAAGAGCACCGACCGCTCTTGCAGAGGACCCGGGTTCGATCCCCAGCATCCACATGGCGGCCGAGAACCGTCTGAAACTCCAATTCCAGGAAAACTCCAGTTCCAGGGGAATCCGACACCCTCTTCTGACCTCCGCGGCATTGCACGACAGGGGTGCACAGACTTGCATGCAGACAGTACATTCATACACATACAGAAATAAATAAAAAAAATTAAAAAAAAATACCCTATGTAGTCCCATCTTTTAAAGAGCTGTCTGTGCCAGGCACGGGCATACATGTGGCATGAATCAGTGGGTTTAAAAACAGCACATGCCAGGTGAGGTGGCACACACCTTTAATCCCAACACTCGGGAGGAAGAGGCAGGTGGATCTCTATGAGGTTGGTCTACATAGTGAGTTCCAGGCCAGCTGGGACTATGGGGAAACACTGTCTTAAAAAAAACCCCTCCAACCCCTCCAAGAAAACTCAACCCCCCCCCAAAAAAAACCAGAACACATGAGGTTGGGAGGGAAAAGGGATGGGTGGGGGAAAGAGGAAGAGTTAGAAAGGAAGGGATGGGGTAGATTTGACCAAAATACATTGTATGAATTTTGAAATTATATTTGTACCAACTCTCAGAAAAAATATGCCTGAGGCCAGCCTGGAGGTGCACATGGTGAAGTGGGGTCACCTCTGGGCACTCGGTGGGACGAGCTTTGATTTTCTTTTGAGGGCTTTGTATCTTCAAATTTCCTAAATTGTAATAGTAGCCTGATGTAGGAACAACCAAGGTTCATCACAAAAGCCTCCCCCATGCACCCCAGAGCAGCTCCCAGATGCTAAGAACGTCAGCTCCGCTCCCCAAGTTTCCAGAACACTCAAGGTTTCCAGCGATGGCTATGAGCAGGCGATGAGGGAAGAGGGCCGGCTGCATGGAGTGGCGAAGCAGCGAGGGACAGTCTTGGGGACTTCTTGAATCTGACCGTAGGACCTACCCAGCCCTTCCTTAAACAACTTATTTCTGTGCTGCATCTCTGTCCAGTAGAGAACATGAAGGCATGTGGGGAGCCCAGCTGTGGTAGAGCCCTTAGCTCTAAGCTAGTACTGTGTGGGGGAAGCTTCCTGACATCCTTCCAAAAGTCAGAAGAGCCTGGGGCGGTGGGGACAGTCACTGCTGGGAGCCCCTTGAGGAAGTTAGAAGGACTTTGACGACATCTTACAGGAATTAAGGAGACACCGCATGGTCTCAACAGCCTTTGGTACAGAGAATGTGGACAGACACTCCCTCCCTCCCTATCCTTTGTCCTGCCTTTGATAATGACCACAATGATAATGACTCTGCTCCAAGGACCCCCAGTGGAGAGTACAAAGAAAAAGTCACTTGACTAAAAGCAGAAGGGAATAGCTAATACCATCAAGAACTGTTCAATCAAAGCCATTTTCATCTGTTCCAGAAGCAGCAGCAAAAGGAGAGCCCACTCCCTGCACTGCTTCCCTCCCCGCCTCAGCTTCACCCAAACCCTGCCTTTTCCCGGCCACTGCCTCACAGAACGCCAGCTCGGCCTTTCCCTCACCCAGCTGTTCTCCACCCACTTGCTTCTTTCTGCCTGTGCCCTGCCTGCCTGCCCAGCCACCACGTCTGTCTCCTCCACATCCGTTCAGGCTGCTCTAGGCCATATTCATCCTGCTTCCTCTGCCTCCCAGTCACAGTGCATACACAACCCCCAGTGTGACACTCCCGTGCTCCCTGGCTCCGAGCTGGAAGGCCTTCTGGAGGGGGCGTCCTCAGGACTTGTTTTTCTTTCTTTCTTTGAAAAAGATTTTATAAGCCAGGTATGGTAGTGCATGCCTTTAATCCCAGCACTTGGGAAGCAGAGGCAGACGTATCTAGGAGTTCAAGGCTGGCCTGGTCTACATAGTGAGTTCAAGGCCAGTAGGGGCTACAGGGAGACCCTGTCTCAACAAACAGATACAAAAATCCCAAAGCTTTTTATTTATGTGTGTGTGTGCTTGAAGACATGTATCTATGGAGGTCAGAGGACATCTCTGTAGAGTCAGTTCTCCTTCCACCTTTGCCTGGGTTCCAGGCATGGAACTCAGGTTGTCAGGCTTGTGTGGGGAGCACCTTTATACTCTGCCATCCCGCTGGCTCCTGTGCTTGATCATTTAAAACTTTCATTTAATGAATGTTACCTTTATCCACCAGCATAATTCTGTATTGGAGGTGGATTTACAGTTAGGGAAATTGAGGCTTAGGAGATGAAAGGTGACTTGTGGAAGTCTACCGAGCCAGGATGGGATTGCACAGGCCAAGGTTACCCCATTTGTCTTCCAAATGGTCAGGCTCACATCTGCCTCTTCCCACTGGGTACTGCAGTGGGACCACCACATCAGTATCTTTTGGTCAATGATGGTGGGCATGTATGGTGCATGCATGGTGTGTTCCCATGGAATCAGGATGGACTGGAACATTCCTACCACCTTGAATGCATTTCTACTATGCCAGGTCTGTGCTTTGATTTGTTTATATGCAGAGCTAAGGTTGGCTGCAGTATACAGCACAGTGTCACGGAGACAGGTGTATAGCCAGGAAGCCGCTGTCCCATAGTGGCTGGGTGTGCGGTAGGCTACTCCATCAAGGTTTGTGTATTACAATGTGCACACAACTATGAAGCTGCCCAGCAAAGAACTGTGAGGTCGCCCAGTAAGCTCCCAGATCACATCCCTGGAAGAGGCCTGCCTTTGTGATTTGTTTAGCATCTTTGAGGAGCCAGGCATTGTATGAAGTACGTCCCCTAAGTTCACTACGCTGCATGTGCGTGAATGCGTGTATGTGTGTGTGCCAGAAGTCTGTGATGGAAGTCTTCCACCTTACTTTTTGAGACATGGTTCCTCTGAAGCTGGAGCTCACCCATTGGCTAGACTGGCTGGCAGCAAGTTCTGGGGAATCCCCTTATTTCTGTACCATGAAGCACTGGGGTTACAGACAGATGCCACCACATCTAGCTTTTACAGGTGTGTGAGTTAGTTTTGTCAACTTGATACACACCTAGACATATCTGGAAGGAGCAACTCTCGCTTGAGGAATTACTTCCATCACATTGGCTTGTGGGCATGTCTGTGGGGCAATTTCTCAATTGCTAATTGATGTAGCAGGGTCCAGCCCAATGCAGGAAATGCCCTCCCAGGGCAGGTGGGCCTGGGCTGTTAAGAAAGCTAGCAGAGTAAGCCAGGGGAAGCCAGCCAGAGAGCAGTGCTCCTCCATGGGCAATGCTTGAGTTCCCGCCTTCGGGTTGATGCCTGTGTTCCTTCGCTGACTTCCCCTGATGGTGGACTATACCTTGTAAGAGCAAATAAACTCTTTCCTCCACAATTTGCTTTTGTTTGGGGCTTTGTCACAGCACAGGAAAGTACCTGAGAACACCTGGGATCCAAATTCAGGTCCTTGTGCCCGTGTGACTCAGTCACTCAGCACTCTCCTTGGCCTTCTAAGCTTTTGAAAACTCATTCATTGCCAGGTGTGGTGACGCACGCCTTTAAAGCTAGCACTTGGGAGGCGGAGGCAGGTGGATCTTTGTGAGTTCAAGGCCAGCCTGGTCTACGGAGTGAGTTCCAGGACAGCTGGGGCTACAGGGAGACCCTGTCTCGAAAAGACCAAAAAAAAAAAAAAAGAAAAGAAAACTCATTCATTGGGCTGGAAAGTTGGCTCAGTGGTTAAGATAGCTGACTGCTCTTGCAGACGACCCAGGTTCGATTCCCAGCACCCACATGGTGGCTAACAACCATCCATAACTCCAGTTCCAGGGATTTGACCCCCTCTTCTGACCTCTGATGGCATACATGGGTGCACTTACATGCATGCAAGCAATACACTTGTATACATAAAATAAAAATAATAAACTATTTGAAAAGTAATCATTCATTCAACAAAAATGTACACGTTGTGCTCTTTCAAGACAAGGAGACATGTTTCTTGTCATAGTACATGGTAGGAGTTCCTGGAAGATATCTTGACCTGACCCTGAAGTGGGAGGGGGAGGGGCAGTGTGTCCTATGTCCTCTGGCTGTGGACCATGCACAGGAGCCTTCCAGCAACCATGCATGGTGGACTCATTCTCCCCGGTGTGTACTGCCCAGTTTCTAAGTGTGAGCAGTGGTTCAAAGCCCAGGAACTGGGGACATGATGGAGGCCTCGCAGTCAGCGTAGCCTGCTTTGGTGTGAATGGCAAGGGGTTACAGCAAGATTCTGCAGCCCCTAAACGAACAATGCAGCAGCAGCAGCAGCAGCAGCAGCAGCAGCAGCAGCAAAGAGCTCCCACTGAGAAGGAAACCTTGCCTCTGGGGAGGAGGATTGGGGGGAAGACACTGATCATGAGTGCCTTGCCAGAAGCAGTTTCATGGCAGCTCTCGCCAGGGTTCCCTTGAGTCTTCAGACGTTCTAGCCTGCCCTCCAGGCCACACAGCTGCCACAAGGCCTCCTCTGACATGCATAAGGTGTGCCCAGGAGGACAATGGGCGTCAGGAGCTGGTTTTACAGAATATTTGCTTCTGCTGCTATTCTTTAAAGTTGGCACGGAGACACCTGAGGTTAGACACATCCCAGGGGATGGGCAGCAGCTGCTGACAGTCTGGGTCCCACAGTGGGGGCATGAAGAACTGTCTGGAAGTTGTATGCTTCCACCAGCCTGGGGAGAGGGAGTACTAAGGAGACCTGGGGAGGAAATGCAGCCATGTTTCTAATGAAGCCATTAGATAAAGTTTCCCTTCTGTAGCCTGATTCCCCAGCTGACTGTGTGAAGGACGGGAAGCCACAGCCCGAGACTTTGATGGAAGAGGCGTTCCACTTTGTTTCCCTGGACCTTCTGCCGAGGTCTCCTTTGGGGACCTATCCTCCCCTTTTCCATTTTCTTTTCTCTCCTTTCCTCCGGAATGCTAAGCTACAGGACTAGGAAGCACAACCATTTAGTGGATAGGACTGACATGAATGGACAGAGCCGCCACGGTTAGGAAACTGAGGTGAAGCTGCTTGACTGTTTGTAACGTCATGGTCTTCCAGGGTGATGGCTGCTGTTGTGTTTTCTGGCGTTGGTTGGATTCAGTGGATGGTGATATTGCGACCAAGTATCCCAGACTGCACGCCCCCCATGCCTTGCCAGATGGAGACATGGCTGAGCAACAGTTTCAGAAATCATCTCTGCCTTTCACCCCACATGCCCACCAAGCAGCACCTGACCTTCTGGATGCATCCCTAGTGTCCCTTCTTCAACAAGAGAGGGCCAACCCCCCTCCCCACCTCTTCTTCTCTGATCTCAACACATTGAATGAAGGAGACCCAAAACCATCGGCGGGGGGGTGGGGGGTGGGGGGTGGGAGACAAAGGGCAGTATGCGATGGAGCAGACTCAGAATTCGACAAGAGAAAAGTTCTGAAGTAGCATTTTCACACACAGACGCACAGAGATCTTAAGAATGCTCCTGAGGGCTGGAGAGATGGCTCAGCAGTTAAGAGCACTGGCTGCTCATGAAGAAGACCCAGGTTCGATTCCCAACACACACACATGAAAGCTAACGACCACTTGTAACTCCAGTTCCATGGGCATCTGACACCTTCTTCTGACCTCCACAGCCTTGCATGGCATGGATGCACTTACATACATGCAGGTAATATATTCATACACACAAAATAAAAATAATAAATACAATATATTTTTTAATGTGTATGAGTGTACTGTCTGCATGTAAGTAGCTGCACCCGTGTCATGCAATGCTGTGGAGGTCAGAAGAGGGTGTCAGATTCCCCTGGAACTGGAGTTAAAGATGGTTCTCAGCCGCCATGTGGGTGCTGGGGATTGAACCCGGGTCCTCTGCAAAAGCAGCCAGTGCTCTTAACCACTGAGCCATCTCTCCAGCCCCATAAGTACAATATTTTTAAAAAGAATTCCACTGAATGGATTTTAACCTGTGTGATCACCACCTCAAGACCATACCAGTATCGCCAGCTCTCGACGATGGGCTCCTGCCTGCGCTCAGCCATCACCTTCACAGATAGCTACTGTTCTGATCTCTCTCACATGGCTTACTTTTGTCTTTCTGGGAATTTTCTGTCTGAGCCTGTCTTTGGTTTGCTATAATGTCTCACATGCATCCACATTACTTCATGAACCTAGCAAGTCATTCTTGTTTTTGTTTTTCTTTTTAGGGTTTTAAGGTAGGGTCTCCCTGTAGCCCCAGCTAGCCTGGAACTTTCTATATACATCAGGATGGCCTTGATCTCAAGGAGATCTACCTGCCTCTGCCTCTTGAGAGTTGGGATTAAAAGTGTGCATCAGTCACCACTCTCAGCCCATGGTTGTTTTATTGCACTTATGTTCAATTGAATAGACACATCACATTTTATTTTATTTTTTTATTTATTTTTGTATGTGTATGAGTGTACTGTCTGCATGTAGGTTTGTGTGCCTGTGTTGTGCAATGCCGCGGAGGTCAGAAGAGGGTCTCAGATTCCCCTGGAACTGGAGTTCTCCTGGAATTGGAGTTACAGACGGTTCTTAGCCACCATGTGGGTGCTGGGGAGCGAACCTGGGTCCTCTGCAAGAGCAGTCGGTGATCTTAACTGCTAGGCTATCTCTCCAGCCCAGACACATCACATTTTAAACATATCCTTCTGTTGACATTCGCAGACTTTGACCATTTCCACTTTCCGATTATCCTGAACACAGCTGCCGTGATCCTTTTTGTCTACGTCTTCCAGTAGATATAAGTCCTCATTTTCCTCCGCTGGATGCCTAGAAGCAGATGCAGGTGGTTTCATGTTTAAATTTATAAGCAGATGCCAAAGAGTTTCCCAAGGAGATGAGATGGTTTCACAGACCCAGTGTGTGAGTTCTAGTTGCTCCACATTCTTTCCAGCATTTGGCATGGATATTTTTTTTTTTATTTGTTTTGAATTGTAAACAGTAATAGAGAGTATGTTGCTGTACTCTTAATTTGCATTTTCCTGACAACTACTGATGCTTATCAGCTCTGCATCTTATTGTCCATTTGTCCATCTTTTTTTTTTTTTTTTTTTTGGTCTTTTCCAAGACAGGTCTCCCGGGAGCCACCATCCTGTGCTGGAACTCACGTTGTAGACGGCAGGCTGGCCTGAACTCACATAGTGAAATCCCTGCCTCTACCTCCGGCAAGTGCTAGGAGTTAAGGCATGCGGGCCCGACCAACGCGCCTGGCCCATTTGTCCATCTTTCATGAAGTGTCTCATCAAGGCTTTTGTCCAGAGGGAAAATTTTCAATTTGGCCTGGTTTTAAGATGATCCCTAGGGAACATCAGCAGAGGGCTGAGGATGCCCACCAGGGGGCGCCCTCACAGGGGAGCTGAGGATGCCCACCAGGAGGCGCCCTCACAGGGTAGCTGAGGATGCCCACCAGGGGAGCCCTCACAGGGGAGCTGAGGATGCCCACCAGGGGAGCCCTCACAGGGGAGCTGAGGATGCCCACCAGGGGCGCCCTCACAGGGTAGCTGAGGATGCCCACCAGGGGCGCCCTCACAGGGGAGCTGAGGATGCCCACCAGGGGCGCCCTCACAGGGGAGCTGAGGATGCCCACCAGGGGCGCCCTCACAGGGGAGCTGAGGTGAGCCTGCAGTAGAACCTGACTATGATGCTTAGAGATGAGTGGAGCTACTTATTGAGGTTTAGAAAAAAGGAGTTCCCAAAGGAGTGGTGATGGTTCACTGTTGCCCTTGCAAGGCCTGGCTTTTGGTCCTGGCTCGGCCAGCATCCCTGTGTGCCCCTCCCTGGCACTGCACAACTGTCGAGAATATTCCCTAAGGTGTCCTGAACCCACATTGACTGAGGTGGTTTTCTTCTTTTCTACTTAAGAGTACACCACACATTCATCAGGGATGAGGAAGGAGTGGTCAGCTCACTGGGTTATGTCGTGTCCGTGGGTCTACTGTGGGCGAGGCTCCTCCTGGTGGGTGGAGGTGGTCGGTGTTAGAGTTAGGCATCTGAAGTCCTGAGCAGAGAAAGCAATGCAGGTCGTTCTCCTTCTGCATCCACAGATCCAACCAGCTGTGAATTGGAAATGTTTGAAAAGAAACCGCGTCTGTCCTGCATATATACAAATCTTCCCCTAGCTATCATTGTTCATGAGACGCTACGGCATAACAAGTATACACAGCACTCACACCGCATTATGCATTCTGAGAATGTGGAGGTTATTTAACATATACTGGACGGTGCGTGTGGGTTCTGTTCAAATATAGTGCCATTTCAGACATAGGACTTGAGCATCCTCGGGTCGTGGGACCTGTGGGTGTCCTCATACCAACTCTACGTGGATGTAGAAAAATGCCTTTACACTATTTCTCTCTGCTCACAGATAAGCCACCAGAACTGGAACAGGGTTGTCTAATGATTTCCTTCAATGAAGAACACACACTTCTCTCCCCCATCCCCAGGCAGTTAGCTGATTTCACAGGTCCAATTCTGACCTATAAATTATTTTTCACTTAGTTGAATTCACATGCATGAAACAAAAAGTGAGCTTACATGTTTTTATTAATATATTTTGTGAAGGAAACAAGTCTTCCTGACTTTGCTTCAATCAAGATAGCTATAGCCAAGAAGAAGAATTGGGACTCTACAATGTCACCCCTCATTTAATTATCCAAGAGTGAAAAGACAAAAGAGGACAGGGTCAAGGAGGGAATCTGATAATAAATAGGGTGAGGCTGGCGTGCAGGCTGCTAACCTGAACAGAGTAACTTTACTGGAACTTTTCTTTTCATGGGGAAAATCTCTTCAAACAGTTGCTAGATTAAAGGTCTGATATCCCCTTTCCTGTGTTGAATTCTGAATTCTGAAGCTTGCTGGTTAGAAGGAGGCACAGATAATTTTTTTAATCCCAGGAACTCAGAGACTCAAAGGTTTGAAAGTCCTGCGCTCATGGAGAATTGCTAAGTAAAAGAGGTTGGAGCCAGCTGGGTCCCTGGGTGTGGGGACTATTGTCAGAGGAGTAAGAAAATGAAATGACTCTGTATGTAGGTCAGTGACCCCCTCGCTACAGTGAGGTAAGAACATTAAGGATGATCTAAAATTGACTATGTATAAAAAGATTCTGGAGAAAGTAGCTCTTTCTTGTCAAAGTGACAATGTTTATACTCCCTGAAGCCAGACCTCCTCAGAGTCTACCTTCAGGAGGGACTCTTTAGAGCTGCAAAGCCTGGTTGAACCCTCAAGTCCTTTCTGACTTCTGTTAACTTTTTATCCTTCAAGGTAGTGGGCTACGTTATTGTAGAGGTGTGTAATGGGATCCGCCAATGTGTTTAGCTTATCCTTGGCACTGGAGGGGTTTTAAGTCAACTGTTTCATAGTTCTGCCCAAATTTCTACTTTATTCATTTAACTTAAACTTTCTCCCCATGAGCAGGATTCGAATGATATAAGACCCTCAAATTAAATGGTCAAAGGGAAAGAGAAAAACAAAGAAGAGAAAATGGGATAAAAATGAAGAAAGAGGAAGAACAGAAGGAAGGCAGGGAGAAGAGTCAGCAAGCTCCACCTTACACAGAACACGTTGAGGCTTATTAAGCAATGCCCTAGACCTGCAGGGTGTTTGAAAAACCAGCCGAAGCCAAGAACTTAGTATCTGTTGCACAGTGCACACACTAAGTAATGCTAATGGTCCACACCAGGCCTCAGAGTCTTATGATGTCTAAACACAAGCTGTTGGCTTATCATAAGGCATGTTGTTAGAGAGTTCACAGTAGTTTGGGGCTCTGAGTAGGTCCTGTGTATTCATTTATTACTAAAAACCAAGCTATAAAATAAGACAGAAAAGAAAACCCCTTTTCATTTAACTATCATTTCAAATTTTTAGAAGAGTTGTGGAGACAGCATCAAGAGCTCATGAGCACTCAGTTCCTCCTCAAGTTGAGAGCTTACATTATCATGGGACATTTGTCAACCTTAAGAAACTAACATTGGTACAACCCAGTGAATGACTAGTACTGCATGTGATTTTATATTTCCCTGGTTCTTCCAATCAATGACTGTGATGGTTGAATGAGGACATCCCCCAAAGGCTCCAAGTATTTGGACATTTGTTCCCCAGTTTGTGGCAGAGTTTGTGAAGCATCTGGGAACCTTTAGGTGTGGCCATTCGGGAGGAAATATGTCACTGGGGGTGGGCTGTGAGAGTTCTTAAGCCTAACCATGTCTGCTTGAAGATGCCATCGCTCGGCCTTCTGCCCTAGCCTCCCCTGCCATTATGGACCCTCCCCCCTGCAAGCGTAAGCCAAATAAACTCTTCTTTCTGAAAGTTGCCTTTGTCATGGTGTTGTGACAAAGCAACAGAAAAGTGACTGATACAATGCCCAAGTTCTGCTCCAGGATCCAGGCCAGGATACCATGTTCTGTGCAATTCTCTCTGAGCCGTTGGGGGTACAGGTGGATGATGAGCAACGAGGAGTATCATCTAGTGAGTTACACTGTCCATTTTCTGTAACTCTGAGCTTTGTTTTTGAGTAAGGTCTTCTAGTAAATCATGAGTCATAGATGACAAAAAATATGGAGAGAAAAGGAAAAAAAAAACAAAACAAAACCAACAACAAAACCCCAAATTAAGTCAAGATAGTGAAATATTGTTTCAATTCCCATAACACTCACACAATGATTACACACCTCTGAGTGTGAGTGGTCCCAGATGGGGTAGGTTGGACCAGCCAGTAAGTGTGGACTTAAAGTGAGGGCCATGGTGGAAGCAAGGAAGGATGAGTGAGAGATCCTACTGGCACATGTGTGCTCTCGGTTCAAACCCACTACTCTCCTGCTGAGACACTGTTCTGTCTCACCTGACTGAAGCAATGGACCAAAAAAAGCCTTTGAAACCCAGAGATGAAAGAAAGCCCTCCTCCCTTAAGGTACTCATGCCAGATGCTTCATCACAGTGATGGAAAGTCTGACTAAAACAAAGATCATATAGAAAACATATGAAGCTGTAATTGCCAACATCTTTCTAAATTGATGTATATATCTTATCAAATTGCTTAAAACCTGTGTAAACAGAAATTCCTAAGGCCAGACAAGGAGGACCACAGATTTTTTATTGAAGAAATGTAAGGTACAAGACAGTGGATCCATGTGTGTAAAGTGCAGGAGGAAGAAGGAAGGCTGAAGAGAAGAAGGGAGAAGGGCAGAGGGAGGGAGGAATGAAGGAAGACCGAACTGCTGGGCCAGGACTCTTCACTCAGCAAAAATATCTTTCAAGCACTCAGGAGAAATATTTTATTTTTTTAACATGCAAATACTAAAAGCCTTCATTAACTGACATTAATTGACTGTTAAAGATAAGAGTGGTGGAAGAAGAATGATCATAAGGTAGAGATGGTAGAATTCAGGTGATGTGAATGAGAAAGGGGAAATGTGGAGGGGTGGGAGGGTAGGAGAGGAGGGGAACTCAAGGATGGTTGAAACATCCATATGGAAACCTGCCATTTTATGGACGTCATATATATTCATCTAATTATCTATAAATATTCATATAAAAGAATTTAACCGTAGTTTCCATACACAGAGGATAATGTACCTCCCAGCAGCCATAGGTTGTCAAATAAAAAGCCCAGTGCCTGATGTGGGATAACTCCCTCCAATTGTTGGTTATGGGGCCTCAGAGACCCCTAAAACAAAGGCTCTTGCTCTGCTCTTGGTCGTCCACTAGAACTTGATGGTAAGACCCTAGTCCTGAAGACATCACACGCATTGGTCACAGGACATGGAGAGATGAAGAATGCGCTGGCCAGGAAGCCGCCTCTCTGTTGGCTGGCCTGCAGAGTACTGGAAGGTGCTGTGCAGGCAGCTGGGAGACAAAAGCCATTAACAGTCTTAACCAGGGTGAAGCCTGTGAGCTACAATGACGACCAGTGTGGCAAGATCTGCCCACAGGTACGATAGTGGCAGGAATGTCATGGGACAACCAACCACTTTCTGGTTGCATTTAAGACCCCAGGCACAGGAGGAAACTCATGGCTAGTACTTGGTTGTGGAGCTCACAGGCCTGGGGCTGAGCCTATTACTGTTATTCTGCTAAATGGACATAATATCCAACTGTCCTCTAAATTCATATCTCTGTATCTATAAATGAGTGCAGGTCTTGGACCTCATCAGAGAGGTTTCTTTGAGCAATGGATGGTGGTTAACTAAAAAACTCACAACTACAACTAATCAAAATGTAGAGAATAAGTATCTGTGGAGAGCTCAGCCACATTGCGGGACTTAAGTGTACAAATAAAACATATATTACAAATAGCACAAAGGACAGGAGGAGGGCTGGAAGGATTGCTCAGTGGTTAAGAGCACTGGCTGCTCTTACAGAGGACCCAGGTTCGATTCTCAGCACCCACATGATAGTTAACAACTGTCCCTAACTCCAGTTCCAGGAGATCTGATGCCCTCTTCTGACCAGTACAGGCACTGCATGACATGGGTGCATTTACAGACAGTTGATACACTCATACACATAAAATAAATAAATAAAGTATTAAAAATAAAAATAATAAATAAAATTAAAAAAAAACACAGATCAGTAAGAAAGAGATGGATGCATGTTATCATAAGACTTTTATAACCTCAAGCAATATACTAATATTGCTTGAGGTTAGACTCAGACATTGAATCACTATAATAACCACAAGATCATATTTATTAAAGTATTCCCCTAAAGGAAAGAAAAATAAAAAATACTCAGTACAGAAGGGTGAAAAAGAAGATCTAGACAAACAAGGATAGTCAGATTTAACTTGAGCTTAACCACATCAAAAGTACATTAAATGTAAATGGCCCAAACACCAAATTAAAAGGCAGAGATTTTTTTAGATTGCATACGTATATAAATTTATATACATATCCAATTATAATCTGCTTATAGGAAACTCACTTAGAAAATAAATATCAAAGCTTACAAGCCATGCATAGTGGCACTGGTTAAAATATCGGCACTTGGGCTGGGCGTGGTGGCACACGCCTTTAATCCCAGCACTTGGGAGGCAGAGGCAGGCCAATCTCTGTGAGTTCAAGGCCAGCCTGGAATACATAGCGAGTTCCAGGACAGCCAGAGCTACAGGGAGACCCTGACTCAAAAAGAACAAAAAAAAAAAAAAATCGGCCAGAGAATCAGAAGTTCAGGTTATTTTTAGCTACATAGTAAGTTTGAGGCCAACCTGGGACACATGAGATTCTGTCTGAAACAACAAAAGAGATTCAAAAAGTAGAAGGCTGGTTTTACAAGCAGCTGGTCCTCCCCACTTCTTAGAGTCTGTTCCTGTCCTCTGTCCCTTGAATGTGGATGGGACTTTTGGCTTCTATCCCACACTGAGGAGCTAAGGAAAGGTTATCGGCTCTTCCTGGCAGTGAGTAAGGAAACTGAAACTCCCATTGCTGACAGACCCAGCTATCTTCTCTGCTTGTACACTTGGATGAAACAAGTCTCCATACTAGAAAGTGTGGAAAAGGCTATGGTTTGAATGTGTGTCTCCAAACTTCACATTGAAATTTAATCCTCAACAGAAAAGTATTAAGGAGATTGGCTTTCGGAAGAGATCGGGTCATAAGGTCTCTACAGTCACCGATGGAATTAGTGCTCTTGTAAAAAGCCTTGGAGTGAGTTCATTCATTCCTTCTGTCTCTTCTGCCCCTTAGGCCATGTGACATTGGGGCAGCAGAGTGCAGAACTAGGTACAAACGACAGTCCCCTGCAGATGATACATTTGCTGGGACCTTGATCTTCACCCTCTCAGCCTCCAAAAATGGGGGAAATAAGTGTGTATTATTTGTAAATTACCCAACCCAATGAACTTTGTTATAGCAGCAGGAACGAATTGGACAGGAAGGAACTGAGGATGGTCTTCAGTCAGAGTCAGCAAGGAATGGAGACCCTCAGTCCAACATTCCTGAAGCCACTGAATTCTGCCCATATCGGCTTAGGGCAGGCTCTTTGCTACTTGACATTCAGATGTGATTCAGGCTTTCTTGTCACTTACAGTGCAGTCTTTTGAGAGGCATAGAAACAGAAAACCTAACTGCACTATGGCCAAATTCTTGACCCACAGAAACTATTAGGTAATAAATGTGATTTAAAAAATTATTTATGTATGTGAGTGTTTGCCTGCATGTACATATGTGCACCACACGTGTGCAGAGTGCCTGGAGGTCAGAAGGGGGAGCACTGGAATACCTGAAAGTATCAACATGGCTCACAGTATCAACAGTTGTTGATGACCGTGAGCCATGTGGGTGCTGGAAATTGAACTAGGTCCTCTGCAAGAGTAGTAAATGCTCTTAACCACTGAGCCATCTCTCTAGCCCCCAAATGTGTTGTGTGTCTAAGTCTGTGCTAATTTATCACACAGCCATAGGTAATTAATGAGATGGAAAATGGTAACACTCTTCAGCAGAGAGTGGCTTTAATATCAAGCTGACTATTTTTAGTATCAGAGAAGGCAGATTAAAGACCAAAGAGCATTATTAAAGATACCATTTAGGTACTATTAAGGAACCATTTCATAATTACAATCAAGTCAGCTCTACAAAGACTCTAATGGGTCTAAGTATTTATGTAAACAACAACACAGCTTCAAAATACTCAAAGCAGGGCCACGTGTGGTGGCACTCACCTTTCATGTAGCACTGGGAGGCAGGGGCAGGCAGATCTCTGAGACTGAGGCCACCCTGGTCTACATAGTGAGTTCCAGGTCAGCTGGGGCTACAGGGACAGCCTGTGTAAAAAAAAAAAATTAAAGAATAACTAACCAAGCAACCAAGCAACCAACCAATCAACTGACCAACCAACCAACCAACCAACCAAACACACAAACAAAGATACTCAAAGCACAAACAGATAGAATCACAAGGGAAAACAGACAAATCAGTCCTCAGAGTTTAGCTCCCTTTTTGATAACTTAAGAAACAAGTGTGGGGGCTGGAGAGATGGCCTAGTGGTTAAGAGAACCGACTGCTCTTGCAGAGGACCTGGGTTTGATCCCCAGTACCCACATGGCGGCTGAGAACTGTCTTTAACTCCAGTTCCAGGCGAATCTGATACCCTCTTCTGACCTCCATGGCATTTTACAACACAGGTGCTCAAACCTACCTGCAGACAGTACACTCATACACATAAAAAATAAATAAAATAATAAAAAAAGAAACAAGTGTGAAGAAAGACACTGCAGTAGGCTGAGCATGCCTGGGCCACCTGGTCTCACAGAACAAGGAACTATGAAACGCCCATTCATTTCTAAAGTACACAGGGCATTTATCAGGATAGACATATTTTAGATTACAAAATAAATTTTAATAAATATACAAAGAATAAAATAATACAAAACAAATGTTAAAACACAATGATTAAATTAGAAATAAGGAAGATATTTAAAAATACATGAAGATGGAGCTGGAAAGATGGCTCAGGAGCTGAAATCACTGGCTGCTCCTGTAGAGGACCTGGGTTCAGTTCTCAGCACTCACATGGTGGCTAACAACTGTCTTTAATTCCAGTTCTGGAGGTGTCAACCTCCTCTTCTGGCCTCTGTGGGCACTGCACAAACACAGTGTATTTATATACATGTAGCTAAACACTCACATAAAATAAAAATAAATGATAATTAAAAAATAGGGGGCTGGAGAGATGACCTAGCGGTTAAGAGTGCCTACCGCTCTTACAGAGGACCCGGGTTTGATCCTCAGCACCCACATGGCGGCTGAGAACCATCTGAAACTCCAATTCCAGGAGAACTCCAGTTCCAGGAGAATCTGAGACCCTCTTCCGACCTCCGCGGCGTTGCACGACACTGGTGCACAAACCTGCATGCAGACAGTACATTCATACACATACAAAAATAAATAAAATTAAAAAAGTTTAAAAAATGTACAAAGATAATATTTAGAAAATTCCCAAATAGTTTGAAATCAGATAACATATATTGACATGATCCATGACTCAAAGAAAAATCAAAAGGGAAACTAGAAGTCCTTTAACTGAATGAAAGTAAAAGCACAACAGATTAAAATCTGTGGCTTCAACTAAAATAGTGTGTCAGGAGACATATGAAACTGAAAGTCTACATTTGGAATAACAGTCAAATCAATGACATTAGTATAAACTGTAAGACATTAGATAAAGATAAGCAAATGAAATCCAATGTAAGCCAAAAGAGAAATAGTAGAGAAGATAGTGGAAATTAGTGACTCAGGGGACAGAAAAAAATAATAAAGATAGTGATCTCCAAGCAAACTGATGAGGGGAAAGGAGACAAGTCTCAGCACCATAAACGACAGGTGCACCCGAATTCACAGCCGGGAAAGGAAAAATAAGGATCAGCTTTTTGCCAACAAATCAGCAACCTAGCCGAGAGAGAGAAGTCTCATTAAACAGAATTCTTAAGGAGGCTTCTTGGAAGAGAAACAACCTCTGTCTACTCAGAAAGAAACTGAGTTCAGAGATAGAAATTCTCACAGAGAAAACTCTACACCCAGATAGTCTTGCTGGTGAACTGTCCAAAGTACTAGGGAAGAATTTAAGATGTAGACGTGGAAGAAGGGAAAGGGAGCACCTCTCCTGTCCTGTGGAAGCTGTGCCCCTTTCATGCCCAAATCAAAGATGGTGCAAGAAAAATGCGGACTAATATCTTTGCTGAAAATAATACAGATATTAAAAAACACAGCAAATAAATCCAATTATCTGTCTATCTCTTCATCCATCTTTCCATCCATCCCCCTATCTAAAATAATCCATGTGCGTGGCTTGTGCCAGGAATGCAAGGCTGGTTCCACATTTGAAAATCAATGTTAAGAGACAAAAAAATACTGTGATCATTTGCATGTAAGAAAAGCAACCAAGAAAGTTAATTTTCCATGTCTTATACAAATTAGGAATAGAAAGGAGCATTCTGTCTTGAACAAGAGTCTACAAACACTCTTTTTTAATGTAATATCTTACTTAATGGTGAATGATATTTAACACTGTCCTCTAGAACAAAGAAAACTGACGTGTTACCACTTCCATGCAGAGTTGCAATGGAGGTTCCAATCAGTCAAATAAACAATAACAACCACAAAAATGAAAAAGACCATCTAGATTATAAAAGAAGTAAAACTAAATTTGTTTGCAGATGACATATTTCCTGCATAGAGATCCTGTGGGCTTGGGGGTTGGAGAGATTGCTCGGCAGTTGAGTACTGACTGCTCTTGCAGAGGACTTGGGTTAGGTTCCCAGCATCTATAATGGTTCCTAACAACCCTCTGTAGCTCTAGTTCCAGGGATCTGATGCCCTCTTTTGGTCTCCTTGGACATTTCATGCACAGATGACTTACATACATGTAGGCAAAATACTCTCATACATAAAAATAAACAATGAAACCAAACAGAAATCCTATGGAATTCATAAAAAAACTTAAGAATAATTAGTGAGTTCATCAAGGCAGAAGGGAGCACTAAAACTACAGAAATATATCTTTGGAGACAAGCCCTCCTTGTAGCCCCAGCTGGCTTGGAATTCAGTGTATAGACCAGGCTGGCCTCAGTCTCATAGAGCCCAGCAAAACTATAAACTATTCTAGAGCTGGGCATAGTGGGTGTTCTAGTGTCCTTTATGTTGCTGTGATAAAGCACAGTGAACAAAAGCTACATAGGGAAGGAGATTTTTTTTTTTTGGTCTTTTTGAGACAGGGTCTTCCTGTAGCCCCAGATGTCCTGGAACTCACTCTGTAGACCAGGCTGGCCTTGAACTCACAAAGATACATCTGCCTCTGCCTCCCAAGTGCTAGGATTAAAGGCGTGTGCCACCACACCCAGCTGGGAAGGAGATTTTTATGTAGCTCACATGTCCAGGTCCCAGTCCATCACTGAAGGAAGTCAGACCAGGAACTCAAGCAGCACCTTAAAGAAGCTATGAGCCAGGAAGTGGCGCACGCCTTTAGTCCCAGCACTCGGGAGGCAGAGGCAAGAGTATCTCTGTAAGTTCAAGGCCAGCCTGGTCTACATGGTCGACATATTGAGTTCAAGGCCAGCCTGGTCTACATGGTTTACACATGGAGTTCTAGGACAGCTGGGGCTACAGGGAGACCCTGTTTCAAAATGACCAAAAAAAAAAAAAAAAGGAGAAACACTTGTTGGCCTCTTCACAGGCTTACGCTTGGCTGGATTTATTTATTTATTAGTTTTCTTTAATTTACTTTTTATTTTTGTTTGATATGCAAAATTATAAAACTTATACATATTAATGATATTTTAATACATATGTACAATTAGAACTTTCAAATTGGGTTAACTGTATCTATATCCTCAAATATTGGTTATTACTTAATAGTAAAGAGCTATTGCCGGGCGTGGTGGCACATGCCTTTAATCCTAGCACTCGGGAGGCAGAGGCAGGCGGATCTTTGTGAGTTCCAGGCCAGCCTTGTCTACCGAGTGAGTTCCAGGTCAGCTGGGGCTATAGGGAGACCCTGTCTCGAAAAGACCAAAAAAGAACTATCGATATACTTTGTGACATGCTAACATCCATGTAAATATAAAAGCAAATAATATAATAAGAGTTTTTCTAAATCAGATTTTCAGTGGTTCTAAATGTTTCTGAACTTTTATAATATATTAAACCTGTACATCTTCTTTGCTCCAAACTCAGGTTATCTGCCTGAGTAGAGTACCGCTCGTGCCTCAGTGTCTGAGGGTCCACTCGTGTGGTTCCACACAAAGGAAAACTTTGCACCATCTTCTCCATGAGAGTTCCAGTCCTGCATACCATTTTCAAAGTAGCATGGAAAGCTCCTGTTTCTAAAGGAGTCCACATGTTATTCCTGAGTGTGGTACCTGCCCTGCACTGTGGTCTATCTGACCACGTCATGTCTTTGGCAAAAATGGTCTCTTCTCCCAGCAGGCATCAAATGCCAATAGCTCCTCAGCCACTGGTAGGGTTTCTGTGCCCATGTCACAGTCCATGCTCAGATGGTGTCTGGCTTGAGCGTGAGCAGGTTTTGTGCATGATGTCACAATTGCTATGAGTTCATACGTGCAACTGTCCAGCTGTCTGCAAAGCAGTCTCCTTGTAATCATCCACCGCATCTCACTCTTACAATCTTTCTAACTCCTCTTCATCTAAGATCACCGAGCCTTAGGAACAGGGATGTAGAAGCAAAGTCCCTTTGGGGGCTGAACATTCTGAATTCTCTTCTTTTCTGAATATTGCCTGGCTGTCAGTCTTACAGCAAGAAGCTTCTCAGAGAAGGGTTAGCTGATACACTAATCTATTGTTATTGTTATTATTATTATTATTATTATTATTATTAGGCTGGTTTTCATACATAGCTGGGGACCACCTGCCTAGAGCCTGGTGCTGCCCTCTATGGACTGGGCTCTCCTATATTACTCATCAGTTAAGACAGTTGATCACAGATGCCCTGACAGGCTGGTCTGCTCTGGGGAATGCCCCTACTGAGACTCTCATCTCTGACGACTCTAAACTGTGTCAAGTTGACCGTCAAAACAAACTAGGACAGTAGGGATGTAGACATAGTGGTCATCAGTGATCAGCACTCAGAGGGCTGAGGCAGGAGGATCATGAATTTGAATCCAGCCTGGGTTATATAGCAATATCCTCTCACATAAGCAAACAGACAAATGAAATGTAAGAATCAGGGACAAATCTTACGTGATACTTGCAAACCCTGTGCACTGGTAATTTAGAAAAAAGTAGAAGGGTCAGTTACAATCATGGGTCAGATACTCAAAATACACTGTATGAAATTCTCAAAAATTCAATAAAATCTTAAAAAAATTAATGAGTTGGAAATCTAAGAATTTTTTTTGGTCTTTTTTTTTTTTGAGACAGGGTCTCCCTGTAGCCCCAGCTGGCCTGAAACTCACTCTGTAGACCAGGCTGGTCTTGAACTCACAGAGATCTGCCTCCCTCTGCCTCCCAAGTGCTAGGATTAAAGGCATGCACCACCACGCCTGGCAGAAATCTAAGAATTTTTAAGATGTTAACTCTCCACAAGTTGATGGATAGATTCATGACAGGTCCAGCCAAAGCTCAGCAGGCAAGGGGGCTGGAGAGATGATGGCTCAGTGGTTGAGAGCACTGCTCTTGCAGAAGACTCAGATTTAGTTCAGTTCCCAGAACCCACATGGTGGCTAACAACCAACCATCCTTAACTCTAGTTCTGGGGGATCCAGTGCCTTCTTCTGACCTCTGTGGACATTGCACAACATGGGTACACTTATATACATGCGGGTGATATACTCACACGAATAAAAAATATAAAAAGTTCAACAGGCATTATGTAGAAGTAGACCACCTGAACCTAAATTCAAAGGATATGCAAATGAGATAGGATAGCCAAAATAACCCTTGAGGACTTACCCTGCCTGGCCTAGGGGTCTATTCTAAATTACAATAATCAGACATGTGGTATTGGTGTGACAATAGACAAATAGAGACATGGGGCACTGTTCTATCCTGGCCACTTTGCCTGTGTTTGTACTGGCCATAGGACCAGAAGTCTGACCCACTGCCAAGTCTTGGCAGACCCCCTTGTATCCTCTTGGTGGAGCACCTGTAAGAAGCCACTCTGGTGTCGGGCATGGTGGCGCACGCCTTTAATCCTAGCACTTGGGAGGTAGAGGCAGGTGGATCTTTGTGAGTTCAAAGCCAGCCTGGTCTACAGAGTGAGTTCCAGGACAGCTGGGGCTACAGGGATACCCTGTCTCGAAAAGAACCAAAAAACTAAAACAAACAAAAAAAAAAAAAAAAAAAAAAAAAAAAAAAAAAAAATAGAAGCCACTCTGAGCCTGCTTGCCTACCTATGTACCCTAGGAGCTATTGTGAGACAGTTTCCTGCCCATACTGGGTTCTGGAGTGAGCTGTATGTTTCTTGCTGCAACCCCCTCAGCACAGGGCTGACCACAAGCTGCTCAGCAGAAGGCCCCTCCCTCCTACTCTCATTCGCCTCTTCGGTCTGGTGTGTGGGATTCCACGCTGGCACCTCTGGAGGGTCTCTCAGTGTTTACATAACAAATGGCTCAAATTAGTAGGACCATGCCTTATCTTGGGTATACCTGACAAGAGAGTCTAGAAAACCCCAAATGTGCAAGATCAGTTGGTTCGTGTGTGTGTGTGTGTGTGTGTGTGTGTGTGTGTGTACATACATATGTGTGTATGTTTGTTCATGTATGAGTGCATAAGTGTGTATGGACCTGTGGAGGCCAGAGGTCAAGCATGGGTGTCGCTCCTGAGGAGTTCCTCGCTTTTTGTTTCGTGGGACAGGGTCTCTCATAGGGCTGGCCTCACTGAGCAGGCCAGGCTGGACAGTCACTCTAGGGAGCCACGGCACTGGGAGTAGAAGGGCATGCCACCATGTTTGGCCTCTTTCTGTGGGTGCTGGTGATCAAACTCATGTTTAGGTGCCAAGCACATCACCAACTGTGCCATCTACTCAACCCTAGCCAATTGATTTTTGAGCAAAGTGCAAAGGTAATGAATGCTGGACGTTTGGTAGTCATGTGGAAAAGAAACAGAGAGAGCACTTCAGTCACCCCTCATACCATATCCAGAAATTATCTCTGGATTTTTGGGCCTCCTGGTGCTGTGAACAGAAGAGGGCAGGCAGCTTTGCCTGTGAACAGGGTGCAAGGTGCTGGGAGACTTACGGAGGGAAGAGCATGGTCTTGGGCGATGGGAAGCAAGATAAGTTTGATCCTGTGATTTGGGTCGGAAAGAAAGGCTTGTTTATGGGGCAGGATCCTTGTTGAGTTCACCCTGGCTTTCTTAGGCTAGTATCAGAGTCAGGCACATTCCTGTAGCCAAGGTCTGGATGTGGATCCTCTCAGGCCACTGACAGCTTCTGAGAAACTGCAGGAAAAACTGGCTGCTGTTCATTACCACAGGAGTTATCTGGCTAGCAGTCTGGATGAGCTGAACCTATATCATTTAAATGGAACCTATATCTGTTTTAAATGGAAAAAACATAAAATTGTAGCATTTCTAGTAGAAAACTTTGTGGGCTTGGATTGGGCAGACTTTTTAGATATAACAACACAACACAAGCTCTAAAACAGTAAAGCTGATAGGTGAGATCCCATCAAAAAGTTCTGTTCTTCAAAAGATATTGTTTTAAAAATATTTTATTTCTGCACAAAGCTTCAATAAAAAATTGGCTTTGGGGCTAGAGAGATGGCTCAGCGGTTGGGAGCACTGACTGCTCTTGCAGAGGGCCCAGACCCGTCTTTTTTTTTTTAATTTTATTTATTTTCATATGTGTATGAATGTACTGTCTGCATGTAGGTTTGTGCACCCGTGTCGTGCAATGCCGCAGAGGTCAGAAGCAGGTCTCGGATTCCCCTGGAACTGGAGTTAAAGACGGTTTTCAGCCGCCATGTGGGTGGAGGGGATCGAACCTGGGTCCTCTGCAAGAGCAGTTGATGCTCTTAACCTCTAGGCCATCTCTCCAGCCCCATAAGAACCGTCTTTAACTCCAGTTCCAGGGGAATCCGATGCCCTCTTCTGACCTCCGAAGCATTGCACAACATGGGTGCACCTACCTACACGCAAGCAGTATATTCATATACATAAGAAGTAAAAAGAAGGGGCCGGAGAGATGGCCTAGCGGTTAAGAGCGCAGTCCGCTCTTGCAGAGGACCCGGGTTCCATCCCCAGCACCCACATGGTGGCCTAGAACCGTCTGAAACTCCAATTCCAGGAGAACTCCAGTTCCAGGGGAATCCGACACCCTCTTCTGACCTCCGCGGCATTGCACGACACGGGCGCACACACCTGCATGCAGACAGTACATTCATACACATAGAGAAATTAAAAAAAAAAAAAAAGAAGAAGTAAAAAAAATGGCTTTGAAAAAAATGATTTCTTATTTTTATTTTATGTATATGAGTGTACTGCCTGCATGTTATGTTACTCTAATTGTGCAATGAATGCCCTTGGAGGTCAGAAGAGGGCGTTGGATCCCCCGGAACTGGAGTTTTGGATGGTTGTTAGCTGCCACGAGGGTTCTGGGAATCAATTCTAGATCCCCTGCAAGAGCAGCCAGTGTTCCTAACCGCTGAGCCATCTCTCCAGACCCCAATAAATACTGTTGAGGAGACTATAAGGCAGAGGCTGGGCAGTATACTTGTTAATCACACATGAGGCAAGGGACTTGCATCTCAAATATATAGTGAGATCTCCAAGTTTCAATACAACCCAGTTTAACACCAGAGCAACAGAGGTGAGCTCACACCTCACCTGAGATGTTCTATGAATGGCAGACAAGCATGTTCCAAACAGGCCACTACAACATCCCCCCAGGGACATGCAAATTGAAGACTCAGTGCCTGGCTTCTGCGGTCTGTTTGACTTTCTGCCTTACAAACTCCCATACTGCTGCAGAGAACAAAAGATGGCTCAGCTTCGCAAAACAGCTTGGCAGTAACTTGAAAGTCATCTTCTTAATCTTATCTTACATCTTAGTTATTGCAAACCTAGGTATTTATCCAAAATAAATACCAGGCCATTAAAGGATGAGCACACAAAGGTACACAGATGTTTTATCTGCAGTAGCCCCCAGGTGGAAACAATCAAATGTGCTTCAATTAGGAATGGATAAAACATACCGTGGTATATCTACACCATGGAGTACTGCTCAGCAGGGAAAAGAAATCAGGCAAAAGACAGTATATTTCATTAATATGGAATTTTAGACTTTGAGAGGAGAAATTCCCCTCCTCCTCCTCCTCCTCCTCCTCCTCCTCCTCCTCCTCCTCCTCCTCCTCCTTCTCTTTTTTTTAAATTTTGAGAAGGGTCTCATTGTAAACATACGATGTAGACCAGGCTGGCCTAGATCTCACAGAGATCACCTGGTTCTGCCTTCCGAGTTCTGGTATTAAAGGTGTGCATCACCATGCCCAGCAAGTTGTGCTTACTAACCCCCTTAACACCGCCGCCAAGCTGCTGTAAGAACAGTGCTAGGCTCAGTTCCCTTCCGCTTCTTTCAAGATTAGTGGGGTCTGGGTGTCTCCTGTGTCCCCACGCTGAACCCGGGAGACATTTCTCTGGCGGCACCGCAGCCGGGATGCCAGAGCACCTCCCCCTCCCCGGGAGCAGGGCAGGACACCGAGGTAACTCTGGGCTTTGGTGAGGGAGACCCCGTTGACTGTGTTAAAAGTTCTAAATAGGCTTTTTTTTTTTTTTTTTGTGTTTTTTAATCTCCACTACAGAGAAAGCCGTTTAAGCAAGCGAGTACACCCAAGTGCAGGGACTGGAACTTTCTAAAAGAAATGTTGGGAAGACGCAAGGCAGACCAGAACGGGAAGTCTACAGCTGTCGGGAAGTCTACAGCTGGACGCCGGCCGCGGCTCCCGCGGAAGGGGAGGCAGAGCGACCCGGGGCTGTGGAGCCCCCGCCCCCCCTTCCTCGCAGGCCTCGGGAACCCCCGCCCAGGAGCCAACCATTTGTGTCACACTGTGACAATTATTCTGCATAAAATTATCATTAAAAACCCTAATTTTTCAGCCTCCAACCCCGCCAGTGGCCTTTTAGCATTCTCCAGCGCGGCGACTGCAGGCCGTGATCAGCGGCTCATTACCGCGGCGTGGCGCCCCGCGCGCCCGCAATCAAGCGCTAATTAACCCGCCCGGGGCCGCGCCGGCGGGGCGGGGTCGGGGAGGGTCCGGTGCAGGCCTTCGGGACACGGTTCCGGGCCCGAAACATGGGTCAGACACAGGTGGGACTGGGGACTGACTTGGTGCAAGGCCTGGGGACCTGGGCCTGAGGACTAGTGTCAGACCTGGGGACCAGAGGTCTGGGGAGGCCTGGGTCCTAGGGACAGACTAGTCCCAGGTCTGGGGATGAAGGTCACATAGATCCTGTCCTATGCGCCAGAGTTAGGGCCTCCAGTCTGGGGCCATGGAACAGATAAATGCTCAGCGTGAGAACTAGGGTCAGGATCCCATGCTTAGGGACCAGAGTCAGGGAC
This sequence comes from Rhizomys pruinosus, assembly GCA_009823505.1. Taxonomy (NCBI): domain Eukaryota; kingdom Metazoa; phylum Chordata; class Mammalia; order Rodentia; family Spalacidae; genus Rhizomys; species Rhizomys pruinosus. Next base: position 2,004,443 of record VZQC01005710.1, read on the forward strand.
CTCTGCCTGAGAACAAGGAATTGGGTCAGGGTCCCATGTCTGAGGACCAGGTTAGGACATGGAGACTAGGATCAGTGGCCCTGGAGAGGATCAGGTTTGGTGCCACCTTCTGGAAAGTTCCCAAGGGCGAGACCTGAATCCCACGACTGGTTTGCGGTGCCTGGTGGTCTTACCCGAGGGAGGCTAAGGTGCGGCACAGGTGCAGGGGTGCCAGGCCCTCTGCGCTGAGCAGATTTGGGTCTGCATGGTGCTGCAGCAACAGACGGGCACAGGCCGTGTGGCCCCGGAGACAGGCCTCGTGTAGGGGGCTGCGACCTCCCGGGCTGGTGTCAGGGTCGGCGCCACGTTGGAGCAAGTGCAGCACACAGGCTGTGTGGCCGTGGCCGGCAGCGATACACAGTGGAGTGGTCAGTTCTCGCTTGTACTCCAAGGTCCAGAGGCCTGGAAGGGAGGGGAGATGGTGTAAGGTGAATGGGGGCTGGTGGTCTGTGGCCTAACGCCAGAGGGTGAATCCTGTTAGAGGTAGGTACCAGGGGAGGAGCCCCTCAACAGTATAGAGACATGCATACCAAAACAAAGAACAGAGACATACTCAGTGAAGGACAGGGTCCCTAGAGAAAGAAGAGTCTGGAAGAACTACAAGTGAGTCAGAGAGGTAGGCTGGAGGGACTCTCCAAATGTGTGGTGAGAGGGGTTAGATTTAGACTTAAAGGGTGGTCCATCAGGAAGAATGGATAGATGGATGGGGGCCAGGTATTCAAGTGCAGAAAGACTTCTTCCAGGCTCCGAATTGGGCTTAACTTGAGAAACAGCAGGCTGTGGAATTTTCCAGAATCTAACCTTCTGTGGCCTACCCCTTCATCATTAGAAAGGAAAATACAAAACAAACTGACCCTGTCACCAAGGTTTGCTGAAGAAAAGGCTGGGGAGAAAGTTGGGTACCCTTGGAAGCCTCTGCAGAAGGCCACTTTGATGAGGCAGGCCATGTTGCACTGTTCTGCCTTGTTTCTTTGCTGTGTGTGTGTGTGTGTGTGTGTGTGTGTGTGTGTGTGTGTGTCCGCTCTTTCTTGATGGATGAATGGAGCAAGTGCTCTATATTTACCTTCTCTGAACACTTCCGGGCTTCACAAAGCTGGGGCAAGGTTGTTAGTGGCCAGGAGCACCCGTGGAAGGGGGGAGGGATCCCTGGTGAATACCATCAAGGACAGACACTCACATGGCGGGAAGGCCTGTAATGATGGAAGGATCGATACAGTGACTGTAACGAGCTGTACAGGAGACCCTTTGTCCGGTCACCTCCCTTTCTGGGATCCATGCTGCGCTGTTTTCAAACATCACTCATTAATTACCCACCTGTGTGTGGGAGAGAATCCTAGCCTGCTGTTTTACCCCAAAGGCCCAGCCTGAAGCCCACTGCCCACTCAGTGGGGGGAAGGGAAGGCCTGTCATCCCTGGTGTGGAGGGACAGTGGTCAGGGGCCTAGGGTATGTATGCGTGTTTGCGTTTGGACTGTCTTTCATAGAGTGCTTATGGGATTTGGGAGGGTAGTTGTCTTCCTTCAGGAGAGTGATCGCCTGCGTTCTTGCAGGGGTTAAGCTTTGGATCCTTGCTTTGGCCTGCGTATTGACTTTTCCAGGGTGTGCACAGTTCCCAGCCTACCCTGCTGCCTTGCCCCCACTCCTAGCAGCCCTGTTCACCCTGGATTCCTGTGCTGTGGTGATGAGCTTCCTCCATAAGAACATCTGAGTTCTGTGCTGGGAGATGCTCAGTTGGTAAAGGGCTTGCCACAGAAACATGAAACCCGAGTTCCATCCCCAGAACCCATGCTTAGAAGCTGGGAGTGGTGGTGCCTATGTGTAACCCCTGGGGGAGAAGACCGAGACAGGAAGGTCCTTGGGGCTCACAGATCAGCCAGCCTGGCACAGTTGGTGAGCCTCGGGTCAACAAAAGACTCTGTCTCAAATAAAAAAAACAAGAGTGGAGAGTACCTGAGGATTGACACCTGAGGTTGGCCTTTGGTGTACATGGGTGTGCATGAGCCCTCCCCCCACAACACACAGACAGACAGACAGACAGACACACACACACACACACACACATACACACACGCACGCAAGAAACCTGTCTTCTGCAAGTCAGAGTCACTTGCCCATGATTGCCACTCCTTGCCCCAGTTCAGCCGTTCCTCTGGGCTATCAGCTACCTGGGGCCAACCTTGGGACTGAGCTGGATGGGTCAGCATCCCACCGAAGAGGGGCTCAGATGAGCTTGCTGAGTGTACAGGGAGCACCTCCTTAACAGTGGCCCTGAAACTGGCCACTAGGAAGGCTTCTGGTGACAGAGGGCACAGTAAAGGGTGTTGTGTCCCAAGCCCCTTCCTTCCTGGTCTTCTCTGAGCCTGTGCAGTACTAACTCTGGTCCTGTGCTGTCAGCACACTGACCTCTGCCCAGCAGATGCACTGCAGAAAGCCAACAGAGGAAAGAAAGGAACTAGATTTTGGATTTCAACATGTGATGGGTTAGACTCATGCTCACCTGTGATCTTAGCATTTGAGCATGTGTTTGTTCAGGGTCAGGAAACATGTGAATTGAAAAATAAAGCATGAATTGAGCATTTAACATCAATAATGTATATTATCTAATACTATATATATAGTACATTATATTCATGTCCACTAGATATATTAAGCATGTAATATTCAAATAAAATATTACATATTACATAAAATTAATTTTTGTACATAAAATTATATTCCATTTTCATATAAGCAAGTATTAAAGATTCAAATATTACATAATACATTATATTATTTCTGCACATACCATTATTATCCATAAGCATATCAACTAATACTACAAATCCATTATATCCGACAAAATCTCTATAATTGTATTTTCACTTAACTACAACTAGTCTATTCTTGATGGTGGTTGGCATTCGTGGTGGAGGGGAGGGGCCCAGAGAGGCCTCACTAAGAGGTGGTACAGCCTGGAACAAGACTGCTACCTCATGCTGTGCATGCACAACAGCTTTTTGGCAATTTTTTTTGGTTTAGTTTCCCCTTCTTTTTTTTTTTAATTTTTTTTTAAAATTTTATTTATTTCTGTATGTGTATGAATGTACTGTTTACATGCAAGTTTGTGCACCCGTGTCATGCAATGCCACGGAGGTCAGAAGAGGGTGTCGGATTCCCCTGGAACTGGAATTCTGGAATTGGAGTTTCAGACGGTTCTCGGCCACCATGTGGGTGCTGGGGATCGAACCCGGGTCCTCTGTAAGAGCGGTCAGCGCTCCTAACCGTTAGGCCATCTCTCCAGCCCTCCCCTTCTTTTAAAAAAATTTATTATTTTTATTTTATGAGTATGAGTGTATTGCCTACATGTGTGTAAGTGCACCTGTGTTTTGCAGTGCCTGAGGAGGTCAGAAGAAGGCATTGGATTCCTTTGGAACTGGAGTTACAGATGATTGTTAGCTGCCATGTGGATATTGAGAACTGAACCCAGGTCCCCTGGAAGAGCAGCCAGTGCTCTTAACCACTGAGCCACCTCTCCAGTCCCTGTGCTGTTTCTTTGGATGCTAACTCTCCCACATTCCTTGCCTCCCAGAGCTCACAAGTCAGGAACATGGGACACTAGCCACAGATCCTCAAATTCCCATTGTCTGCATTCTGACACTGGAACTAACAGGGGGTGAAGGTGCCCAGTGCAGGCTGCCAGCCTTAAAGTCTGGATATAGCAGGACAGGCATCGAAAGCCTGCACATTCTGGGTTGGGAAGAAAGGGACAGCTCTCACTTGTATGGGGGGGGGGTCTGCCTGCCTGTCCAGCACACAGTGGCCGCATCTGTGCACCAGCAGAGCATGCAGACATACAGGACACAGGCCCTCTGCATTTCCTTCCCTTCTCTTCCTTATTCTCAGGCTGTCTCAGGTTCTAGGAGGAGGTGCTGCTGAGAGCCCTGTGATCTCCCCTCTAGATACTGCTTGGGTCTCAGTGCCTCACTCCACCACCAGGTACTGTGGTGTCTAAGGACCTCACACAGCTGTGTGACAGAGGCTGACCTTGTCCAGCACCTTCCCCCAACAGCCAAGATCAACAACTAAATCAGGACTGTTTTCAAAGCAAGAGAGAAGTCCAATATCATCAGAAGGGCGGGTCACCTTTCCAAGAGCATCTTCCACATCCCATCATCAAGAAAGACCAAACACTGGGCGTGGTGGCCCACACCTTTAATCCCAGTACTCGGGAGGCAGAGGCAGGTGGATCTCTGTGAGTTCAAGGCCAGCCTGGTCTACAGAGCAAGATCCAGGCCAGTTGGGACTAAAGGGAGACCCCGTCTCAAAAATACCAAAAAAAAAAAAAAAAAAGAAAGACCAAGCCTCCTTTTGTTATAAATGCTTCTGAAAGGCTGTGTGCCCTACCTACCCAGAAGATACATGCTTTCCTGGAGTGTTAGTGGAAACTTAAACAGGTACAGTTGAGCTTTAGAGGAATCAGGGTACCTGATAGCCCAAAGGTGGCCATAGATTTCACCTGCCACTCCATCTCGTCCTTATTGATCTCAAAAACCACGTTGGCATCCTGGAAGAACTGGTCCATGAGAGGCCGAAGATGGTTGAGGTCTCCTGCAACCAGGGCGGCGTGGTATTCAAGCTCTAGTGTCCCAGCCTTCATCTGAGGCTCTTTCTCCATCTTCTGAAAGATTTGCAGTTTTCCTCTGACTGGCTCTGGCCGTTTCTCCATTACTAAGCAGCTGATTTCAGAACAGCTCTTCAGAGGGGAAGATGGCCTTCTAGAACATATTCTATTTCTACTGTCATTGCTTGATTGTCCTCCAGTTGCGGCCAGATGGCGGTGTATTTATAACTCCTGTGGGCTCTGATTTGATAGTGGTTACTTGATATGACCAAGGTCATGTGACCACTGAGATGTTACAGTGCTCAGTCACCCCCGTGATTGTATAGATGCTAACTCTAGAAAATGACATTTGGCCTGTTTCAGCTCAGCTCTGCACATGTTGAAAAGAGACACAGGCACATGCTTTACTGTGACAGACTCTTGATCCCTCTTATCTACTGTTTGGCCAGGTGATCCCAGCTTTACATAACATCAAACATACCTGTTTTGTGCAGGTCAAGTGATGACTTTGTTAATATGACTTCAATGTCCACAATCCTTAGCAAGTAAGAAATATCCTGTCCAGTTTATAAAACAAAAGTGCCATGTTTAGACTGGGAGACACAGGTCTTAAACTCAAAGGAAAGAAACTAATCTTTATGAGGCGCCAGGTGTACACCAGTTGCTATTTACGGATTGTGATAGCCCCTTAGAATAACAGGCTTGGGGAGGAAAAGGTGGGGCCAGGGTCACTCACCAATGTGTGGAAAGCTGTGATCAGAGCTTGTTTGTGTTCCAGAACCTGTCCCTCTCACTCCCTGGGGCCAATGTGCCACACTGCCCAGATCCCAGAGCTGACCCATACAATCCACGTTGTCAGACGCTGCCAGTGCAGAAAGTCCTGTTGCTGGAGTGTAAACACTGCTGGAAGGAGGTGCTGGTGCTGGCTCCTGTGAGGCGCTCTTAGGAGGCTGGAGCAGAAAGCCCTTGCCACTCGCCAGCCCTCCACTTCTACACTGAGAGATGCCCTCCACTTCTACACTGAGTGGCTTCTATATTGAGAGATGTTTGAAAAAAATCAAGTGGCTGAAGCTGGGCATGGTGGCACACGCCTTTAATCCTAGCACTTGGGAGGCAGAGGCAGGCAGATCTTTGTGAGTTCAAGGCCAGCCTGGTCTACAGAGTGAGTTCCAGGACAGCTGGGACTACAGGGAGACCCTGTCTCGAAAAGACCAAAAAACAAAAAAAAGAGTTTAAGGCCAGTCTTGGCTACATAGTGAGTTCCAAGCTAGCCAGCGCAAACCACTAACAACTAACACCTTGTCTCGGGGCTGGAGAGATGGCCTAGCGGTTAAGAGCGCTGACCGCTCTTACAGAGGACCCGGGTTCGATCCCCAGCACCCACATGGCGGCTGAGAACTGTCTGAAGCTCCAATTCCAGGAGAAATCCAGTTCCAGGGGAATCCGAGACCCTCTTCTGAACTCCGTGGCGTTGCACGACACGGGTGCACAGACTTGCATGCAGACAGTACNGGAAAGCAGACAGATGGATCCCTGGGGCTCCCTGGCCAGCCAGCAGAGCCTAGTCAGTGATCTCTGGGCCAAAGTGAGACCCTATCTTAAAAAACAAGGTGGAAGGCTCCTGAGGAATAGCTCTAAAGTCAGGGTCTCTCACTGAACCTGGAAGCCACCTACCAGACTAGACTAGACTAGTTGCCGGCAGGTCCTAGGGGTCTTTCTATCTCTGCCTCCTCAGCACAAAAATTACAGATGTGTGCTGCTGTGCTTGGCTTTTGATGTGGGTGCTGGGGCTTGAATTAGGTCCTTGTGCTTGAGCTGCACGAACTTTACACACTAAGCTCTCTCCCTAACCCCTTGTTATTTTTGTATGTATATGTATGTGGTGTGTGAATGTGTGCATACATATTTGTATATATGTGGGCGTGTGTGTGTGTGTGTGTGTGTGTGTGTGCACATTTGCAGGGTGGAGGCCCAGTCACTCTCCACCTTGTTCAGTGAGACAGGGTCTCTCAGTTGTTGACTGAGTAGCCTAGTTGGCCAGCTGGCTCTGGGGACTCTCTCTGTCCTCTCTGTTGCTATGATTAACACCGTGACCCAAAGCAGCTTTGTGCTGGGGAAGAGTTATTTCATCTCATCTTACAGGTTATGTTGTCTGTCATCAAAGGAAACCAAGGAAGGAATTGCTTACTGGCTTACTCCCTCTGGCTGCTCATCTACCTTTCTTAAACAACATGGGCCCTTTCAACCTTCCAATATGGACTGAAGACTCATGTATCTCCAAGAATCCTCCAAACCTTCAGTGCCAGATGGGGATTGCTGAGACATCCAACTTGTGGACTGAGATACTACTGGGGTTTCAGGCTCTTCGGAGTATAGACTGCCATTGTTGGACTACCAGGCTGTATCATGGAGACCAGTACAGGAAGATCAAGACAGGACACGGTGCTTACTGGACCTCATTTGGTGACCGTGAGAAGGGAAAACCCCAGTGTGGGGCACAAGGGCAGGACTGATGGTGGTTTGGGCTTGCCAAGGAGGAGCCTTCAAACATGACATCTTTCAGCCTAATAAAAAAAATCATAAGATGAAGATGCTAAAACCTATGATATATGTGGTATGCATGTGTGCATATTTTAGAGTGATGCATATTGGAAGGAATAACAACAATAACAGCAGCAACGAAACGACTGGGTCAAGAATTGACTAAAATGGTGAGCTTCTGCTCGAAACAGTAAACTTCTGGATTGAGAATTTTGAGAGAGACTGAGAAAAAGATTAAAAACATGTTTGGCAGAGTGCATGAGCTCTGGTGGGGTGGGGGTGCAGGGAAGGGGGCATGGGTTTAGATTTGATTTGTAATGTAATTTTGTATGAAATGTACAGAGCTTCAATGAAACATTGGCTTTGTAAAGAAAAAAAGTTTGCTTTGAAGAAAATACAAAACTATGGGCCCACCTGCCTAGGGATGACACTGTTCACAGTAAGCTGGGCTCTCCTACTTCAATTAGCAATTAAGAAAATACCTCACATGGGCTGGAGAGACGGTTCAGGAGTTAAGGACACTGGTTGCTCTTGCAGAGGACCCAGGTTTGATTCTCAGCACCCATGTGGTGGCTAACAACCACCCCTAACTCAAGTTCCAGAAGATCTGATGTCCCCTCTGGGCTCTGTGGGTTTTGTGAAACATTGGTGCAGGTACGCGTATGTAGGCAAAACACTCATATGACAAAAATAAATAAAAATAAAACACCTCAGAGACATGGCCAGATGACAGTTTGATGGATAAAATTCCTCAGTTGAGGTCCCCTCTTCCCAGGAGACTCTAGTTTATGTCATGCAGCCAGCACGGCCTCTCTCCACCTCCTGGCTGCCAACATGGAACTTGGGACCCATGGGATCTCATGTCTACGTGGTGTGGTGAGCAAATGAAGCATCCAGGGCAATGGAGATGATGCACCCAGCGACGGAGACGCATCCAGCGACGGCGGAGACGCATCCAGCGACGGAGACCGTCTCGAGTCCAGCAATGGGGCTGTCGGGCCGTACATCCACTTCTTAAGCATCCCTTTAGCCCACGTTCTCAGTCTCCCTGGCACACTCGAAACTGCCTTGTGCTCTCTGAGGGCCCCCGAGCCCATGTTGGTGCTCGCACTGGTGGTGCACTGTGTCCGAGAGTCCCTCGGCCTTTGCTCACTCCTTCCACCATTTTCCATAAGAAGGGAGAACCCAGCAAAGGAAGGCCTTTGCTCCTCCTTCTCGGGAGGCTGTAGGAGAGGACAGGAAATCAAGCACTGGTGCTTTAATCCAGACCGTGATGGTTAATCCCCACTGACCAGATTGAGAACGGCATGGAACACAGGTCTGGATGTGTTTTTGAGGAAGTTTCCAGGCAGGTTTAAGTAAACCCGTGAGCACTTTATCCACAGAGCCCTCTTCTCAGCCCAGGACTTTGAACTAAATGTATTTTGCATTGTGAGATGAAAACGAAACTTTTGGGCTCAGGGGTAGAATATTAAGCTTTTAATTTAATTTTTATCTTATGTACAGGAATGTTTTGCCTGCATGTATGAAAATGCACCCATGTTGGGCAGTGCCCTCAGAGGTCAGAAGAGGCAGATCCTCTTCCCTCCCTCCAGCCTATGGTTACCAATTATCTTGAGGGAATTCATGTAGACCAGACAAATTATCTGTAACTGGAGTTACAGATAGCTGTTAGTCACCATGTGAGTGCTGGGAATCGAACCCGGGTCCTCCACAAGAGCAGCCAGTGCTCTTCACCACTGAGCCATTTATCTGGTCCTGGAATATTATGATTAAAAATGACATGTTTGGGTGACCAGGGGTAGAGCTGTGATAGTTCATCTTCTTTTGTCAAGTTAATTAGACTTAGAATTGCCATGGATACACACTTGTGGGGGTATCGAAGAGGCTGTTTCCCAGGGTTAACTGAACACGGGAGACTCGCATCAGTGTGACAACAGCATGCCGTGGGCTGGGGTCCTGGAGTGAACGAGAAGTAGACAGCACACAGAGCAGCAGAGGTCTCTCTCTGTTTCTGGCTGTGGACACAGTGTGATCAGCCACCTTGGGCTCCTGCTGACACAGCTAGTCCATGTTTGCAACCGTGCCTTTCCCAGCACAATGGACTGTAACTTCAACTTTGAGCCAAAGTAAAACCTTTTGCTAGGCTGCTTTTGACAGGCAGTGTGTCACAGTAGCAAGAAGTGTCTGATACACCTGTCTTTACCCTTGTTATACCTCAGAATCATGGGCTGACCCAAGGTCTGGAACCTTCCCGTGATGCTCAGACTCCTCCCCTCTGCTCCACAGAGGAAAGCCTGCTGCAGAGGGATGAGGCCCGCTGTCTGTCTATCAGGGCTGTCTTCACACAGGCAGATGAGGGATGCTGGCTGTGCGGTAGAGGCAGAGGGCACAGGCATGAGAGGCAGTGCTGGGGGAGGGGCTGCTTGGCTGTGGCTGCTTTGCCCAATCTGCAGGGATATTAAGCTCTTCACAGCCTTCCTTTCTCCGAGCATAGGCATGGGGCCATCTTATTTTCCTCAAGCTAATTGTTTGTAATAAGATCCATTTCTGGAGGACTCGTTCAAGCACAGCTTTAATATGAGCTGACTTGAGCTTGCATCTCACTTTAAACTGGAGGATGTTTTGGGACCTGTTGTAATTTGTCATTGGATATTATTAAAAGGGGTGGCAGTAAGTCCGGGGATAAAAGCCGGTGCTCTCGGCTAAATTTAGTCTTCTGTGTGTTTTTGCCAGCACTTCCGTCAATGTCCAAGTTCGACTTCAGCAGAGTCAGGAACAGATTTCGTTCTTTGAAAGAGCTGTAAAAATAACTCACGGCAGCCGGTGTTGCCTTCCTGAGTGAGATATGCTGGTGACTTCACAGGCCTGGCAGAGAGTTGACTTTATTTTAAAGAACAAGAATAAGAATGTGGTTGATGATTATAGTAAGTAAGAAAACCAACCTATTTATTCAGTGAACATTGATAGTGTTTTAGAGTATGCTTTAAGGTTTTGCTGGTTCAAAAACAAAAACTCTATCTGCAGGTGTCATATAAGTAAAAAACAGAGAAATCAATGGCTAGAAGACCCAGTCATCAGGAGTTGTCTAGGCTTCCTTTCCGTCAGCTGAGTGCTGTCCCACCCCTAAGGGACTGGGACAGCACTCAGGGCTCTGGTTGGGACTCCTTCTCTACTTGTTTCCAAATGATTCTGTCCATGCACACCTAGCTTGGGCCAAACTCTCTCTCTCTCTCTCTCTCTCTCTCTCTCTCTCTCTCTCTCTCCTTTTCTTTTTTTTTTAATTTTATTTATTTTTGTATGTGTATGAATGTACTGTCTGCATGCAGGTTTGTGCACCCGTGTCGTGCAATGCCACGGAGGTCAGAATAGGGTCTCAGATTCCCCTGGAACTGAAGTTCTCCTGGAATTGGAGTTACAGACGGTTCTTAGCCGCCATGTGGGTGCTGGGGATCGAACCTGGGTCCTCTGCAAGAGCGTCGGTGCTCTTAACCACGAGGCTATCTCTCCAGTCCCCTCTCTCTCTCCTTTTCAACTTAGTTGTGATCAAGTTTTTGTCAACTTGATACAAACTAGAGATACTTGGAGCTAGAGAGCTGTCTCAGCAGTTTAGAGCACTGGCTGCTCTTGCAGAGGACTGGGGTTTGATTCCCAGCACCCACATAGCAGCTAACAACTGTCTGTAACTCCAGTTCTAGGGGAGCCGACTCCTCTTCTGACCTCCTCAGACATTTGCATGACAGGAGTGCACTGACATACATGCAGGCAATACACTCATACACATAAAATTAAAAACAAACAAAAAGCCAAACTAGAGATACTAAGGAAGAGGAAACCTCAGTTGAGGAACTGCCCCATCGGACTGGCCTGTGGGCATGTCTGTGGGGGCATTTTCTTAATTATTAATTGATGTAGGAGGGCCCAGCCCACTGTGAGTTGTGCCACCCCTGGACAGCTAGGTCTGGGCTAAGGTAACAGAGCGAGCCAGTAACCGGGTTCCTTCATGGTCTCTGCTTCAGCTCCTGCCTTGGCTTCCCTCAAAGATGGACTGTGCCTTGGAAGTATGAGGCAATTTAAACTCTTTCCTCTCCAAATTGCCTTGGTCATTTTTTTTTAATCACAGAAACAAAAAGTAGTAACATTAGTCAAAACCAATTTGTATATTGTAATGGCAAGCAAGAAGCACGGAGAAACACCACACAGTGATGATCCTGTCAAGAACCCTTCAACAGTTAGCTGGTGGCCAAGAGTTCCTTGACCCAAAGAACTCTTGACCCAGAAGAGAGGCAGAACAGGGCTTACAAGGCTTAAACCATAATTACATCATGCCAGGGGCAAAGCCAATAACTGTGGTTACATCAGATCACCATAGTTAACCAGACCAGGGCCAGGCCAGTTACCAAAGAGGTTTTCAGTTAACAAAAAGTTTATGTACTCTCTGAAACTGCAGGTGTATCTGGGAGAGGACTTTTTGCCTGGCTAGTTTTAAGTTGCCTAGTATTGTAGAAACAATGTTCCTGAGATTGCAGGTGCAGTCTTCATGGGACTGGTCTGCCTGACTACAGTAAGGGAGATCACAGGGGAGGGGCTGGGCAGAAACACACAGTGAGCAGAAGTCAGCTAGAATAACATGGAGTCAGTTTGGCTATTTGATATGTCCCCCAGATGTGACACAGGTCTTGCCTTCTCTGCCAATTCAGTCAGAATGAAAAACCTAACATCTCTCAAGAGTGAATTTGTATATAAGCTCCTGAAAAAATTTCAAAACCTCGGAGGAAGTATGATAAAGCAGAAGGATCCAAAGACTACAGTTTAAGCCCAGCATTCGTGGTGCCCACCTTTAATCCCAGCACTTGGGAGGCAGAGGCAGGTAGATCTCTGGGAGCCTGAGGCCAGCCTGTTCTACATAGTAAGATCTAGGCCAGCTGGACCTACAGGGAGACCCTGTCTCAAAAAGCCAAAAAATAAAATAAAATAAAAATACTACAGTTTAGTTTTCAAGTGGGGGAAAAATTGAGATTCCTTATGCTCATGGACTTCAAGTAGCTCTGGATTATTGTTTGAGAATGTTTTCAGAAAGGTTACTTGGAGCTATGTGGGGTCACTAGGAGCAGGTCTTGGTAAGCAGGAAGAACTGTGGTTTGGGATGTGATTATTTGTTTCCACACAGCAGGGGTGGAGTGCATGCATTTCAGCCTGTGGTGGAGAGGATTGTGAAGGCTTTTCAGAGAAGATAAGAAATTATGGCTCTTAGCCGGGCGTGGTGGTGCACACCTTTAATCCTAGCACTTGGGAGGCAGAGGCAGGCAGATCTTTGTGAGTTTAAGGCCATCCTGGTCTACAGAACAAGTTCCAGGACAGCTGGGGCTACAGGGAAACCCTGTCTCGAAAAGACCAAAAAAAAACAACAACAACAAAAAAAAAGGCTCTTTTTGAAGGGAAAACCTGGCTAAAGATTGCGGTGGAGAAGAAGCAACACCACCTCAGAGCTGTGGTCGGCACCGTGGGCCGAAAGTGGAACCACCTGCAGAGCTTAAGAGCCGCTGATGGCTGGAACCCAGCTTGGAGATGCTCAGTGATGGGCTGGGCTGTAGCTCAGACAGGGGACCCACTGGGGACCCTGTAAGCCTGTCTGCAGCTAGGTTGAGACCTCTGTTCCAGAAGTGCTGGAATGCTTCAGTCCTGCCCTGAACATCACACTGACTGGTAATTTGAACAAACATATGGAGGAATAGCTATCAGATGGGTGACCTAGGACATGATGCAATTAGGATTCCTCATCGGGGCAGAGCAGCAGGCGGACTCAGTCAGTGCTCCAAGCCGGTGAGAGGACGACACTGGGCACGTAAGATCCTGTTTCCCATGAACTGGGGTTCTTACACTGCCACCCGTGGCTCCAGGTCCTCCTTCCGACTTTGGAGGCTTCTGTTGTTTGCCTGCTCAGAGTCAGTTGGTGCCATGGGTACGCCGATGCCCACACTCAAATTTAGGTGGCATAAATGGAGCGAGTTATCTGAAGCTATTTTAAACGATCAAAGCAGGTCTGTACAGGAATGGTAACTTGTGTCAGTGAAGGGTCAGTTCAAGGTCACTTTCTTTGGTTTTCAGAACCCAGAGTCTTCCCTGGAGTCCCCGAGGGGACTGTGCTTTGCTGGCTGGGGTCTCCTTTGATCTCTGTTTTGAGGCTGTGCACATCTGCCTACCCCCCACCCCTCACCCCCTGCTATCCAGTGGTGCAGAGTTGGCTTGATTTTTCTTGGTCAGCTTTGTTTCCAGCCGGGCCACTAATAACATCATTTAGCACCATTAGCAGTTCTGCTGAAGATGTACAAATGTCTATCATAGCTCACACAAATTTAGAAGACCTTTCTCCTCCAGTTCTGCTTCCTGTTTCTCTGATGTCACCATTAAAATCCTCCCTCTTTTCCTTGCAGTGAGTGTGAGTCCACATACACTTTGACCAGGGAGCTGGTCTCAGGAATGCTTATGAACGCAAAGCTCTCCTGGAAAAAGAGATTCTAACGAATGCAATTTCTCCGGGTACATTTACTGTTTTTTTTAGTTCTTCAGATGAACTAAGGAACGATGCCAACTCTGTGGAGGCCGCTGGTTTGTATGCTAGGCCGTGGCAGGGAGCTAAACAAATGTAACCAAAGAGCATGGAATGAATTTAGGAGGGGGAGACAACAGTCCAAGCAGGAGACGATGCCCAGCTTTTGTCTGAATGACTAAGTGAATAGTTACTGCTCCACCCTTGAGCCAGGTGGTAACTGGGCTTGAATATGATTTTGCAAAGAACATTTTGGGGGATTTAAATAATAAGCATCATGTTCTGTTCACAGGCGGCATAAAAAATAACGGAGTCTTGTCAGATAAATACCTAATGAGAGAATTTTGCCTTTTGAGATCCAGTGAGATGAAAAAGATACCGTCTACCTGGAGATTATAATGGGGGCACACAAGGGGCCGTATTTGAATAGTAATTCTTATTTTCATGTCATGCCAGGATCTTGGCTTCCTGTCACAGAGCTGATAAATGGTCTTCATCTTCCTCACAGTATCTGAGGATTAATGCTGCCGAAACTACGAACAGTCCAACCAGGCCTGAACTGGGGCTGGTGGCTTGATGGCAGGGCTGGATTTTCTTCTTAGCTCCAACTCCCATGAGTCGCAGCTGAGAGAAAGGGCTCCTGAAGCAGCAGGGCACCCTGCACTCCTCTCATGCTCTTGAGGGAGAGCCAAGGGGTGTGTGCCGCCTCGGGCCACTGGAAAGTGTCTGGTTTCTGCCTAGATTCAAGTGTCTTAAGTATGGGGATAGATGGGTACAGGGTTTCAGTCTTGCGGACCTGTGAGTCTGTGCTTCTTTCTTTTCTTCCTTCCTTCCTTCCTTCCTTCCTTCCTTCCTTCCTTCCTTCCTTCCTTCCTTCTTTCTTTCTTTCTTTCTTTCTTTCTTTCTTTCTTCTTTCTTTCCTTATTCCTTTTTGAGAACAGGGTTTCTCTGTAGCCCCAGCTGACCTGGACCTCACTAAGTAGACCAGGCTGGCCTCTATCTCAGAGATCTGCCTACCTCTGCCTTTCGAGAGCTGGGATTAAAGGTGCGAACCAGCATGCCCTGCTTGCGTTCACTTTCTTCAACACGCCCATCTGTCCTGCTGACGGTCAGTATGGTTCCTTTCCAATGGAAGTGCTTTTGTGATTCGCCTACACTGCCATCCTAGGATGATGGTGTCTCCCCCATAGCCTCCCAGCTGCAGGCCTGACCACAGCTTCACAGTCCTTTCCTGGTCACATTCTTTCTGGAAATTTCTGAAGGCTGAACTTCCTTCAGCCCACCTTCTATTTTTCCTTTTCTCATTACTATCTTAAATAAGCAGCCGGGTAAATGCACAAAGCTCCGTCTTTGACTTCCAGGACACATCCACCCACGTTAGTCACACAGACATTAATATAAAAAATGTTCAAGTATCTTCACCTCCGCTCTGAATAGCAATGTTAGTGCAGCACACCTCATTTAACAAAACATTAAAACATTTTACTTCCTCAGATCAAGTGTATCTATTAATAATGACTTAAATTATCTGTACCAATTTCACATTATTAAGAAATCTCATTCCCACCGTGTGGAGAACATGATGGGGGAAGGAACCACCCCAGCAACTTATTTTCTCAATGACGCTATAGAACCCAGTGCAATGTAGAACAAGGTCACTTCTTGTAAACACTGTGCTCTCAGTTAAAGGTGGGCTAAGATGGTGACACTTGCACTGACGCCCCAGAAGAGCTTCAGACACAAAGGTGCCCTTGAACAATGTGTTTCCACTGTGGCTGGGTTTAACACAGAGCGGCCAGGTCTTCTGTGTGCAGAACCATGAGTAAATAGGCCTGGCAGGACATTTATAGACTCTGGGGACGTTGCTGGAGAGCTGTCATCAGAGCTTTTCTGATGAAGCTGGTGAAGTTTCCTTTACAACTGTCCCAGGGATTTAATTACATGATGAAATTGCAGCTCTGCCTCTTGAGACAAATTGCATGTTCAACTGATTGTTTTCCATGAGTCTCACACAGGGAGCAGGATACTTCTCTCTTGAATCTGGATTGGTCTGATTGTTGTGCTGATCAAGTTCTGTGTCCCTGTCAGGAACCGGAAGTTCATTGGGCCTGCTGGGATTTCATCCCAGTCCTTTTACAAAGGTCCAACTAAGGGAGATTTCATCTGAGGGGTTGAAAGTTCTTTAGAGTTCTTTTTTCCTTAACTGTTTTTTAATCACATTTATTTATTTCTGTATGTGTTTATGTACGTGTATTTGCGTTTATGTGCGTGCATGTGCGAATTTCCTATGGTACATGTGTGTGGAGGTCAGTGAACAGTATTGGGGGAGTCAGTTCTTCTGCCATGTGGGTCCCAGGAATGGAACTCAGCTTCTCAGTTTTGGTGGCAAGCCCATTTATCCAATGAGCCAGCCATCTTGCTGGCTCTGGAGTTATTTATTTATTTATTTATTTTATTTTTTTATGTATATGAGTGTACTGTCTGCATGTAGGTTGGTGCACCTGTGTCGTGCAATGCCTCGGAGGTCAGAAGAGGGCATTGGATTCCCCGGAACTGGAGTCAAAGATGGTTCTCAGCCATGTGGGTGCTGGGAATTAAACCCGGGTCCTCTGCAAGAGCAGTCAGTGCTCTTAACTGCTAGGCCATCTCTCCAGCCCTGGAGTTACTTTTTACTGGCAAAAATGTATAATTTTGCCAGGCATGGTGGCGCATGCCTTTAATCCCAGCACTTGGGGGGCAGAGGCAGGTGGATCTTTGTGAGTTCAAGGCCTGCCTAGTCTACAGAGTGAGCTCCAGGCCAGCTGGGACTAAAGGGAGACCCTGTCTCAAAAAGACAAAAAATAAGTATAATTTTAAGCCTCCATCAGGAAAACAGGAAAAAATTATATCATTCTAAGTAAATATTAAATACACATAATATCCAAGTTGACTAATTTAAAATGTAGGTTGTAGGGCTGGGGAGACAGCTCAATGAGTGCAGTGCCCACCACACAAGCACAAGGACCCCAGTGCAGACCTCAGCACCCACGGCAATGTCCGGCACGTCAGACATGGCTGCCCAGCGGTAATCCCGGTGTTCAGGACGGATGACAGGATCCCAGGGCAAGCTGGCCAGCTAGACTGGTGGAGGTGGCAAGCTCTGGGTTCAAGTGAGAGGCCCCACCTCAGTATGTAAGATGGAGAACAGTAGAAAATGCCTGACATCAACCTGTGGCCCCCATGTGTGTTCTCATCTGGATGTGTACAAGTTCCCACATATGTGACACACATATACATACCAGACACATAGACATACGCAAAAAAATGTAAGTTAGGACTGGGTTGTAGCTCAGTAGGTAGAGTGCTTACCTGGCATGCACTTGGGTTTGATCCCTAACACCACAGAAAACTAGGCATGATGGAGCAGGCATGTAATCCCAGTACTCAGAAGTTGTAAGAAAGAGGATCAGAAGTTCAAGGTCATCCTCAGCTACCTAGCGTTGAAGGGCAGCCTGAGCTACATGAAACACTACCTCAAAAAAGAAAATGGCCGGGCATGGTGGCGCACACCTTTAATCC
>VZQC01005710.1:2023882-2053254 GCA_009823505.1 Rhizomys pruinosus
AAAAAAAAAAAAAAAAAAAAAAGAAACTAATTCTGGCTCAGAGTTGAAAGGCACAGTTTATCACAAGTGGGGAATCGAGAAGCAATTGGTCACATGACACCCATCATCAGGAAGTAGAAGGGGATGGATGCAGACTGCTGCTCAGCTCTCTGCTTCCATTTACAAGGTCCAGGGTCCTAGGAATGACACCACCCACAGTGGGCGGTGCCTCCCATCTTAACGCAGCTAAAATAATCCCCACAGGCATGCCCAGATGTGCATTTCTGGGTGATTCCAGATGCTGTCAAGGACCACAGGGACCTTTGCTGGTTTAGGGAAGGAGAGCTGTAACAGCTCATCTCTGGATTGAATGGGCATTGCAGTCCTTCCCCTGCTTTTCACTCCTCCACACCGAGGAATCTGCTCTTTCCTTCAAGCTGAACGTGACTCTCCTCTAGAGATCCAGTGCCCAGACACCCAGCTGCCCCTTTCCCTCCCCTTCAACAGTCTGCTCTGCCTTGGGTTTGCCAAAGTCGGATCTGTAAAATTATATCTTTCTCCAGTCAGTTGGGAAGACGTTTGCGTAGTTCTTCCTTTGCTCCATTTTCCAGCTCCATTCTTTCTGTTTCTCGGACTCCAGCTAAGCAAGTTAGACTTTTATGCCGACAGTCCATGGTCATTTTATTTTTGATTCTACTGGGTTAAGCCCTTTGTAAACTAGAACAAGACCGCTTCAAGAAAGAGGGACATGGACATTCTTCCAGGTGGGCACACATTGTTGCCAATGGGATTTTATTAGTAAAGGAGGGTCGGGTGGGTAAGCAGTAGCTTCTATGCATTCCCAGCACCCGTCCCTCCACCAATACACTTATATAAAAGAACTTTAAGGTTTGTTTTTTTTTTTTCAGGGAAATCTAACCAGTTTACTCAGGCTTTCCTACAAAGTGAATGGAAATAACCTACATACCAAGTAGCAGCTTCCCCCCCTGCCCCCCATAAAGCCAAAGTCCCCGCATGGCCTCGGTGACCTCTGCTCCCAGTGACAACATGTTAGACAGGGCCCAGCCTCATGTGGTGGGCCTTTTATACATCTCAGCCTCTCCCAAAGTCCCAGAATTTCCAAGTCTCATGAACCTTCTGTGGGAAAACTAGCACTTTGGGGGTGGGGTGGGGGGGATCTCCCTGGGCAGCTGGGCTGTAATCTTAGTTAAGCCCATTTCAAAGAAGAAATAATTTATCCCACACAGGGCCTGGCTAACCCAGAAAGACACCCAGTTCAAAGGTCTCTTGGAGGGGAACTGCAGTGGAGGTTGGAGGTGGGGAGGGTAGCGTGGTGAGTCCCAGTGCTGCTACCAACGTGTGGTACGGATGTTGGGGAGACCTCTCCTCTCCATGTCCAAATCTCCTTCTCTTTAAGTAAAGGAAGCAGATTGGAAGACGAGCACATCCCTTCCTCCTCTGCCATGGCATGATTCAATCTGATTCAGTTCATAAAGTCAAAACACAGGTTTGAGGTTCTGCAAGTTCACCCAGAAGATGCACCATTCTGTCGCCAGCTTTGTTCAATTAAATACAAATGGAACTGCTTAGTCAGGCACTGCTGGACTAGCCAGATTGTCTCTTCTGTCTTGGGAATAGGCTTTGTTCTCAGGAGGCCAGCGGGAGAGATCAGGAAGAGCCCGTACTGCAGTTCTGGGAGGTTAAAAGTGGTCCCACCAGGGCTGGAGAGATGGCCTAGCGGTTAAGAGCACCGACCGCTCTTACAGAAGACTCGGGTTCAATCCCCAGCACCCACATGGCGGCCGAGAACAGTCTGAAACTCCAATTCCAGGAGAACTCCAGTTCCAGGGGAATCCGACACCCTCTTCTGACCTCTGCGGCATTGCATGACACGGGTGCACAAACTTGCATGCAGACAGTACATTGATACACATACAGAAATAAATAAATGCCGGGCGTGGTGGTGCACACCTTTAATTCTAGCACTTGGGAGGCAGAGGCATGCAGATCTCTGTGAGTTCGAGGCCAGCCTGGTCTACAGAGTGAGTTCCAGGACAGCCAGAGCTACAGGGAGACCCTGTCTCAAAAAAAAAAAAAAAGTGGTCCCACCATAGCCCATGGACATTTCTTTCTTTCTTTCTTTTTTTTTTTTTTAAACTTTAAGTTTTCTGTTCAAGGAATATGCTCTCATTCCTTGGCCCAATGGCTGGTCACTGACTTTCCAAATAAGTGACAGCCCAAAGCCTAGGGTTTGCGGCCTCACACAACAGAGCTATAGCTCTCCTCTCTCCTCTGATTTTCAGCCCTTAGTTTCCCAGTTGGGTCCCACTGCCCTGTATGACGTGCCCCATGTGCACTGTGCCAGCCACCGTGCTCCTCCTTTACTGCCACAGCCTCTCAAGAGATGCTCACATCTCCAAGACCAACCTCGGAGATCCCGTATGCTATCTGGTCTGTCTGTATTCTCCTTAGACCTACTGTCTGCCAGGATATGGTACAGAAGAGCAGCCTAGTCACCTTCAGCACCCATGTTATCGAAGGTGCTCATGTTAGTGTTAGAAGGCAGTGGGATTAGGCCTGCTGAGCTGGCCTGCGGAGAGCGTGCTTGCTGCGCCAATGCCATTGGGTCTTTGGACTGTTTCCTGGGCAGAGCGCCTTTGCTGGGGCAGCGTCATCCTGGAAAAGCAGAAAACCTCTTTCCTATTAGCCTCTTTTCTTTTTGTTCTTTCGCAACTCTCCAGTGCGCCTGGCAGTGATGTTAATGGAAGGATGTCATCAGCATACATTACTGCTTTATTAGCCTGTTTCCCCATTTTGATTCTGAAAATATCCTGATTTAGTCTAATTGCAATTTCGCCGTGTTCCACAGGCAGGGACGGTTCATCCTGGGGGGGGGGTGTCGGAGACCCGACCAGTAGGACTTTTCTTCCTGCTCATATGCCTTTGAAGCCAGACCATTAGCTCTAAGGCATACATTTCATCTCGTCCCAGTGTGATTCAACCTGCTTCTGGGACAAACAAGCACCCAGGGTGTGTGTCTTGTAGACAGCAAAGAAACAGGGATTCTAGGTGGCGAGGGGTATTTTTTTCCATTTTCTAAAGAAGGGGCGGTGGCTGCAGCCATCTTATTCCTAAATAATTTAACTATATTCAAAGATAATCTGATGTTATTGTAGGAAAGTGTATTTCTAATAAATTCCACTTGATCTGGGTGAATCAATTCAGGCAGCGCATAATTGAGTCTGTTAGCAAGGACTTTAGCAAGAATTTTGCAATCAGCGTTAATTAAGAAGATGGGACAATAATTTGTGCATAATTCCGGATCTTTTCCTGGCTTGTGAATCAAAGTAATAAGAGCAATGCTCAGGCTGGCGGTGGGATGGTGTCATTACGTTCTGATTTATAAGTACTTAGAAAGGTTTAATTTCATTTTGCTGCGAGCAGGGTCTCCCAGCCCCCACAGTCTCTGGCCGGGTGAGCAGTTGGGTTGGTGCAGCACTGCGCCCCTTCCCTGCCCTGCCAGGGGGGTCCTTCTGCTCACAGTCTCTGCTTTTATTCCCTGGACGAGCATGTCACTCATATGTCCATTCTGTTCTACTCTGAAGACTTTACGGAAATATTTAGAACTAGAGACTCTGGACTATTGATATTATGTGTGTGTGTACATGTGCATGCATGGGTACATGAATGTATATGTTTTAATTGCATGTGCATGTATGTATGTGTGCAGGGAGAGCACAGGTCCTGGGGGTACCAGTTCAAAGGGTTGTGAGATCTCCATAGTGGGTTGGGGCGGTCTTAAGAGACCGTTCAGGGACTGGAGAGATGGCTCAGTGGTTAAGAGCACCAACTGCTCTTGCAGAGGACCCGGGTTCGATCCCAAGCACCCACACGGCAGCTGAGAACCATCTTTAACTCCAGTTCCAGGGGAATCCAACACCCTCTTCTGACCTTCGTGGCATTGCACGACACAGGTGCACAGACCTGCATGCAGACAGTACATTGATACACATAAAAAATAAATTAAATAAAAAAAAGAGATGGTTCAGTGGTTAAGAGCTGTGCTGTTCTTCCGGAGGACCCACGTTTGATTCCCAGCACCCACATGGGGTGGTGTAGAGTGTAGAACTGCCTATAATTCCAGGTCCAGGAGATTCCAGGCCCTCTTCAGGCCTCCCTCCACTGCCAATTTGCATATTACCCCCCTCCTACCTTACGTACCAATACAAATAAAAAGTAAACCTTAAAAAAGTTCTTTACTGGGGAAACTCACGTTCTTCTGGAACAATGCCTCTAGGCAGGTGAGCAGCAAGGAGCATGCCCACGCTCTGTTCCGACCTGGCTCTTGATCTGCAAGTGGACACAGCGAGCCTTTAGTGTACTGCCCATGCAGCTGCAGGGGGATCTGTATCACAAGGCACCGAGGAGAGCCCTGGATTTAAGCAGCCGAGCAAGCTTGGGGTTGGCGCTTAACTCACCCGAGCCTTTCTCTTTCTCAGGTGGGAAGATATTAGCTCTGGGAAGCATGTTGAGAACTGCAGGTCAGCATGGCTTTGCTGGCCCTCTCTCTACCTCCATTGGAGCCTGGTTGCAGGACTAGTGGAGTCTGCTGAGGCACCTGTTCTGCCTTGCCCTGAGCCTGGCTTGGGGTCATTCTGTGCATACAGGCGTGCAGCCTGGTGTCCTGTCAGCCTTCCAGGCGATACCTTCATGGCCCAACCCTGATGATGGAGATTTCTGCTGAAGGCCGAGGATGTTCTGCACAAACAGAAGAGTTCCTCAGGGAGGCAGAGGGGCTGGGAGCAGGTGCCCTTAGTCTCTTCCGTAGTCCCTCTCAGAACCTAGTGGACCTCGAGATGCTCAGAGGTTACCCAGATCAATCTCATTTTCCTTTTCTATGAGGAAATTAAGGTTCAAAGGTCTACACGTTCAAGGTCTGTGGGTAGTGGCGGAGCCGGAGGCACCCCACCATTGGACCTCTCGGCTCCCCAATATGCTGTGTTTCAGAGGCCACTATCAGTGCTCTCTCTCTGAGGATGGACTTGGGGGGGTGCACCTCAGCATCCAACCTCAGAGAAGTCTCCTTCCACGACTGTCCCCATGTTCACGTGGGTGACATCTGTTGTGTACTTAGGCTCATCCGTTCTCACCTATAGATACTACACAGGGAATCTCTTAATAAAAGCCCAATTAGTCTTTCTTTAACTTTCCCTTGGATACTTAAATACCATGGCCCCAAACACAACATAACACCTCTATTCTTCTCTTTCAATCAGGAATTCAAGTAGCATCTTGACTTGTATATGATGTACCCGCAGCAGAATCACGGAGTGCCGACACCCTTAATAATAGCAATTAGTAATCAGTTGTTTCTTAAGTAGCGTGATTATGCCAGTTACTAAATTGTACAGTTGATGTGTTTGAGGGGCGTATAGGCCTTGTCACCCTCCCCCAGCTGCCCGTCTCCTTTTCAGTGTTCCAGTGTGTAGGGAAGAGGCCAGGATGAGTCATGCACTCGTCAGGACACTGAACACTGGAAGGCTGGCTTTACAGAGAGTACAATGAAATATTTCTCTGCAGAAAAGCCAATGATAACGTAGTCTGCACCCATCCAGGGCCAGGTCAGCAGAAAGAGCTTGGCTGAGCCATGCCAGTCCTGTACCCAAGGTTGAATTTCTCCTTGGGGCTGAGACCCTTGTGCAAGGTTCTGGATACAAAGTATTGGCCAGGTCCTGGCCCTCAGGGAGGGTTCTGGGTTAGGAACATGCCATGCTGCAGAAAAGCTAGTGCAGAGTTGAGGAGCTGTTGCAGTGAAAAGAGTGACAGGCCGGCATGGGGACCCGAGTTCAGATCCCGTACCTAGGGGAGGTGCGGACAAGAGGCTCCCAGGAGCTTGGGGTTGCTGAGGGCAGCTGATACAGCGAGTTCCAGCTCAGTGAGACACCCCTTGCTAAAAGCGAGATGGAGAAGAGATTGAGGAGAACACCATGACTCCAACCTCTGGCTCTGTGTACCTGCATGGGCAAGCCCTCTCACACTCATGCATGTAACACATACACAGACACAGCACACACAAACACAATACATACACATACACATATACACACAGCACACATATACATACACTACAATATACACATATACCATGCACGCACCACACACATCATACACATACACCACACAGATGCACATATATACATATACACACCACATACTATATATACACACATACCACATATACACATACAGATACCACATACACTACACACACTACATATACTACACACACCACATACATACACACAATACACACATGTACACCATAGACACACCACACATACTATGCCCATACACATAGTACATACACCACATATATACAAACACTACACATCTACACACATAAAACACTACACATATACACACACAAACATACCATACCATACCATTCATATACCATGTACATACAAAACACAAACACATTCTACATTCCATATATATACACACATAGATACATCCACACATATACAAAACACAAACACATTCTACATTCTATATATACACACGTAGATACATCCACACATATACACATACCATAAACACAACACGCATGTACACAAACCACACACATGCATACACCACACACATACATAATACACGCATATCATACCCTTCCCACACCTTGTATTAGTTACTTTTCTGTTGCTGTGATAAAACACTGTGACCAAAAGCAATTTAAGGGAAAGGGTGTATTTCAGCTCAGAGTTCAAAGCTAGAGTCCTCACAGCAATGCGCCCCATCCCATGCAGATCAAGCAGACAAATCCCAGGATGTACCTGGGGAGGTGGGTAAGAAACCCAACCCTACCCGAGAACTATTGGCAGCAGATGACTGCTGAGATGGGGAGAGTCAGTCTTTTCAAGGGCGAGACTGCTGGCAGGTTAGCCAGGCTCCCATGGATGGACACTCACTGAAGGACATGTGGGGCACACATTAGACTCTCTAGGCCTTATTATATGTAATAGAGTTCATTAAGTTAGCTAGAAGAGTAGTAGGGGAGTGGGGTGGGATCTAAATAGCATATTGTATGAAAGTTGCAAAGATTCAATTAAAAAGATAGATCGCGCAGGACAGGCAGGAAGGCAGCTGGCTGATCCCATCTGCATCCACACGGGGGAAGTGGAGTGAGGCTGTAAACCCTGAAAGCCCGCCCACTGACATACTTCCTCCGGGCAGGCTCCATCTCCTAATAGCTTCATCGCCTCCTAAATGGCGCCAATAACTGGGGCTAAGTGCGCAGATCTAGGAGCTTGCACGTCTCATTCAAACCACCACGCACCTGGAAGCCCAATGAAGCGGAAACAAACCCAACCCACCTTGTCATGTGACCTCCAAAGTTTCAGAGCTGGGAGGCTAACCCTAGTGTGGTGAGTTTGGGAGCTGGTAGACCTGTCCAAGGCGAGGTCTTGTGGAGGTGATTAGATGGCAGAGGTACCTCAGGTGGAAGGGACCGATGTGGCTTTTGTGGGACCCAAGTTAGGGCACATAAGAAAGGTTGCTATAAAAACACAAGATAGGGGAGACATTTTCTTCAGTGGTCAGCACTGGTAGGTTCCCCAGGCTATTATAAATAACCCCTCAGGGCTGGAGAGATGGCTCAGTGGTTAAGAGCACTGACTGCTCTTGCAGAGGACCTGGGTTCGATTCCCAGCACCCACATGGTGGCTAAGAACCGTCTTTAAGCCAGGTGTGGTGGTGCATGCCTTTAGTCCTAGCACTCGTGAGGCAGAGACAGGCGATCTCTGTGAGTTTAAGGCCAGCCTGGTCTACAGAGTGAGTTCCAGGCCACCTGGGGCTATAGGGAGCCCCTGTCACAAAAAGACAAAAATAAATAAATAAATAAATAAATAAATAAATAACCAACCCCTCAGCCAAGCTCCTACAAACAACATGGTTAAACTCATAGGGACACGGACACATGCACACACATATAGAGATGCTGACGGACTCTAGCTCCTGGTCCTCAGCTGCCCCCAGATTCCTCTCAGCAAGGGACTGAGGTGGTGCCAGAGCAGGGGAGGGAATCGCAATGGTTCCTGCTGGGAGGGCTGAGAGCTAGCGAGAAGACTCCATCCCTTTCCACTGTTCTCCTTGGAGCCCCAAGCCCATCCTTGTGGTACAGCAGGTGTCTGTCAAGGCACTGATGAGTCTCTGCCACTGAGGAATGACGTCACAATTAGCTTCAGCTGTCAACTTGATGCAAAACTAGACTCACTTGGGAAGAGGAAACTTCAGCTGAAGAATTCCGCAGATCAGACTGGCCTGTGGCCATGTCTGTGAGCCATTTTCTCCATCGCTGATTGATGTTGGAGGGCCTGGACCACTGTGGGCGTGTCCTCCCTAGGCAGGTGTGCCTGGGCTGTGTGAGAAAGGTGGAGGAGCAAGCTCAGAAAAGCCAGCCAGTAAGCAGCATTCCTCTGTGGCCTTGGCTTCAGTTCCTGCCTCCAGGTACCTGCCTCGGCCTCCCTTGATGGTGGACTATATCGTCCATAAGTAAATAAAGCCTTTGCTCCCCAAGTTGGTTGTGGTCAGTGTTGTATCACAAAGCAGGACAGGTGATCGTCCTACCTAATGCCACCTCGAAGGTGCACGATCCCCTTCTCTGCCAGGGCCACATTTCTTAGCTCTTCAGCCCTTTGCCTACACCAAGGAATGAAGGAGCATTTGACAGTCTTCTTCAGAACAAGCTGCTTCCAGTGTTTCCTCATTTCCTTGGTGCGGTGCTGGGTTGCAGGCCGACGAGCACGGATGGGCCTGTTCCTTTTCCGCTCATTTCCCACTGTCTTGAATCATGCTCAGAGCTACTTCCCCTGGGGTTAACCTTGGGAGTGGAAACCTCTCTCCAAAGGATGCCTTTTCCCCCATGACACTCGGCCCTCACCTTTCTCCCCTTCCCGCCCCCACTCTGCACTTCTCCTGTCCAGCCCGTGTGAGTTGCCAGTCCTCCATATTTCTCCTGAAAAGGATGGAATTCTGCACAGCCTCCATGGCTTCTCTGTGCTCAATATGGTCGCCATTCAAGGCTCTTGACACAATGGCCCCTTTTCAGAGGCGCAGTGAGTCTTACTCCTTCTGGAATATTCCCTTAGGGAATTAATTACATTCATCTTTAGAAGGAGACCATCTGCTCCTACATTTGAGGAGAGAAGCCCACTCATTTCAGGCTGCTGCAGGGAGTTTGGGAGAGGATGGCTTCAGAAGAGCCCAGAGAAGGAAGGGACGGAACAGAGAATGAAGGGACATGATCCACGACCCAAGTCGGTGGACCACAGGAGATGGCTACAAGTCAGCAGGCTCATCAGCCAAAGTTCACATTGGTTCAGAAAGCAGCTGTGACCTTTAGGTGCCCATGTCTGTGCCTGTCCTGAGCACAGGGAGCTGGTGCAAGTTCAGCTGGCTCTGGAGCCCCTTTGGGGAGTCCCACTCTTATGCCCTATGCAGCACGTGGAGACACGGGTAGGCAAAGTGTGTTTATGGGGCTCACACCGTGTGTGGTGGTGGCTGAACACAGGCTGGATTCTGCGTGTCTCCCCTCTTCCCCCAGCTGCTGAGTATTATGTGGTGGGGAGAAGTCTGGCATGTAACCTGTAAGCAGTGAGCTCACGGCGGGAGGGAACCGCTGCTCTCCTGACATAGATTTGCTTGGTATCAAGCATTCTGCAAGTGACAGGGAGAGGAGTGGTTTGAGGGTCATTAATAATGTGGAATTGGCACTTTAAAGAGGAGTCACAAGTGCACAAATCTCACCAGGACAAGCTCAGAGTGATGTTCAGAGGGGACACACGCTCTGGCCAGGGTCCCAGCTGGTGGCAGGTGCGAGGGCAGTAGCAGGGTCAAGGGAAGCCCACGAGGAGGTGGGTGCTGCCGGCAGGAGCGGGGCCTGCGTGGAACGACCTACCCAGACTGCAGCAGTGACCTGGCTGTTCTTCTAATGCATTCGATAGCTGCACTGAACAGAAGTCACAGGCCAGGCAGGGAGTGAGGCAGCTCCTATAGACGAACCTGGGTGGGGGCCAAGGAGCAGTTAGAAGTTCCAGATCTTCTAGTCATAGCGCCATCTGTGGGGACAAAGTCTCCTGAACAGATAGTGCACCACGTTAGCATCATGGCTGCTGGACTGTGGACCCCAGATGTGAGGAAGATGCTTGAGCAGTCCAGGGAGCCATGGTCCAGGAAGCATACTCCAGCCACAGCGGGGCGCCCCAGTTCCAACCTGGGACTCCCTCCCTCTTCATCTGTTGAAGTCTGTTCCCTGGCAACAATGCTCTATACATTCTCTACCCCCCTGCATGGTGTGTACTTGGGCATGCTAATTTACACATGTACAGATGTATACAGGAAGGTGTGTGTCATGTGTGCACATGTATATACATGCACTGGGAAGCCTAACTGGTGGGCAGGCCTCAGAGACACATATGTCCAGCAATCGTGATAGGCCAGGAGAGTGTCTGTGACATGGCTGTGTCCTACTGAGTGACAAAGGGTGCAAGGAGACTCTGTCCCTGGATCCATTCAGACAGGGAAAGAAAAATCCTTTGTCCAGCCAGTAAAGAAAGGACAGTCAATGGCCAGGGCAGTAGCTCAGTCAGTAAAGTGCTTGCCATGCATTCATGAGGACCTGATGTCCACCCTGAGAACCCATGGGGAGGTGTGGAATGTGAGAGTGCCTCCTGTAATCCCACCACTGGGTCGGAGGAGGCAGGTGGATCCCTGCGGGTCTCCGGTCAGCCAGCCTCGCCTACTTGGTGGGCTCCAGGCCATGAGAGACCCCGTCTGGAAAAAGAAGGCGAATGGCACCTGAGCAGCAGCATGCAAGGCTGGCCTCTGTCCTCCACAGGCAGGTACACATTGTACACACACTCCCCATACAAGTAGACCCCATATATACGTGCGCACACCCCGTCCACATGTGCACTCATGAGAATGTGCACAGAAACACACACACACACACAGAGGTCTGGTAGGCAGTGGAGAATTACTGGCACTTCCTTATTAAATTGGCAATTTAAATACAAATTCTCATAACCATCAATGCTTCAACTGTTGAGACTGTGGTAAATGCACTTTCTCACTTCTTGGAAGACAATCTGGAAACACATTCCAAGAAAATTTTATGTTTCTGTCCTAGTAATACCACCCCTAGGAATTTATCTAAGGGTTAGCCCCACATAACAAAGGCATACAGCAGTCAGGGCAGAAATTGGTTACAGCAATATTTATAAGAACAAAGGCACCGGGCCTGGAGAGCTGGCTCAGCAGTTATGAGCACTGGCTGCTCTTGCAGAGGACCCAGGTTCAATTCCTAGCACCCACATGGCAGCTAACAACCATCCTTAACTCCAGTTCTAAGGGATCTTAGCCCTCTTCCAACCTCCGCGGGGATTTCACAAGATGGGTGCATTGACCTACGTGCAAGCAATATATTCATACGAGTAAAATAAAAATAGTAAATAAAATTAAAAAAGAACAAAAGTGCCAACAGACATTCCCCTGGAGGCATTTGCTTCAAGGATTTTTGGGTTTATCTTCTCCACAGACTATTGGGATTGGGGAAGCACACAGCTACAAGGACCTATGTATCTATGTATGTATGTATGTATGTATGTATGTATGTATCTATGTATCTATGTATCTATCTATCTATCTATCTATCTATCTATCTATCTATCTATTTATTTTTTTTGTCTTTTCGAGACAGGGTCTCCCTGTAGCCTCAGCTGTCCTGGAACTCACTCTGTAGACCAGACTGGCCCTGAACTCACAAAGATCTGCCTGCCTCTGCCTCCCAAGTGCTAGGATTAAAGGCATGCACCACCATCCCCGGCGGATTTATTTTATTTTTAATTACATGTATATATGTGAGGCTTGTGCATGTGAATGCAGCTGCCCCAGGAGGCCAGAAGAGGGTGTTCAGGACCCCTGAAGCTGGAGTTACAGGTGGTTGTGAGCCACCTGACATGGGTCTGAGAAGGAAACCCAGGTCCTCTGCAGGAGAGCATTCACTTTAAACAACTGAGGTGTTCCTTCAGCCCCTACTACTGAACTTTATCAATATGAAGAAAGAACATCAAATGCCCCTGTGATGTGGGGTGAGACAGTAGAATTTACAGCCAAATGGATGGAGGATGGAGGAGAGATTCAGAGGGCTGGGCGGGGCCCCAAGCACCTGCTCTTCTGATTATTTTATGTTGTGCGGAACTCGACACCAGGGTGCAGTGCACATGTCTGCAGCCTGTGCAGCAGGCACACATGTGGCCACGTTGGAGTAAAGACGGAGTCACCAGTATCGAACCAAGAGCAATTCAAAAGTACAGCCAAGGGGGCTTGAGAAGGGGACCTCTTGTTTAGGCCTCGAAACAGAAGTCACAGAAATTGCCAGAACCACCAGGTTGTACAAGGCTACCTCAACCTTACATAGAAGACACTTCTGCAAGGACAGCTATCTGTCCAGCTGTTCATCCCAAACAGATGCCTCTCTGTGACTTCCATGTTCATTCTGAAGTGCCAGGGGTGGAACGCACTGAGCCGCATCTCAAGCCTTCCCCTCGTCATCCATTATCATTTCCCTACATCTTATGTGGTTTCCCGCACTGCCTTTGAGACCTCCCCTAGATCCCATCCCTGAGCATACCTGCAGGAGACCATTGTCACAGGGTCCATTTGCCAATGAATTTACTGTCTTTGGAGATTCTCCTAATTTGTTACTTAGCTTGATGCATAGATGCACAAGAGTCTGATATCACAGCACTGTCTTTCTTAACTGTTGGTCTCTGGGGTGCATCCCAGCACCTGTTAGCAGTCAGCCTATGGCCTCCCTGTAGTTACCTAGCAATGCGCCCGTGGGCAGCTGGGCGGAGGGCTCCTTCATCCAGTCGTCATTGGCCAGCTCTATCACGGCGTCCACAGGCTCCACCTCAGTGCAGATCAGCTTCTGCACAGTGTTCTGGTCCCCCGAGGCCAGGGCAGACTTTAATCTCCAGACAAAGCTGGAGCTGAGAGGATAATCTGGTGGAGAGTTCCAGGTGGACGTCATGGCGTCCCTGTGCAAGGGCCAGCCTTCTTCTCTTCTTTTAATCCATGTCTAAAGTTAGCTCTGTCCCCAGAGCAGCACAGGTAGCTATAAATAGAAATGGGGCTGGGTTAACTGTCAATGCGAAGGGCCTCATCTGCTGTCACCTCTCCTCTAGGCTGAGAAGACCTCTGCTGCAGGCTACTGGAGAGATGGGCGGTGGGCGTGTTTGGTAGGTGGGAAGAGTTGAAGCAATACTTTACAAGGAAAGTCTAGGGGCATGTTCGTGTGCTTTGCTTTGTTTGATAGGGGTATTTCAATAACCTTTTTCATTGTTGTGACCAAATTCCAGACAGAAGCATCTTAAGGACAAAGGGTTCATTTTGGCTTACAGTTTGAGGGGACCCAGTCTGTCTTGCCCAGGAAGGCATAGGAGTGTGAAGCAGCTGGTCCCATTGGGTTGACAGTCATGAAGCACAGAGCAGACAGGAAGTGGCTCAGTGCTATAAAAACTCAAGACCCAGTCCCTATGACTTCCTTCCTTCCAATGAGGCTTCACCTCCTGAAATAGCACCGCCACCTGGGGACAAGGTGTTCAAACATGTGAGCCTATGGGGACATTTTGAGCCAAAACACAGGGTCTTATTAAGTAACCTAAGGTGAACTTGAACTCATAACCCTCCTGCCTCACCTCGTCCTGCCGAGTGCTGGGATGACAGGTGCGTCATCAGGTCCCACTCAAAGGTGCTTCCTTTTGTTAAGTTGAGGCCTGAAGCTGGAGAGATGGTTCAGTGGTTACAGCAATTGTGGCTCTTGCAAAGGACCTGGACATGACAGCTCACAGCCATCTGTAACTCTTTTTCCAGTGGATCAGATGCACCAGGCATGCACATGGTGTACATACATGCACACCCATAAAATAAAACAAATAAATCTTTAAAAAATTAAGACAAAGCAAAGCCAAGCCAAGCTGCAGAGACGTCTCCTCAGCTCAGTCTTGTCCCCTCAGCTGTGTTGTAAGGACTATTCTGTGATGGTCTACATGACTTTTTTTTTTAGAATTTTTTTAATTTTTATTTTATTTATTTTTGTATGTGTATGAATGTATTGTCTGCATGGAGGTTTGTGCACCGTTTCGTGCAATGCCACGGAGGTCAGAAGAGGGCGTCGGATTCCCCTGGAACTGGAGTTCTCCTGGAATTGGAGTTACAGACGGTTCTCAGCCGCCATGTGGGTGCTGGGGATCGAATCCGGGTCTTCTGTAAGAGCAGTCGGCGCTCTTAACCGCTAGGCTATCTCTCCAGCCCCCTACATGACTTTAAAAAAATATTTTATTGGGGCTGGAGAGATGGCCTAGCGGTTAAGAGCACCGACTGCTCTTACAGAGGACCCGGGTTCGATCCCCAGCACCCACATGGCGGCCGAGAGCCGTCTGAAACTCCAATTCCAGGAGAACTCCAGCTCCAGGGGAATCTGAGACCCTCTTCTGACCTCCGCGGCGTTGCACGACA
This sequence comes from Rhizomys pruinosus, assembly GCA_009823505.1. Lineage (NCBI taxonomy): Eukaryota > Metazoa > Chordata > Mammalia > Rodentia > Spalacidae > Rhizomys > Rhizomys pruinosus. Next base: position 2,038,439 of record VZQC01005710.1, read on the forward strand.
CGGGTGCACAGACTTGCATGCAGGCAGTACATTCATACACATACAGAAATAAATAAAAAAAAATAAAATAAATATTTTATTTATTATTTTTATTTTATGTGAATGAATGTATTGCATGTAAGTGCACCTGTGTCATGCAATGCCTTCAGAGGTCAGAAGAGGGCATTGGATCCCCCGGAACTGGAGTTACAGATGGTTGTTAGTTGCCATATGGGCTCTGGGAACCAAACCCAGTCCTCTGCAAGAGCAGCCACCTCTGAGCCATCTCTCCAACCCTGACTTTTAAATTTTTATTTTCTGAGACAAGGCTTCATGTCCTTGAGGCTGGCCTCAAGCTCCCTATGTAGTCAAGAGGAACCTTGAACTCCCTGTCTAGTCAAGAGGAACCTCGAGCTCCTGATCTTCCTGGTCCCCCTCCCGGACACCACCAGGCCTCCTGCATGCTGGGCAAATGTGCTGCCCCCAGGCTCCTTCCCTACCCCCCCCCAATAGGGTTTTGAACATGGATGTCCATGTGCAGAGGCTTTGCAGTGAGGCTGGGGAGTGACCATGGGAACTACCCAGTGTTGGAGAAAGGAAATCCAAAGAAATGCAATGGTATTGTCAGAAACTGCTCTCCAACTCCAAATCAGAAGGGAGGTGAGGAGGAGCACTTGTTAGGCAGGTAATAAGATGACAATGTCTCGAAATATGGCACTGGCAGATCTTAATTACCCAGCGATCTGCTGGGTGGTTAATCAGCAGCACATACACTATGCTAATGATTCTGGCTAATTTTGTTATAATGTAATTCTTTATCAACCCTATGATGTATAAATTAGGAATTGAAATGTAACTAACACAAATTATATTTAAGGCAACACGTATTTCTTTATTTCAGTGGAAATCTTATCTAGATTTCTTCTTCTTTCTTTCTTTGAATAACTCCCTTGCTCCCCAACCCCACTTGTCCCAGCCTGAGCCCTCATCCCAGGAGAAAGGAGCCTAATACAGGTACTTCCCTCTTCATTTCTTGGAAACCATATATCTGATTGTCTTTTTCCTTCAGCAGTTGTCCTTGAAAGGGTCAAACATATTACAGCAATCAGTGGCAGATGGATTCTGGATTACTCTGGATTGGATGAAGGCTGCTTCCCTTTCTATTTTGTTATTATTATTATTATTATTATTATTATTATTATTACATTTTGACACAAGGTCCCCCTGTAGCCTCAGATGTCCTGGAACTCACTATGTAGAGCAGGCTGGGCTTGAACTTACAGAGATCCACCTGCCTCTGCCTCCAAGTACTGGGATTAAAGGCATGAGCTACCACACCAGCTCTATTTTAATTTCTAAACAATAATTACTAAGGACCAAAACCCTCTCTTTTGAGTGGCAGATTGTATTAACTTAAGCTGAATTTATTTTGTATGTGTGTATGATACTGTGTCTTTGCATACACATGTTCGTATGTGCTGTGTGTGTGCTGGTGTGCCTGCTCACATGCACACGTGTTCATATGTGCTGTGTGTGTGCTGGTGTGCCTGTGCACATGCACACGTGTTCGTATGTGCTGTGTGTGTGCTGGTGTGCCTGTGCACATGCACACGTGTGCGTTGGTGTGCCTGCGCACATGCACACATGTTCGTATGTGCTGTGTGTGTGCTGGCGTGCCTGTACACATGCACATGTGTTCGTATGTGCTGTGTGTGTTGGTGTGCCTGCGCACATGCACATGTGTTCGTATGTGCCGTGTGTGTGCTGGTGTGCATGCACACATATACATGTGTTTGGAGGCTGGAGCCTGACAAATTTTTGTTTCAATGACTCCATTTTACTATTTTTTTAAATTTATTTATCTTAATTTTGTGTGTATGAGTTTTACCTGTATGTATGTATGTTTACCACATACATGCAATGCCCACAGAGACCTGAAGAGTATGCTGGATCCCCTGGAACTGGAGTTATATATGGTTATTAGGTACCATGTGGGTGCTGGGACCAATCCTGGGTCCTCTGCAAGAGTAGCCAGTGTTCTTGACCTCTGAGCCATCTTTTCAGCCTCTCCATCTTTCTCTCACTGATCCTGGAGCTCATCGATTGCTCCAGCCTGGCTGCCCAGCCAATCCTGGCAGCCTCAGCTGATCTCCACTGCCACCCCAGGGCTGGGATTCCAGGAAGACACTACCATGCTCAGCTTTTATGAGGGTGCTGGGGATTTGAACTTGGGTCCTTGTACATGTGTGGCAGGCAGTACAGTGATTGACCCATCACTTCAGACCTTGTCTGCCTGGATTTATGCTAAAATTCAGGCCTCACCAGGAGACATTAAGAAGATTGTGACATAACGCAACAGTGGTGTTTAGAGGCAAGGCTCTGGGTTTGCTTGGAATAGACACTCCCTGTGTAGCCCAGCCCAGGCTGGCTGGATACTGGTCTTCCTACCTCAGGTTCTTTGGTGCCCAGGTTTCCTGTGCCTAGCTCAAAGTACGGCCTTTGGAAAGTGATTAGGATGAAAGCCATCAGGGTGTAAACCCCATGATCCAGTCCTGGTGGCTTTGTAAGTGGGAGAGAGACAGATAGGCACAAGAGACCAGATGGACACACACACACACACACACACACACACACACACACATGCTCTCTGTCTCTGACCATGTGAATGAAGGCCAGCTGCCTTGGGATTCTGTTAGCAAGACAACCACCCATCACTAGAGGAGACCCTTTGTCCTTGAATCATATGAAAAATTCCTTCTTTATAAAGTAGCCTGCCCCAGATAGTTCATTATAGTAAGGAAGAAGGACTGAGGTAGCAGCTATCCTAATTCAAAGATGGACTGGCCAGGAGCTTTTCATTCTGGCTACAAAATCTCCATAATTCTTCCTTAAATAGTTTCTCACACCTTTTCAAGGCAACAGTTTCAACTAAGACAGTGTGAACAGACTCTGGGTTCTGCTTTACCCATTGACCCAGTAGATGGTATTCACCAGAGTGTTTGTACAAGGACCGAGGGCATTTAGATTCCTCTGTGTTTCAGTGGGGTTATTGACACCAGCTAGACTTGATGAAAGTCACTGACAACTCTTTAAAAAGTTTTTCTTTAATTACACATGTATTTTGGATGTGTATGTCACTGTGCATGTGTGGACAATGCACATGCAGAGGACAATTTGTGAGTCAGTTCTTTCTTTTTATCATGTGGGTCCTGAGGATAGAACTCAGGTTGTTAGGCTTGGCAGTAGGTGCCTTTGCCTGCTGAGCCATGTTGCTGGCCCACTGATGACTCTTGCAGGAATATATATATATATATATAATATTTTTATTTTATGTGTATGAGTGTTTTGCCTGAATGTGTATAAGTGCACCCATGTTGTACAGTGTCCACAAAGGACAGAAGAGGGTATCAGATTCCTTGGATTGGAGTTATGGATGGTTGTTAGCTGCCATGTCAGTGCTGGGAACCAAACCCAGGTCCTCTGCAAGAGTAGCCAATCCTCTTAAATGCTGAGCCATTTCTCCAGCCCCAAGGTTTTTTTTTTTTAATTTTAATGAAATTGACCAGTGAAGGCCCAAGTGGAGACAAGGACACATTCTCAGAAACAAACACTTGGGTTTCATTCACTAACTCCCACTAACCCTTGAGACAGGGTCACATTCTGCAGCTTGGTGTGGCCTTGAATTTACGGTGATCCTCCTGTCCCAGCCTCCTGAGTGCACCACCACACCCCACTAGTGAGCTCTTGGAACCCTGATCTAGGCCAGGCATCCTCGCTATTCGGGGAAGGTAGTGTACCTCACCCTGGGATGACCGTGGCCCATGCTTTTCTGAGGGCGGTGGCTGTTGGTGTCTTCTCTTTCTCAGTGCCCAGTGGGCACTGCTGCCTTGTGTGCTTGGCATGTGAGGACCTGGGAAATCATTTGGTGGGGTCACTCTGTTGTTAATGGCACCCCCTCAGAGTCAGCTTTTTTGTCTTCAAGTGCTTGCCACTCTCTTGGTCTTTTTCTGAGGCGAGAGCACTGAAATAGGGAAGGAGGGGGCTGGAACTGAAGGACAAGGGCAGCCTGTGCACACAGGAGCATTGGTGGGACCTGGGTGGAGATGAAAGGCAGCTTCTTCGCCAGAAGAGTTCTCAGGGCTGCGTGGTGCTGTATAAACAAAGACACTGCTTAGAGACATGAAGAACCTCCAGGGTCATTGCATCATCATCACTGTCAGTGGCTAGGGTGATAGAGAAAGCATTGTCTAAAGGCGACAGAGGCAAGGATTTGCCTTCTTTTTTAAATTTTATTTTTTATGTGTATGAGTGTACTGTCTGCATGTAGGTTGGTGCACCCATGTCATGCAATGCCCAGGAGGTCAGAAGAGGGCATTGGATTCCCCTGGAACTGGAGTTAAAGACGGTTCTCAGCCATCATGTGGGTGCTGGGGATCAAACCTGGGTCCTCTACAAGAGCGGTCGGCGCTCTTAACCACTAGACCATCTCTCCAGCCCTTCCCTTCTTCTAAAGAAGTTTGTTTATAGTCAAGGATGATGAACTCCCATCTTTTGGTTTCTACCTGGCTCCGATTAGCGGCAGACACCACCACACCTTGATTATGTGCTGCTCGGGATCGAACTCAGGGCTTCCTGTACGCTAGACAGGCACTCTGTACTGGAGCCACAGCCACAGTCCAAGGAATTTTCCTTCTGAGGATAAAGGTTAAAAGCACCCTCAAGGTCTCAAGGTCTGTTACAGAACGAACAAATAAAATGTGAAAAAATTTTATCTTCCTCCCTGCATCTCAAATAATTTTTAAAATAATTGAAGATGAGAAAAATGGGAAAACTCTTTGTCTGGGACTGATGTTAGGGCAGAGCATGTTCCCGTGATAAAAACTGTGCATTTCTGTGAGAAATAAGACAGGCAGGCAGAACTTAACATTTTTTAAATTAATTAATTAATTAAAATTTTTTATCAAATCTAGACCTGTGTCCTCCCCATCCCCCCACCCGACCAGAGCTCATGCATTCTGCCAAACATGCTTTTCATCTCTTTTTCAGTCTTTCTCAATATTCTCCATGTGGAAGTTGACTGTTTTGAGCAGAAGTTCACTGTTTCAGTCAGTTCTTCGATTCAGTCCTTTCTGTTGTTGTTGCAGAACTTAACATTATTTCAAATAAAAAATGCAAAAAAATTAACCAAATTCCTGATGAGGTCAACCAAAAACCATAAGAATGAATACAAATACACAATCTTAGAATAAAAAGAGGCTGTAGTTAGAGAGTGAAAATTTAAATCTCCAAGAACATATATTTAAATTCATTTGAAACCATGATTTTGTTCAGGAAAGTGAAAAGAAATTAAGGGTAAATAAGGAAAGTGTAGAAGACAAAATTTGTTTGAGAAGCAAAAAAAAATGTTGAAGAAATAGTCTCAAAAAGTCAAAATAAGGGGCTGGAGAGATGGCTTAGTGGTTAAGAGCTCTGACTGCTCAGGATCCGAGTTTGGTTCCCAGCACCCACATGGCAGCTAACAACCATCCATAACTTTAGTTCTAAAGGATCCAACTCCCTCTTCTGGCCTCCGTGGGCATGGCACACCTTGATGCACTTGTATACATGCAAGGAAAACACACACACAAAGGTAAAAATAAATAAAAATTTTAAAAGTTGCTGGGCATGGTAGAGCATGCCTTTAATCCAAGCACTTCGGAGGCAGAGGCAAGCAGATCTCTGTGAGTTCAAGGCCAGCCTGGTCTACAGAGTGAGCTCCAGGCCAGCTGGGACTAAAGGGAAACCCTGTTTCAAAAAAATTAAAAAGTCAAAACATAATACTACATATACAATCTCAATTAGATATGACAGCGAATGAAGCCAGATCAACACAAATTGCAAACACAATGGTAAAAATTCCATGCAAAGCCGGGCGTGGTGGCGCACGCCTTTAATCCTAGCACTTGGGAGGCAGAGGCAGGCGGATCTTTGTGAGTTCAAGGCCAGCCTGGTCTACAGAGTGAGTTCCAGGACAGCTGGGGCTACAGGGAGACCCTGTCTCGAAAAGACCAAAAAAAAATTCCATATAAAATACTGAAAAATGAAATTCAGTGAGCACATTGAAAGAATGATACACTCAAGCAGAGTTGATTGTAGAAGAGCAAAAGTTATTTATTTAAAAAGTACCCATGCATTTTGTCTCATGTGTCAAAGGGAAAATAGGGTCATCTCAGTAGATGCTAAAATGACAGCTGATGGTCTTTAATACCCAATTCTTGTTATGACTTGTAAGCTCCAGTAAAAGCATACTTTCTTGCACAGTAGAGATGATCTTTCTGAACAGAACAGCCAGCATCCCTTTCAACGCTGATGCATGCCTTTATTCCTGTCAAAAAGAAAAGAAGCAAGCTCACCATCACCATTTCCTGCCTGTCTTAGTTTGGAACCAACCAAAATGACATTAGACCCAGGGGGTCAAAATGTCAGCTTCATTACTGAAGCCAACTGCAGAATGTAGCTTCAGATCTGAAGCCGGGGGACCTGGCTCGCAATCCCTGACTTGGCTTCTTCCACACACAACCAGCTAGGACTGGCCCTGCTCTAGAAGCAGAAAGACCAGAGAATACTTCTCAGCAATAGATCCGGAGGAAACTCCTTCTTCTGAAAGTACAAATGAAATCCTCCTGAGGGGACTGCGTGAGAGGTTAGAGCACCCAGGAGCACTGCAGAAACGAGACTTTTTGCATATGGAAGGAGGAGGTCACAGGGGGACCCCCCCCCCCACAGGATCTCCTTCTTTAAGAAGTCTTAGCTATTGGAATAGGGCAAGAAAAGGAGGAGAGGAGACAAGGTTAGGCCATGCGTAAAAACCCAAAAGACCAGTGACTGTTGAATAAATATGGCTATTCAAAAAATGCAAGTGGGGGCAGGGGAGGTGGGTCAGTTTTGACAGTGCTTGCTACACAGGCCACAGGGCCTGCGCTCAGATCCCAGCACACGTGTGCACAGCAGCAGTGGTGATGCAGAGCTGCAGGGTTCAGGTTTAGTGAGAGACCTTGTTTCAAAAATAAGGAGAAGAACTGAGACAGACACTTCGTGTCAAGCCCTCCAGATGCAGCTGCAGACCCACATATCACGGATAGATACACACACAGCACATACATTTTACACACATACATCACATATACACATAGGAAAATACAAGGAAATTAACTGAAAATATTAATTGGAACCTATAAAATATTCAGTAGGCTAGACTCTTACTCTACAAAATGAAAAATATCATGGTTATAAAAAATAGACCATTTGGGCTGAAGAGATGGCCTAGCGGTTAAGAGCACTGACTGCTCTTGCAGAAGACCTGGGTTCGATCCCCAGCACCCATATGGCGGCTGAGAACCGTCTTTGGCTCCAGTTCCTGGGGAATCTGACACACTCTTCTGACCTACGTGGCATTGCACAACACAGGTGCACAGACCTACATGCAGACAGTACATTCATATACATAAAGAATAAATAAAATAAAAAAAGGCTTGTTCTGGCTGCTCAGTTTCCCGAGGAACACAAAGAACTCTTGCCAAAAGCTGAACAGGCATTAAGAAAAAAATAGACCATCAAAGTAGAAAACTGGGCAAGATGTGGAGGAGAGATCCCACCAAATAAAATTATACTAGTGTTTAGGAAATTTAATGAAAAATTAACAAAATTATGTTATACACCAAATGCAAATGTGTATTGAGTATGACACAATAATAATTATTTTTTTACCTTTTTCTTTTAAAAATATTTAAAACTTTTTGTGTGTGTATAAATGTGTTGACCACATGTATGTAAGTAAACCCATCCTCTGGGTGCTGGAATTCGAACCCAGATGCTCTGCAAGAGCAGTCAGTGCTCTTAACTTTGAGCCATCTCTCCAGGCTCCCCCTTTTAATTAATTTTTTGAGCATTTGTACATTTCATTCAATGGTTCCTAATCAAATTTAGGCCCTCCATGCCCAACCCCCCATCGGAACTCCTGCATCACGTCATCCAAGCTAAGCCCTGTCCAGTCGAGCTTTTGAACTTAGATGTCCTTCTGTGCAAATTTGTCCACTGGAGTCCAGTCAGCACATCTAGAAATCTTAGGTAAGGGATTCTATTCCTTGCCTAGCAGTAATCAGTCTCCAGTAGTTCTTAGTCCAGGGCTGGATCACCATCCATTTCTTGCTCCACTCTGAGACCTTGTCTGAGTTGGCATGGGTCCCGTGCCTGATGCCAATATTGCCATACATTCACATGTGCAAGCTTCTGGTAGTCTGTAAGCCTCTGCTTCCTTATGTTCCTGTGCCAGCCCTGGCTCTTACAATTTTTCTGCCCCCTCTTCTGCAATGATCCTTGAACTGTGGGTGGGTGAGTTTTAATATAGGGGTCCCATCCAGGGACACACATTCTGGAGGCTCCCTTTCTTTGCAGCTTGGCTAGTTGTGGCCTTCTGTCTGCATTGCACTCTACTGTGTCAGGAAGCTTCACTGGTGAGAACTGAGGGAGGGACTCATTCTCTCTGCCCCTCATTCCACTATGTTCCACGAGTCTTAGGTGTAGAGGCTCAAATGTAATGTGTCTCTGTGATGGTTAATCCTGGGTGTCAACTTGACTGGACTAAGGGACAAATAAGAGAAAAAGGGTCTTCTGATTGGACCGCCTCAACCTGGATGGCCCACCCCAAATGTGGGCGTTACCTTCTGCCGGTATTTAAGGCCGCAGCAGAAGGAGCTGGTCCCTTTTTTTCTCCTGAGGCTTGCCTCTCTCATCTGGTGAGTTTGTCTTGCTGCTGTGATCAACCTTTCGGATCCCAGCGTGTACTGAGACCGGCAGATCTCCTGGAACCCATTTGGGCCTTCAGCACTGGATTGGGACTACTGAGATATCCAGCCTTGCAGACTGAACAGTTCCCTGGATTCTCATCTCGGCCTTTCCAGTGTGGTGCAGCTACTGTTGGAATCCTTGAACTCTGTCACGTGAGCAAATCAATAAATTGTATATAGCTATATATATTCATCCTGTTGCTTCTGTTTCTTTAGAGAACCCTGACTAATACAGTCTCCTAGGACTGGGCATCTTTCAGATGTTTATTTTCTGCGTCTGGCCAGCAGTGGGATTCTGCAGTAGCCTCTACCTGTTGCAAAGGGAAGCTTCTTTGATGAATGGTGTATGATATACTTGTCTGTGGTCTGTAAATATGATTCCATATATTTTTAAAATTTTATTTTATTTTATTTTTATTTATGTGTATGAATGTACTGTCTGCATGTAGGTTTGCGCACCCGTGTCTTGCAATGTCTTGGAGGTCAGAAGAGGGTGTTGGATTCTCCTGGGACTGGAGTTCTCCTGGAATTGGAGTTACAGATGGTTCTCAGTGCCATGTGGGTGCTGGGGATTGACCCCAGGTCCTCTGTAAGAGTGGTTGGTGCTCTTAACCGCTCGGCCATCTCTCTAGCCCAAGATTCCATATTTAAGCTGGGTGTGGTGGTGCAGGCCTTTAATCCTAGCACTTGGGAGGCAGAAGCAGGTGGATCTTTGTGAGTTCAAGGCCAGCCTGGTCTACAGAGCAAGTTCCAGGACAGCTGGGGCTACAGGGAGACCCTGTCTCGAAAAGACCCCCCCAAAAGATTCCATATTTAGCATATGATAAGAAATGTCATTTGTCTAGAGATATGACACTGATAAGGTTCTTTCTAGGGTCTATGTGCTTTTCAGCCCTCTGCATTTGGCTGAGTTTACAGTGGCTCTCATGAGTTCAATCCCACTGAGAGGGTTTTAAGTCCAATGAGACAGCTGTTGACCATCCCTCAGACAACAGTGCCACTACTACACCAATAGAGGTAGTGTGTTGGGCAGGTCATCAAGGTTGTTAGGCTTTAGGGCTGGGTTATACCACTAACTGACTTTCTCCCTTAGCAGTGTGCACCTTATCTAGCATTATGAGAGCTAAACTTCTGGTAGAAGGCTTCCAGGTCAGTTCCTGTTCCATTACTCTAAGTCCTATTTCTGAAGTTTGTCCTCTCCTGAGTAGGCTCTTATTTTCTAGTTCTGGGAGACAATCAAGAGCTCTGGCAATAGCCTGTGTTATTTTGAGTCTCTGGATGGCTCTCACTGACCACTCAAAGGGAGGTGTTCTCTGCCTGGCACTATGCTCCTTGCCGTACAGCCCCCAAGTATATCTGTGCACCAATGTTCACACAGTGTATGTGCATTTCTCATGGGGTCTTGGGGCCACCAAATAACTCCCTGGGTTCCCTAGATACCCAAGATACAGTCATTGTTATTCTTTTTCTTCCCTTCCCACTTTCCTCCTCCTTCCCCAGGGCCAGCGCCCTCATTATCTCCACCCTCCCCCTCTCCTGAGTTTCCCCACCTCCTACCATGCCCCCCTGTATGCTCCTCTTTTCTCCCCTCCCAATTCAACACCCCCACTTTCCCCACCTCCCCCCTAATAACATCTGTTCCCTACTTCAGGTTCTTTCTTTGCCTTTACCTCCACACATCCTTTACAATTTCTTGGCTCCTGGTGTTATTTCAGGATATATGCTCACATGTAGGGGATTGGCCATTTCTTAGCTATTGTAAAGAGAGTAGCCTCAAACATGGATGAACAGGTATCTTTAGGTATTATGAATCCTTTGGGTATATGCCAAGGAGTGATATAACTGGGTCATATGGTAGGTTCACTTTTAGATATTTGAGAGTTCCCAATATTGCCTTCCATAGTGGCTACAGTAGTCTGCATTCCCACCAGCAGTGAGTGAGTGGTCCCCTTTCTCCAATCCTCTCTAGCATTTGGCGTCTTTTGTTCCCTTGATCTTAGTCTGACTGGGGTAAGATGGAATCTTAAACTGGTTTTTATCTACATTTCTCTAATTACTAAGGATGTTGAACAGTTTTTAAGGTGTTTCTTGGCCATTTTTATTTCTTCATTTGAGAAATGATGTAGCCCATCTTTTTATAGGGTTGTTTATTTTCCTGCTACTTTGTTTTCTGAGTTTTTTTGTATATTCTGGATATTAATCCTCTGTCAGATGTGTAACTGGTAAAGATTTTTTCCCACTCAGTGGGAAAAAAATCTTGATTGTTTCTTTTGCTGTACAGAAGCTTTGTAGCTTAAAGAGGTCCCACTTACTGATTGATGACATTAATGCCTAAGCTGCTGATGTCCAATTAAGAAAGTATCTTGGAGGGTACTGCCAATATATTCTGGCAGTTTCAGAGTTTCGGTTTTTTTTTTTTTTTTTTTGACAGGGTCTTTCCCTTTAGTCCCAGCTGGCCTAGAGCTCACTATGTAGACCAGGCTGGCCTTGAACTCACAGAGATCTGCCTGCCTCTGCCTCCTGAGTGCTGATATTAAAGGCATGTGCCACCATGCCTGGCCTAAAATGGTTCTTAGCCACCATGTGGGTGCCGAGAATCAAACCTGGGTCCTCTGCAAGAGCAGTTAGTGCTCTTAGCCTCTGAGCCATCTCTCCAGCCCCCAGAGTTTTCAAGTTTTATGTTGAGGTCTTTGATCCAGTTGGAATTGACCTAAAGATTTTCAGTCATAAACCCCCAAACCAAATGAGCTACCTAATAACAATTTTATGAATGAACCTATCTATGTGGCAAAGTAGTGGATTTTACATTGGAGCAGGGAGCCTAGCATGTGTAATTTTACCTAAAACTAATAATAAGGCCAGGACCAAACCTTCGTGCTCATGGCTGTGCAGGGAGAAAGATACATGTCCAAGGTCATTCTTCTACAAGTGGAGATCCAGTGTCGTGAGCAGTATTTGTTGAAGATGCTGTCTTTCCTCCATTGTGTATTCTTGGCACCTTTGTTAAATCAAGTGGCTGAAATTGTATGTACTCATATTTGGGTTTTCTATTGTGTTCCATTGATTTATATGTTTATTTTTATGCCAGTACTATGCTGTTTTTGTAACTACAACTCTGGAATATAACCTGAGCTCTGGTATGGTGATGCCCCCTGCATTGTCCTTTTTGCTCAAGATTGTTTTGGCTATCTGGGGCCTCTTGTGATTCCATATGAATTTTTGGACATTTTTTTCTAGATCTGTGAAGAATGTTGTGGGTATTTTGATTGGCAGTGCATTGAATCTATAGAATGTTTTTGATAAGATGGTCATTTTCACAATATTGATTCTACCAATCCACGAGCATGGTAGATTTTTTTCTATTCCCCTAGTGTCTTCCTCTATCTCTTTCTGTAAAGATTTGAAGTTTTCATTGTAGAGAATGCTAATATTTTTGGTTAGGTTTATTCCTAAATATTTTAATTTTTTGAGGTTATTGTGAATGGGAGGGTTACCTTGTATGCTTTTTCTGACTGCTTGTTGTTAGTATATAAAAAGGGTGCTGATTTTTGTAAGTTGATTTTGTAACCTGCCACTTTATTGAAAGTATTAATCATTTCTAGCAGTTTCTGGTGGAATTTTCTGGATCTCATATGTATAATATCATATAATCTGCAGAGATAATTTGACCTCTTTTCTTTTATTTTATGTGTATGAGTGTACTGTCTGCATGTAGGTTCGTGCACCCATGTCGTGCAATGCCGCAGAGGTCAGAAGAGGGAGTCAGATTCCCCTGGAACTGGAGTCAAAGACAGTTCTTAACCACCATGCAGGTGCTGGGAATCTAACCCGGGTCCTCTGCAAGAGCAGTCGGCACTCTTAACCACTGAGCCATCTCTCCCCTTTTCTAACTAGTACTCCTTTAATTCCCTTCTCTTGTGTTATTGCTCTTGCAAGGGTTTCAGGCACAATATTGAAAAGGAATGGAGATAATGGACAACCCTTTCTGGTTCCTGATTTTAAGGGGAATCCTTCCAGTTTTTCTCCATTTAGAATGATGTTGGCTGTGGGTTTGTTGTATACAGCTTTAATGATACTGAGGTATTTTTCCTTCAGACCAATTCTTCCTAGGACTTTTTTTTTTTTTTTTTTTTTTTCTTTAGTATTTTTGAGACAGGGTCTCCCTTTAGTCCCAGCTGGCCTGGAGCTCGATCTATAGACCACCAGGTTGGGCTTGAACTCTCAGAGATCCTCCTGCCTCTGCCTCCCAAGTGTTGGAATTAAAGGTGTGTGCCGAGTGAGCAGTGGTTAGATCAGGGACTTGCTAGGACCACCTGAAGTACAGGTAGGAGCCAGGTACTTCAACCAGGCAGATTTTAGGATAGATCTACTCCTGAGTTGTTGGATAATTAATTCATTGGTTTGTTGGATAGCTAAATCTTTGTCTTGTGAGGCTGGCAGGGTGGAGTCGCCCTGCTAGCTGGGATTAAAGGTGGGCCTGTTAAATCCTTGTCTGGTGTGGCTGTTGGGGTGGAGTCACCCTTATAGCTGGTATTAAAAGTGGGCCTGTTGCCACTGTGAAACTTGAGTGCACAGTGGTTAGATCAGGGACTTGCCAGGACCACCTGAAGCACAGGCATATTCCCTCCCCCCCTCAGCCAACTGGAATTGCTGAGAGAGTGTCCAAGTGGGTTTTTTGGAGAACCTTCAGAACAGAAAGGTAAGAGTGAATTAGACTTCCAATATATATACAAAATTGAAAGTCTGAAACCTAGACAAGTCAACACTCCATAAACAAAGAGAAAAAAGGCATCTGAAGGAGGCAAGCAAAGCAAGCCTTCAACACAGTGAAAAGGCATTTGTGATTTGCATCAGAATACAGGCAAAAAAAGGGAAACCCATATGCCAGGAATATAACAAAGGGACAACATGGGAAAGGTGCAGGATAATTCCACACCAAGCTCTTCCAACCCTGTAGGAGATTGCTACAGTGGGATCCCTCTGGGGGTGACCCAAGAAACAGATCTTAGAGGTACAATTGCAGACCTCTTCAAAGAAATTAAAGAATATAAAGAACAATTCAGAGAACTAAGGAGAGAGAATGAAAAACTCAAGAAGGACCTAGAGGGAGACAATGAGAAACTTCGGAAAGAACTAAAGGGAGAGAACGACAAACTCCAGAAAGAACTAGAGGGAGAAAATGACAAACTCCAGAAGGAAATGGAAACACTGAAAAAAGGAAGCCAACCATCAAAGTAAGGAGCACCAAGAAGAGACTGAGACGCTCCAAAAGGAAGGGGAAATACTAAAGAAATCACAGGATGAAATGAAAAAGGAAATAGAACACTCATCCAACCAAGAGGAAAGGAATGGAAAAAGCTTCAGAAATAGAATGGAGGAAGCAGAACAAAGAATATCAGACTTGGAAGATAACACAGAACAACTAAAAAGCTCAAATAAAGATTCTGAAAAATTTAAAAATACACAAAAGTGGAACAACCAGGAAATATGGGACACTATGAAAAGTTTAAACCTCTGCATCATAGGAATAGAGGAAGGAGAAGAATCCCAAGAGAATGGTATTGATCAGATCTTCAACAGAATAATAGATGAAAATTTCCCCAAACTAAAAAAAGACAAACCCATACAAATACAAGAAGCACATAGAACTCCAAACAGACAAGACCAACTCCAAACAGAAAAGAAACTCCCCACTCTATATCATAGTTAAAATGCTAGATGCCTAAAACAAAGACAAAATTCTGAAAGCCACAAGAGAAAAACAAGTCACATAAAGGGGAAAACCATCAGAATTACAACTGACTTCTCAGTGCAAACCATGAAAGCAAGAAGAACATGGAGCAAAGCATTCCCAGTGTTAAAGGACTATCGATGCCAACCCAGGTTACTATACCCAGCAAAAATGTCAATTATAGTTGAAGGAGAGAGAAAAATCTTCCATGACATAAACAGATGATAGAATACATGTCTGGAAAACCAACCCTTCAGAAAATACTTGAAGCAATTCAAAGG
>VZQC01005710.1:2056086-2163395 GCA_009823505.1 Rhizomys pruinosus
CCCAATGACATACTTCCCTCCAGCATGCCACACCTTCTAGAGACCGTCCGAGACAGGGTGTTGCCATCACGGGGGACAAAAATATCGGAAGACGTAAAGGCCTATGGAGGGGGACACGCGCATATCCAAACACCACATAGAGGGGTTTCATTGTGGGGGGCGATTTCAGTGAGGTCTGCCTCGGAGGATGGTGGGTGGATTTCATTCCTGTCGGCGCAGGGAGGGTGCAGGGGGTGGGGGTGCGCTCAAGTGTGGTGAGCTGCAGTGTGAATTCGGGTCAAGGGGGCGCTGGTTCGGGTGGTGGGTGGATGTTGTGGTGGTTTGTTTTATTTTAGAAAACTCCAGGGCATTAAAACTGCCTGCTTAGGACTCTGTTAAGGTGTCCCATATGTGATTGGTGTGTGTTTGTATTATATGGCCTTCAGGTCCAGGAATGCTTTATTTCTTTTGCTTATGCTTTTCCCTTGACCCATTCAATTCAGGAGAGTGTTTTGGTAGTCTCCATCGTGTTAGATAGGTGGTAGGGGCTTATCCTGGTGTTGAAGATGAGCGTTTACTGCAATGTGGTCTGATAGATCCATTAATAGTATCAATCTTCTTTGTATTTGGGCGGATTTATTGTGTTACAGGATGTGGGCTATTTTGGAGAATATGTCCATGAATGCTGAGGTAGAAAGTGTATTTCTAGTGTTGGGTGGAATATCAAGCATCGCAACGCACGTCTGTGAGGTCACAATTTGGTGTGTTAAATCATATCATTCAGTTCAGTTTGTCCTCTCTGTTTATTTCTTTGTCCTTGTTGAATCTGGTCCAAAGGACTTAGTGGTGAAGTGTGTATGAGTCCCCTACTATATGGCTGTGGTTAATCTGTGCCTTGAGGTCTGAAAGAATTGTCTTCTAAACTTGGTGTGCATTCAGAGTTTTGGACACATATATTCATGATGTAGTCTTCATGGTTCAAATCGTTCCTTTGATAAGAAATGTATGAGCTCTTTGTCTCTTCTGACTTATTTTACTTTGAAGTGACATTTGTCTGACATGTAAAATAGCCAACTACCCTGCTTCTTTTTGGCTACCATATTTGCTTGGAATATTGTCCATCCCTCACCTTAAGTTGGTGCCTATCCTGACGAGCTGGAGTGGGTTTTCTTGTAGACAGTATATAGATGGGTTTTTGTTGTCCTATCCAATTCCCCGTCTATGTCTTTTGATAGGGAGTTTTAGTCCATTAATATTTAAGTTATAATTGAAAGAGCGCAGTTGCTTCCTTTCACTTCATGTATCCATTTGCATTTTTAGGTCTCAGTTTCTACTGCTGAGTTTATCAGTTTTATGGTTTTTTTATTTCTCTTTCTTTTTTTTTAATTGTTTTGTAATTAATTTTTATTTATTTCTTATTATTTTTATTTGTTATGTAGTGTGCTGTCTGAATGCATAGTTGTGCCACGTGTCGTGCAATGACCGCAGAGTCAGAAGAGGTCCTCAGATTCCCTGGGAAAGTGGATTTCCTGGAATTGGAGTTTCAGACGGTTCTGTTCGTGCCAACATGTCGGGGCTGGCTGGGATCGACACCGCGTGTCCTCTGTAAAGAGCAGTTCGTAGCTTAAAATGCAGGCGCCATCTCTCCAGCCTATTAGTTTCTCTTTTCAGGTGCTTGGGGATAGTTGCTCCTCTCCTCTGTGTAAAATCATATCATTCAGTTAAGTTGTCTCTCTGTTTTTTCTACTTTGTCCTTGGTTGATCTGTCCAAAGGACTTAGTGGTGACTGAAGTCCCCTACTGATTAATGCGCTGGGGGTTTAATCTGTGACCTTGGGGTCTGAAGGAATTGTCTTCTATAACTTGGTTGCACCAGAGTTTTGGAACATATATTCATGATGTAGTCTTCCATGAGTCGTCATCGTTCCTCTTCGATAATACTGTATGGGCCTTTCTTTTCTGATTATTTTACTTTGAAGTATAGTGTTGAATGAAAATACCAACTACCTGCGTTGCTTTTTGGGCTTACCATTTGCTGTGAATATTTACCATCCCTTGCAACCTTAAGTTGGTGCCTATCCTGAGAAGCTTAGATGGGTTTCTTGTAGAAGTATATAGATGGGTTTTGTTTCCTAATGCCAATCTCCCAAGTCTATGTCATTAAGTTGATAGGGAGTTTAGCCATTAATATTTAAGTCTATAATGAAAGAGCGCATTGTTCTTCCTTTCACCTTATTATCCATTGCATTTTTAGTCTCGGTTCCTACTTCTGAGTTATGTATGTTTTTTTTTCTTGTGTTTTTTTTTTTTAATTTTTGTTATTAATTTTATTTATTTCTTATGTATATGAATGTACTGTCTGTGGCATGCAAGTTTGGGCACACCGTGTCTGCAAGCACGCCAGAGAAGTCAGAAGAGTCGTCAGATTACCCTGGGGAGTCTGGAGTTTCCTGGAATTGGAAGTTTCAGACGTCTCGCTTCGTGCCCAAGCATGTCGGGTGCGCGGGATCAGACCCCGGCGGTCCTCTCGTAAGAGCAGGGTAGGAGTGTACTTAAACTCGCGGCGGTCCCGATCTCTCCTATGCCCTATTTAGTTTCTCTTTCTAGTGCTTGGGTAGTTGCTCTCTCTTTGGCCCTTTTGGAGAAGAGAGAGAGAGAGAGAGAGAGAGAGAGAGAGAGAGAGAGAGAGAGAGAGAGACTGACTGGAGACTGTAAGGCTTGTTGAACTCACTAAGCCTGCCCCCAGTGATCCAGCATGGCCACACCTTCTAAGATCTCCCAAAATAGTGCCACCGATTGGGGACAAAATGTCTCAATACTAGAAGCCTATGGGGGACATTCTTGTTCAAACCACCACAGGTTTCCTATAGGTTTTTTTTTTTTTTTTTTTTTGGTCTTTTTGAGACAGGGTCTCCCTGTAGCCCCAGCTGTCCTGGAACTCACTATGTAGACCAAGCTGGCCCTGAACTCACAGAGATCTGCCTGCCTCTGCCTCCCAAGTCCTCCTGAGTGCTGGGATCAAAGCCTGTGCCACCATGCTAGGTTTCTATAGTTTTTGGTGTACACATCCGGTGCATTCTTTGCTGAATCGTTTCTAGTACTGCGTTGTTGTATACTTCATTGCTTTTGTAAAAGGCATTTTGCAGCTTACTTTCTACTTGCTTCTTGCCAGCAAGCAGAACTGCAATTGATTTTGGACATTGATCTTGTCTCTGTAATCTTACTAAGGACATTTATTAATTTCATATCCTTTTTTGGTAAATTGATTAGTATTTTATAGATACATGGTGTTGTCCTTTGTGAATTAAAAAAAAAATTGAACTTCCCTTTGTCCAATCTATAAGCCTTCCCTTCTCCAGGTCTTGCTTATTTATTTTTTATGTCTTAGTTCACTGACGAGGGCAGAAGTACAAGGGTGAATGGAAGGGAAACACTAAGGTTTATTATATTTTAAAAAATGTTTTTTTTTGTCTTTTTGAGACAAGGTCTCCCTATTGCCCCAGCTGGCCTGGAACTCACACTGTAGACCAGGCTGGCCTTGAACTTACAAAGATCTGCCTGCCTGTGCCTCCTGAGTGCTAGGATTAAAGGCGTGCACCACCATGCCTAGCTGCTGTTTATTTTAAGTTTTATTGCACTGTGATCTGATAGAATGCATGAAATTATTTCAATGTTTTTAATTTGTTGAGTTTTGTTTTGTGTCCCAGAATGTGGTTGATTTTAGAAAAGTTTGCATGGGCTGATGAATAGAAAGTGAATTCTTTTTTTGGTCTTTTTGAGACAGGGTCTCCCTGTAGCTCTGGCTGTCCTGGAACTCACTATATAGAGCAAGTTGGCCTTGAGCTCCCAGATATCTGCCTGCCTCTGCCTCCCAAGTGCTAGGATTAAAGGCATGTGCCACCACATCCAGCTAGAAAGTAAACTTTGGTGTGTGGTTGGAATATTCTGTAGATGTCTGCTAGGTCTATTTCTTGTAAGGTGTCATTTTATTCAAAATTCTCTTGGTTTAGTCTTTGTCCAATTGATCTCTCTACTGAAGAGAGTGGGGTATTAAAGTCACCTACTATTACTGAATTGGGGTTAATCTGTTTTATAGTCTTGGAGTACCTTTTTTTGTCTTTTCCTGACAGCATCCTCCCCCTCCCCTCCCCTCAGAACCCCCAGCTGTCCTGGAACTCACTATGTAGACCAGGCTAGCCTTGAACTCACAGAGATCCACCTGCTTCTGCCTCCTGAGTGCTTGGGATTAAAGGCCTGTACCACTATACCTGGCTGGAGTACTATTTTTATGAAATTGCATGCACCAAAATTGGTGCATATATGTTCATGATTGTAATGTCTTTTTGATTAGTTTTTTCCTTTGATTAGAATGACTTGACCCTCTTTATCTCTTCCGATTACTTTTAATTTGAAGTCTATTTTGTCAGATATTAGAATTGCAACACCTGCTTGCTTTTTATAGCCATTTGCTTGGACTACTTTTTCCATCCTTTCACCCTAATGTAGTGTCTGTCCTTGAAGTTGAGATGAGTTTCTTGAAGACAACAAAAGGATGAGTTGTCTTTTTTGATACATTCTGCTAGACTGTGTCTTTTGACAGGGGAGTTGAGGCCATTGAAAATTAATATTATTGAAAAGTGTGTGTTGAATACTGTCATTTTAATTTCTTTATGCTGTAGACTTATTTTGTATTTCCATTATTATACTGTCTTTTGTTTTCTTTCTGTAGCCTCTTGAGTATTCTCATTCCTGTCTTCAGTCCTTTGTATGGTTTCAAGTGTTCTCTGTAGGGCTGGTTTGGTAGACATGAATTCTTTCAGCCTATTCATATTACGTTCCCCTTCAACGTTGATAGTTTTCTGGATAGAGTATTCGAGGTTGGCATCTAAGGTCATTTAGAGCTGAGAATGTTTTTGTCCAGGCTCTTCTGGCTCTCATAGTTTGCATTGAAAGTCAGCTGTAATTCTGATGAATTTTCTATGTAACTGTTTTTTCTAGCAGCCTTCAATACCCTCTCTTTATTCTGTGTATTTAATGCTTTTACTATGGTATGTCTTGGGGGATTTTCTGTTCTGGTCATGTCTAGCTGGTATTCTATGTGCTTCTTAAATCTCTATAGGTAAGTCTTTCCGTACTTTAGGGAAGTTTTCTTCTATAATCCTGTTGAAAATCTGTTCAATGCCATTGGCCTGAGATTCTTCTCCTTCCTCTATGCCTATAATTCATAGATCTGGTCTTCTCATGTTGTCCCTCATTTCCTGCATATTCCATTCTTGTGAGGTTTAAAAATGTTTACATAGTCTTTGCTTAAGGACTCCAGATTTTCAACTTTGTCATCCAGTCTTGATATTGTTTTTTGTTTCATTCATTTTTCTTGTGAGGCTTTCTGCTCTTGTTTCCAGTTGGCTTATTGGGTTTTTTGATTTCATGTTCATTTCTGTTTGGGTTTTCCTCACTATTTCTACTTCTTTT
Organism: Rhizomys pruinosus; assembly: GCA_009823505.1. Lineage (NCBI taxonomy): Eukaryota > Metazoa > Chordata > Mammalia > Rodentia > Spalacidae > Rhizomys > Rhizomys pruinosus. The sequence goes on from VZQC01005710.1 coordinate 2,061,537, forward strand.
GTGAATTCAGTTTTCAAGTCATGAATTATTTTTGTTATTTCATTAAGCCATCTAGTCCTGAGCTTCTGTCACAAGTTCTTTGAGTTGTTTGTGTTTTCTTTAAGTTCTTTGATCATGTTTGTAATTGTTCTTTTAAATTCTGAGCCCAGCTGTTCCTTGGAGTGATTCTCATTATAGTGCACTTCTGTAGGAGTGTTTTTTGTTTTTTTTTTGGTGGGGGGGGTTGTAGTCTCTTGGTTTTTTTATATTATTTGTGTTTTGTGCTGCCATTTGGGCAGGATGTTCTTTGTTGGTTATCTGTCCAGTAGGTATTTCCATTTGGCTTTGTTTAATTGAATTTTGGTATGCTTATATTGTTAACATTGTTAATATAGCTTGGTTACTTTTCATTCCAAGTCTTAGGTAGTGTCCTAGTTTGTCTTTCATTGCTGTGACAAAACACTCTGACCAACACCAACTTGGGGAGAAAAGGGTTTATTCAGCTTACATCTCCCGGGTCACAGTTCATCACTTAGGGAGCCCAAGGCAGGAACTCAGGGCAGGAACTTGGAAGCAGGAGCTAAAGCACAGGCTATGGAGGAATGCTGTTCACTGGCTTGCTCCTCTGGCTCATGCCCAGCCCAGCTTCTTATATGGTACACAACAACCTGCCCAGGGTGGCACTACTCATTGTGGGCTGGGCCCTCCCACACTGCTTGACCATCAAGACACTACTCCACAGATGTGGCCACAGGCCAATCCAATGAGCCAATTCCCCAATTGAGGCTCCCTCAACCCAGGTGTGTCAAGTTGACACTAAAGCTATCCAGCACAGGTAAGAAGGTCTGTCCAGCAGATCAGGAGCCAAGGAAGATGGGTTTTGAGACCACCTGAGGGGTGCTTAGCAATCTATGCCAGAGTGGCTAGTTAGTCAGCATTAGGGAGTTAGTCCAGAGATCTTAGGCAGGGGAATTGGTGCCTGCTGGGATCCCAGGCTGTGTGAGGACAGGGTGGTGGAGGGAGAGAGGAACTGAATAGAAGCAGGTGGGTGGGATCTGATTTACCAGGGTCCTTGGTGGGGCAGGTTTATCAGGCAGGTTGGGCAACAGGGAGGTTGGTGGTGGAGAGAGGAACACTTGAGGGGGGTCTTAGCAATCTGTGCTAGGGTGTTTAGCAAGCCTGGGTTAGGGAGATGGACCAGAGATCTAAGGTGGAAGAATTGGTGCCTGCCTTTTCTCCCCCTACTCTTTTTTTTTTTTTTTTCCTTTGGTCTTTTCGAGACAGGGTCTACCTGTAGCCCCAGCTGTCCTGGAACTCACTCTGTAGACCAAGCTGGGCTTGAACTCACAAAGATCCTCCTGCCTTTGCCTCCCGAGTGCTAGGATTAAAGGCGTGCACCACCACGCCTGGCTCCCCCTACCCTTTTTAAAAACAGGGTTTTACCTGTAGCCCTGGCTGGCCTGGAATTCTCTATGCAGACCTGGCTAACCACAGACTCATATAGATCCACTAACCTCTGCTTCCCAAGTCCTGGAATTAAAGGAACGTGCTACCATGCCTGGCTTGAGCAATAATAATTCTTTTAAAAAATATTTAATTTATTATTTTTCTTTTATGTGTATGAGTGTATTGCCTGCATGTATGTGAGTACACTCATGTCATGCAATGCTCAGAAGAGGGAATGGGATCCTCTGGAACTGGAATTAAGGACTGTCCTTAGCCTCCATGGGGGTGCTGGGAATTGAACCTGGGTCTTCTGCAAGAGTAGTCAGTGCTCTTAACTGCTGAACCATCTCTCTAGCCCAGAGTCATAATAATTCTTAACGTGGGGGGTTTAGCAAGAGAAAAACTCTAGATGGAAGGCATCATGGATATTTATGATCAATTCATAAAGAAGCTGTAATAGCAATAAATCTCTTAAGGTAATGTTTAATTTCACCAGCATGAAAGAAATGCAAATGAAAAGAACCCACTAAATTGATAAAGCTTAAAAATGTGTTGTATGCTGAGTAACTACAGGGAAAGGATGGTTTGCATTTATTTTACATGGATTGTAATAGTTCTGGAGGTCAGAATACCTAGTGTGATTTTACTTTTGGTCAAGTACATGGAATTGGCTGACAGAATTGTATAAGGGGCAGAGTCCAGTTACACTAACAGCAGCTATTGGTGAATGAGTGTCTGTGTTTTGTTTTCTATAAGAAAATGGTGTTGGTTTTGTGATTGTACTATTTGCAAAAACTATTTATTCATGCTGGGGATACTCAGGACTACCTACACTAAGTGGGTGGTCTATCCCTGAGCTACAGCTTCAGTCTCACAGCTGTTATTTATTTTTTAAAGAGTATTCTTGTGGGGTTGGAGAGATGGCTCAGTGGTTAAGAGCACTGGCTACTCTTGCAGGGAGGACTCAGGTTTGAGTCCCAGTACCACTTGGAGATCTGATGTCCTCTTCTGACTTCTGTGGGCATTGTATACATGGTGCACTTATATACAAGCAAAACATTATGCACATAAAATAAAAACATTTAAAAAGAATACTTTTGTAAGAAATGTGTAGAGAACTTTAAAGAATGACTGAAGATGGAAGCTGAAAGGCCTGAAGTCACCATGGTTGGGAGTATGTTGTCATGGGGATTCAGGGGCTGATGGAGCAGAGAAGAGTCAAATGGTCCTCAGTGGATATTGAGTCTTGAAATTGTTGAAGCTAAAGAATTGTCATTGGCAGGATTGTGAACCCTTTCTCTAGGGGCATTTTTCTCAGGGAGGGACTACTTTGTGAACTCCTTCAAGCTGGAACCAATCCAAAATAACCACAAGAGAGATTTGGCTTAATAAAGTATGGTGTATGAATTGGATGGGCTCCGCATAACTGAAAACGCAGGGATGGTGCAACAGCTAATGGTGTGGGAATTTGCTTACAGTTTATTGTTAAATATAAAAGATTGAAGATCTTTTTTTCTATTTTTGTTGAATTTTTGTGTATTTCATACAGAACATCTTAAAGATATTCAGATCCTTTCCTTATTTGCACTGCACGTGATTTCATGCATTCTGTCATGTATGTTAAGGTCTATCAAGTCAAGTTTCTGTCCACAGATGTCCCTCCATGTGAGTTCATCCGCTGGAGCCTGTTCAGCCTGTATAGTGTCATTCCTTTAAAAAAGACCAACTTGGGGCTGGAGAGATGGCTCACAGGTTAAAATCACTGGCTGCTCTTGCAGAGGATATGGGATTGATTCTCAGCAGCCACATGGTGGCCAGCTATCTGTAACTTCAGTTCCAGGGGAATCCAATGCCCTCTTCTGACTTCCAAGGGCACTGCATGACATGGCTGCACTTACACACATGCAGACAAAGAATAACAACTCTCCCTCATCCAGCAGTGATCAGTTACCAATAGTTCATCAGCTAAGAGCTAAAACTGGGGTTTTCTTACCCATCTCCCCACTTCCATGCTGTTTTTTTGTCTGTGTTCAGTTTTCATGGGTCTCATGCATGTTGTCACTATGGTTGTAGTTCATGTGAACAACTTCTTAGCTGTATGGAAAACTCTGCTGCTTTGTGGTCTTCTACCACAAAGCACTCTTAAAGTGTTTCTGCTCCCTCAATGCTTCCTGAGCCCTGGGCCACAGAGGTTTAGTAGGGGAGTGCTACCGGGGATACCCTGCGCTCTACAGTCTCCTGTTCTTTACATTTTGCCCAGTTGTGGCTTTCTGGTCTAATCACCCTCTGTTTCATGAGGCAATAACATTTTCTCTGCCCTTCCTCCCCACCCCCATTCCACAGTGTTTCCTAAGCCTTAGGTGTAGACATCACATTGCAGATTTGTCAGGGCTGGATATCTCACAGACACTTATTCTCTATTTGTGACTATTTGTGATAGTCTGGATATCTCACAGACACTTATTCTCTAGTTATGACTTTTTGCGAAACTCTGTAATAATCTACGTCTGTTACACCTATAGGTATACTTGCTGATAGGTATAAGGCTACATATTTAGCACATAGTAGGAAATTATTTTTGTCTAGGGATGTGACAGATATAGGTTTTTCTCTAGGATATCCAGTCATGTGTATTTGGCTATATTTACAGTACCACACATAAGTTTCTCCCCATCAGTGGGCTTTAAATTCAATTAAATAGCTGCTGATTACCCCTAAGATAAAAGTTCCACTACTCCACAACAGAGACAGTTTGCTGTGCCCGTCATTGTGGTTATAAAGCTTCACAGCTGGGCTGGACCACTGATTGATTGTTTTCCCTTAGCAGTTTACATAAGTATTCTCTGACACTCTCTTTTTTAAAAAATATTTATTTATTTTTGATTTTTATTGAGCGCATTTCATACAACATTTCTTAATCAAATTTAGACTTATTCCCCCATCCATGCCCACCCCTCATACCCCCCTGCCCCCCGTCAGAGCTCATGGATTCTGTCATACATGTTAAGTCCTGTCTTGCATCTTTTTCTCAGTCTTTTATAACCTTTTCAATGCACAGATTTACTGTTTTGGTCAGTTCTTTGAATAGGTTTTTCTCTCTCTTTTTTTGTTCCCTTTGATTTTATATTATTCCAAAATATGCATATATACACTCCACACATAAATCAAAATTATAAAATCTGAGAATAAACTATAGGTTAATTCCAAAACACATTTAGAGATTCACATTTTTTTTTTAATTTTTTTTTTTTTTTGAGATTCACATTTTAACAGTAAAGTTGCATGCAGGTAAAAAGAAGTATAACTTTACATTCTTTTTTATTTTTTAGAATATGAATACATATCTTCCACCCATATATGGTAATTACAATGTGTGAATACAAGTGGTAGGTCAATTCTAGAGCCCATTAAGAGATTCACATTATAATAGCACAGTTGCTTTCAGATACAGTGAAATATAATAATAAAGTTGCTTAGTTTGCTTGCCAACTGGGGATTTGGTGTCAGCATCCACAAATGAGGGAAACCATTTGCTTTTTTTTTTCTGGGACTGTGTTACTTCACTTAGCATAATGGCTTCAAGTTCCATCCATTTACCTGCAAAGTTCATGATGTCATCTTTCTTTACTGCTGCATAGAACTCCATTGTGTAGATATACCACATTTTTGTTATCCAGTCATCAGTTGAGGGGCATTTGGGTTGGTTCCAGCTCTTTGCTATTGTGAAGAGAGCTGCAATAAACATAGATGTGCATGTATCTTTGTGGTAGGATGAGTCTTGTTGGTATATACCCAGGAATGGTATATACCTGGGTCAGGTGATAGGCTCATTTTGAGTCTTTTAAGGGTTCTCCATACTGCTTTCCACAGTGGTTGTGCCAGTTTACATTCCCATCAGCAGTGGATGAGTGTTCCCCTTTCCCCACAACCTCTCCAGCATTTGGTGTCTTTTGTTTTCTTGATCTTGGCTAGTCTTATGGGAGTGAGATTATACCTTAGTGTGGTTTTAATTTGCATTTCATTAATTATTAATGATGTTGAACACTTTTTAAGATGTTTCTCAGCCATCTTTACTTCCTTACTGGTGAAGTCTCTGTTCATCTCTTTACTCCATCTTTTGAGTAGGTCATTTTTTTCTTACTTCTTTGTTTTTTAAGTAGTTTATATATTCTGGATGTTAATGCTCTGTCTGATGTATCACTGGTGAAGATTTCCTCCCACTCTGTGGGTTTCCTCTTCACTTCCTTGATTGTTTCTTCAGCTGTACAAAAGCTTTTGAGTTTGATGAGAACCCACTTGTCAGGTGTTATCTTTATTGCCTATGCAGCTGCTGTTTGATTTAGAAAGTCTTTTTCTACGCCTATGTCTTGTAGGTTGCTGCCGACTTTTTCTTCTATCATCTTCAGAGTTTCAGGTTTCAGTTTGAGATCTTTGATCCACTTGGAGTTTATTTTTGTACAGGGCGAGAGGTAGGGATTTAATTTTGTTCTTCTACAAATGGTGATCCAGTTTTGCCATCACCATTTGCTGAAGATGCTATCTTTTCTCCATTGAGCTTTTTTGTCACCTTTGTCAAATATGAGGTGGCTGAAGTTGTATGAGCTCAAATTTGTTTCTTCAGTTTTGTTCCATTAGTCAATGGGTCTGTTTTTTTGCCAGTACCAGGCTGTCTTTATGACTTTATCCCTGTAATATAGCTTGAAGACTGATAAAGTAATCCCCCCAGTATTGGACTTTTCACTCAGGGTTACTTTAGCTATTTGAGGTCTTTTGTTTTTCCATATGAATTTAAGGATTTTTTTTTCCAAGTCTGTGAAAAAGCTCATGGGGATTTTGATTGGGATTGCATTGAATCTGTATATTAATTTGGGTAGAATAGACATTTTTACTATATTAATTTTTCCAATCCATGAGCATGGGAGATCTTTCCATCTTTTGATGTCATTTTCGAAACTCCTCTTTAGAGAGGAAGCTTCCAGGTTTTGCTGGACAGCTTCAGTGTCAACTTGACACACTTGGGTTGAGGGAGCCTCAATTGAGGAATTGCCTCCATTGGACTGGCCTGTGGCCATGTCTGTGAGGGATTTTCTTGATTGCTGGGTGATGTGGGAGGGCCCAACCCACTTCAGGTGGTGCTACCCCTGGGTAAGTTTTTTTTTTTTTTTTAATTTTATTTATTTCTGTATGTGTATGAATGTACTGTCTGCATGCAGGTTTGTGCACCCATGTAGTGCAATGCTGCGGAGGTCAGAAGAGGGTGTCGGATTCCCCTGGAACTGGAGTTCTCCTGGAATTGGAGTTTCAGATGGTTCTCGGCTGCCATGTGGTGCTGGGGATTGAACCCGGGTCCTCTGTAAGAGCGGTCAGTGCTCTTAACCGCTAGGCCCTCTCTCCAGCCCCAGTTGTTGTGTTCTGTATATATATAAAAAAAGCAGGTCTCGAAAAGACAAAAAAAAAAGCAGGCTGAGCATGGGCCAGGGGAACAAGCCAATAAGCAGTATTCCTCCATGGCCTGTGCTTCAGCTTCTGCCTCCATGTTCCTGCCCTGAGTTCCTACCTTGGGCTCCCTCATTGATGAACTGTGACCTGGGAGATGTGAGCCAAATAAACCCTTTCTTGTCCAAGTTGGCTTTGGTCAGAGCATTTTGTCATAGCAGTTGAAATCAAATTAGAACACGGGTCAATTCCAGCTCCACTGTTCCAAGTCCTGGGTCTGAAGTATATCCTATCTTCAGCAATAGGGTCTTACTTTCAAGTTCTGGGAGGCAACCAAGGGCTGTGGCAATAGCCTCTGTTGTTTTGGGAGTCTCTTGAACTACCCTGACCAACAACTTGAAGAGAAGTTTCTCCTGTCTGGGACTGTATTTCTTTTTATATAGCCTTTAGCTATATACATGCACTCATATACAATATAATATAATATATTATATCATATATGTATTTTTCTTTAAAAAATTTTTTTTATTATTTTTATTTTATGTGTATGAGTGTTTTGTCTGCATGTATGCTAAGTGCACTTGTGTCATGCAAAGCTCACAGAGGCCAGAAGGTGGTGTCAGATACCCTGGAACTGGAGTTACTGGTGGTTGTTAGTCACTATGTGGGTGCTGGGGATCGAACCCAGGCCCACTACAAGAGCAGTCAGCAGTTTTAAATGCTGAGCCAACTCTCCAGCCTCTTACAGTGCTCCTCTGTTTTTTGATGAGTGCTCAGGCAGCTAACGTGGGGTGATGGTCCATGGGTGGTAGAAATGGATTCAACACAGGAGGCCTGTTCAGTTGTGTTTCTCTGGAGAGGTAAGCAACAGCAGAAGAAAGAAGAACAGTGATGGTGGTGGGGCGGGCCAGGACCCCAGGGTGCATGGCTAAGGGGAAGAAAATGGTGAGCTCAGGTTTGGCCACCCATGTAGGAAGGCTGGAAGATGTGTAGATTGGGATCATTTTGGTAGAACACGTGTGCAAAGGCTGTTGATTGGAAGAATGAATCTGGGGCATCAGTGCATGGGAAAACTACCCAGCCAGCACAGAGGATGTGAGCGAGGAGAAGCTGAGGACAGAGCCGGTGACATGGTGACATGGTGACATGATGACAATGACATTGGGCATGAAGTGAGGGGGTGGAGGAGAGTGTTACACAGGAAGTGGGGGGACCAGGCAGGGAAGTTTTTTTTGCCCAGGCCGAGGGAAAAGTGTGAGGGGTATGGAGAGAGCTGCGTGCAGACCAGCACATGGGAGAAGAGGCCTAAGGCAATGCTGTGACCGTGCTGTGCTGCGCTGTGTCCGTGCTGCCCTCAGGAGGGGACACAGGAAGCATTTGGGTCCTGAGTGTCAGACCTGGGAGGCGGTGAGAAGCTCTTCAAGGTTTCTGGAGGAAGCCTGTGGCATGAGCAGAGTGTGGTTTGGGGAAGGTTAATCTGGCGTAATTTATGGGCAGAAGAGCTGAGAGGGGTCCCTGGGAATAAGAACACTCCAGTGTCACAGCCATCCAGAAAGAGTGCTAATGAGTGGCAAAACAACGAGATTAAACAATCCATTGATTATGCATTTAAACTGCTAATTTTAAATCCAGCACCCTAATTAAGCATAAATTATTTTGCCATTCAAATGTATTCTGGTTGAAGCTCCCTCTCTGCTGGAGGTGAGTGGGGAGGAGGCCGAAGGGGAAGTAACCTCAAGTCAGCAATCAGAATTACCTCAGCGTCCCTGGAGAGCTCCCAGGTCCGGTGTCCTCACTTTGGGCTTTCACCTCCAAAGCCGTTCTCCATGTGCGGTTGTGGCCAGTTCCTGCTCTCTTTGGGAAATGTAATTCTTGAAGGTGGATTGGTCCCCTGTGAGTGATCTCAGCCCAGTTGAGTCTTTAACTTGCCAAGGACATCTGGAGTGGAACATGGGAGTTGGGTGCTAGAACAAACCAGAAGACCAGGCATCGCCATGAAGATAGCCGGTCTCAGCCGGGCGTGCTGGCGCAGGCCTTTAGTCCTAGCACTTGGGAGGCAGAGGCAGGCGGATCTTTGTGAGTTCAAGGCCAGCCTGGTCTACAGAGCAAGTTCCAGGACAGCTACAGGGAGACCCTGTCTCAAAAAGACCAAAACAAAAAACAAAAAACAACAAAAAATCCCAAGAAGATAGCTGGTCTCCACAGAAAGTTGTGGGGAACACCAGATATTCCCTCAGGCAAACCAGGAGGTAGATGTCAAGTCCACTGGATAGGGAAAAGTACATCATCATCAGCCCTCTGTGGGTCCAGACTGCCTGGGCTGGAATGGAAGGGGGGGTGGAGATGTCTTTGAAGACCTATGTCTTTATAGAGCTGCTACTTGCTGCCTTGCTCCACCAATATGAGCTCAAGGCTAAAGGCAGGTGAAGGATCCAGGCAGAATGATCCCAGGTTTGTGACAAGTTTCACAAGACAGCTAGACCAGAACCAGAACACTGTAGGACTTAAAGGCCAGGGACAGGTGTGGCAGAGATGGCAAGAAGTATGGCTGGAGATGACTGTGAGCCTGGGATTTATTTCAAGGATTCCCTGGATGAGATGGGCTGGAGTCTAGTCTAGAGCCATGTCCAATGTGGAAGGATGGAAGACAGACTCCCCAGGTAGGGAGGACTCAACAAAAGCAGGGTACGGGGCTTGGGAGAGAAAAGCACACATTGATTGACCCAGTAACTCAACTGATAACTAGGGTACTGGGGACACAGCAGTGACCTGGAGAAGGTCCCCACACTCAGAGCATAGGTGCCCACGTGGGAGACAGCATGGGCGACACATTAGAGGGCAGATAAAGGGTGTAGAGTGCTGGGGTGTGGTGGCTGTGTTATTGGGTGATCAGGAAGTCTCCTTTGATAAGATGACTTTGGAACAAACACTGAGGGACAGAGGGGGCGTGCCATGCAGATACACTGGTTTGGGGTGAGCACAGATGCCTCTGAGCCAGGAATATGCTGGGTGTATTGCAGGAGAACCAGAGGTCCTGAGCTGGAGAACAGCAAGGCTGAGCAAATGGGGCTGGCTCACGAGGGGCTTCAAGGTCACTGCAGGGCACCAGGTCTTTCAGAGGAGGTGGAAAGATAATGGACGGTGTGAGGCAGAGGCAGCTCGCCTGCCTCAGTGAAAGGAAATCAGGCTGGACTGCAGGGGCAGGAGCTTTGTGGACAGAGTGCTGGAGGGGTCAAGGGCAGTCAAGGTGACTTCCGGGTTTGCAGCTGAGTAGTGGGAGGAAGCGCAGAGCTTTGAGCCGGGAAGCAGAGAGGAGAACCTTGTGGAGTGCGACTTTCATAGAAGAGGCAGTGGCAGAAGCACTTGCCATCTTTAGCTTGAAAGAATAGTCTGGGTGGGGGATAGGAATTTGGTGATGACCAATATTTAGATGATGTTTGTGATGGCTAATCCTGGGTGTCAACTTGACTGGATCCAGGATTAACTAAAATGAGAAAGAGACCTTCAGAATGGATCATCTGACGTTGGAGACGCACCCTAAATGTGGGCATTACCTTCTGATGGCAGACGGTATAAAAGGCCATGGCAGAAGGGAGTTCTCCCCCTTTTGCTGCTTGCCTTCTCTCTCACTGGTGAGCTGTCTTGCTGCTGTGACCAACTCCTTGGATTCCAGTGTAGACTGAAGACTAGCAGATCTCCCAGAATCCATCAAGCCTTCTGCGCTAGATTGGGATTACTGAGATATCCAGCTTCATGGACTAAGTGACTACTGGATTCTCAGCCTCTCCATTGTGGTGCAGCCATTGTTGGGCTACTCCAACCCTATCCCATGAGCTAATCTAATAAGACCATATATATATATATGTATATATATGTATATATATAAATATCCATATACCTCCATATATATTCATTCTACTGATTCTGTTTCTTTAGAGAACATAAAACCTTGACTAATAAAACCTTTGAGATCTTTAGTTGGGATGCCACTATCCAAGGGGTGAGAATAATGTAGAAGACCAGGATCAGGCAGCTGAGAAAAGAAGAAGAGGGGCGACACTTGGGGGGGGGAACAGGGACACAGTCAAATCCCCTCCATTTAAAGTGTATGTTTTGAGTTTAAACAATGTATTTGGTCTTGCTTTTCATTACTACTACTTGGGGAGCGTGGGGAAGCACAAGCAATGTTGGAGCTGACCCTGGGCAGAAGGCTGGTCCCCTTGCTAGCACCAGAGACTTCAGGGCACTCCCAGGTAGAAGCTCACCCAGCCTAGGAGGTCATCTTAGGAGCCAGATGAATTGCAAATTGTGCCTAAGTTAACTGAGGCTTCCCATAACCAGAGAAGGCAAACCAGTGAACCTTTGGAAAAAGGGGACATTGTCCTCAGATAGCACGAAAACCCAAAGTAATCTGAAGTTGTTCAGGTATTATTTGTATATAGTGGAGTTCCCATATTTTAAATATGTAGCTTGAGTTTTGACAAATGTGTTTGCTTTTTGTGTTATTTTATTTTTTTATGTGTATGAATGTACTGTCTGCATGTAGGTTGGTGCACCTGTGTTGTGCAATGTCTTGGAGGTCAGAAGAGGGCATCGCATTCCCCTGGAACTGGAGTTAAAGACAATTCTTAGCCACCATGTGGGTGCTGAAAATTAAACCTGGGTCCTCTGCAAGAGCAGTCTGTGCTCTTAACCACTGAGCCATCTCTCCAGCCTCTTGGGTTGTTATTTTAGATGGAACCACTCAAGTGAATTCCTTACCGGCTCTCACCCAGTGCTGTCACTTATTCATGTGTTCTGTGTTTGTAATTACTGGAAGAAGCCAGTTGGCCATCAGATCGTTAACAAAAATACTGAATTTGTGTGCACAAATTACATAGTTTTGTATCACCTAGATCTTATGTGGATAAGCTTGCCCACATAGTGTGGTCCCTGATTTCAAACAGAGAGAAGTAGACAGTATTCATGTAAGAACAAATTCATCCTCCCTAGAAACTGAACACATTTCAGCCTGGTATACAGTTGATCTGGTTGAGCCACAGGGAGCCGGAGGGACCCACTCAAGAGTTTCCCCCAACACAGTCCCAGAAAAACAAACGATGAATGGTATCCCTCATCTGTGGATGCTAATGCCAATTACCTAGTTGTAAGTATTTCTTGTGCACAGCCCCTTGAACTTTTGTCCAAAGCAGTTGGGAGTGATGCATATTGGAAACAACAACAACAACAATAACAACAGAGAGGACTGCATCGAAGAACTGACTGAAATAGTGAACTTATGCTCAAAACAGTCAACTTCCTCATGGAGAATATTGAGAAATACTGAGAAGGAGATGAAAGGCATGTTTGGCAGAATGCATGAGCTCTGGTGGGGTTGGGGAATAGGGGGGACACGGGTCTAGATTTGATAAAAAAATAAAAATGAATTTATGTGAAAAAAATAAAAAAAGAGTTCCCCCATTCCCTGTGGGATATTGGCCATCAGGGGAGGTTGTAAAAGATGTCCTTCAGTGGACCCTCAGAACTGGCTACAGGGCCCTCTTTCCTCTTCTGCACATCCTGGGTGCTGGGCCAGGTGAGGGGAGCTAGAGGCTGTGCACATATCAGCCAGCAGGGGGCAGCAGCTCCCTAGTTGCAGAGCAATGGCTTCCTGGCCTCTGCTCACATCTAGGCCTGGGTGAGGTGGAGCCAAGGTTTGGGGAGGAGAGGCCCACAAGTGGGGACCTCAGCGTGCTATGTACCCATTCCCAAGAAGCAGGGGGTTTAGCTGTGAGAGCTGGGAGCTGGGTATAAATGTCATGAGGGTGAGGCTGGGTAAACTCCTTACCACTGTCATCTTTGATGTGTGTCTGGTTCAAATCGCACCAGCCATGTGTGAACTGCTTTTTCTGTCCCTCAGTTGTCTTGTCTGTAAAATGGGAGGAACATGAGACTTGGGTGGGCATCAGTACCTGAATGGGGCTGGCTCATGGTGAGGACTCTGTGGACTGTCCTTCTATGGTCGCGTGAGTGGTGTTTCATGAATTGCGGTGTGGATAGAGACTCAGTGGGCCCTGGGACCCTGGGAGTCATTTTGGTTTTGTCCCCCTCCCCAATTTATTTCCTTTATTTGGTTTTTGAAAAAGGGTCACATGAAGGCCAGGATGGCCTTGAACTATGTCAAGATGACTTTGAACTTCTGACAGTCCTGCCTCTACCTTCAAGTACTAGCTGGGGCTGCAGGCATGGGCCATCACCCCTGGTTTGTACGGTGGCCAGGACCAATCACGGGGCACCTTGCATATGGGCATCCACTTTGCCAATAGTGTTACAGCCACAGCCTCTGGTTCTGATTTCTTTTGAAGCCATGAGCTCTTGGGTTTCATTCTCATTCATCTCATTGATCAGAAACTGCCTTTTGATTCTTCACAGCTATAGGACCTTGAAACTGGTAACCAAGCTGATGCCGCCAAAGATCAGAATCTAGGACCATCCCCAGATTCCCAGGTTCTGATTATTAAGTCTAAACTACCATTCAGGGGAAACTCTTGTTAACCTTTCCTGCCAAGAGCTTGTTTTACCCCACACATCACTTGCTCCTAGGGTCCCATTGTCCTCCATGTCAGCATCTGCCCCTCTAATCTGAACATCCTACATCGTATTTTCGCCACACACTGGGTGGTGTCTGATGACATCTTCTGTGTCCACTTCATGAGACACCTGGTCTTTGGATTTCATTTCTTACTGCTCAGAAGACACCTTCCCACAATACAGAGCCTCGTCTCCAGGTCGTAGACAAGGGCTAGTAACGCACACAGCAGAGGTCAGCAGCAAAGCAGACGGACCTGGGCTGCCTCGAAGTCCTCAGCATACCCATAAGTTGGGAGCAAATACGGGCAAGTGTCTCCACCAGGATATCACCGTGTTGTCATAGCACTCCTGTGGGGCAGAGTCGACTGGCTCACCTTGCCTGTGTGGTTGAGAAGGTCCTTAAGGACAGCCATGGAGCCGACATTGTCACAGAAACTGACCATGGTGAGACGGGAGCATAGCTCAGGGCAGGCAGGAGGACACTGAGACGTGGCTCTCCATCCAACAGCCTTCCAAATCCAGGGTCTGCAGCGTGTCTATGGCTCTCTCAAGGAGAATATGGAGAGGCCAAGTCCATGCATTGGATAACAGCACACTGGGGTTCAGGTGTGTGAGCCAATGCAGATCTGGCACTGAGACAGATTATTCAAGTCTGACTGTGAAAACTCAGAGTAATGCAGTGGGTCTCCAAGGGGGTATTTAGGCACTTAGGGAGAGATCTTGGATTATTTCTGGCAGTTGTTGGTGTTGGAGCATGAAGATGGCTGGGTGGACGCTGAGGTACAAAGTTTCTATTTTCCATGAGATGGCTCAGCAGTTAAGAGTGCCCCCAGCCACTTTTGCAGAGGACCCGGGTTCGATTCCCAGCACCCAGATGGCAGCTAAGAACTGTCTTTAAGCCCGATGTGCTGGCACATGCCTTTAATCCTAGCACTCTAGAGGCAGAGTTAAAGTCCAGTCTGGTCTACAGAGTGAGTTCCAGGCCAGCTGGGGGCTCTAGGGACACCTGTCTCAAAAAAAAGTTTCTATGTCAGTCTGACCACATGATAGAGATGATGTCCGAGGAGGCCGCCTGCTGGAGCGGCCTGATCATCCCAGTGGGCTGCTCTGTGCGAACGTGTGTATCTCCTATCCTCACTGTCAAGGAGAAAACCATAGCCATGGTCACCCTGGTCCAAGAGGCTACACACATAGAGGACTAACCCAAGCACAATGTAGCAAAATATCTGGGTGTCATGGCAGAGGTACCTGAACCTTTATCATCCTCTGTCCTGCATCATCCTCTGTTCTACATCATCCTCTGTTCTGTATCATCCTCTGTCCTGTGTCATCCTCTGTCCTGTGTCTTCCTCTGTCCTGCATCATTCTCTGTCCTATGTCATCCTCTGTCCTGTGTCATCCTCTGTACTGCGTCGTTCTCTGTCCTGTATCATCCTCTGTCCTGCATCATCCTCTGTTCTGCATCATCCTCTGTCCTGCATCATCCTCTGTCCTGCGTCATTCTCTGTCCTGTGTCATCCTCCATCCTGCATCATCCTCTGTCCTATGTCATCCTCTGTCCTGTGTCATCCTCTGTCCTGCGTCATTCTCTGTCCTGTATCATCCTCTGTCCTGCATCATCCTGTCTTGTATCATCCTCTGTCCTGTATCATCCTCTGTCCTATGTCATCCTCTGTCCTGTTTCATTTTCTGTCCTGCATCATCCTATCTCCTTTATCATCCTCTGTCCTGTATCATCCTCTGTCCTGTATCATCCTCTGTCCTGTATCATCCTCTGTCCTGTATCATCCTCTGTCCTGTATCATCCTCTGTCCTGTATCATCCTCTGTCCTGTATCATCCTCTGTCCTGTATCATCCTCTGTCCTGTATCATCCTCTGTCCTGTATCATCCTCTGTCCTGTATCATCCTCTGTCCTGTATCATCCTCTGTCCTGTATCATCCTCTGTCCTGTATCATCCTCTGTCCTGTATCATCCTCTGTCCTGTATCATCCTCTGTCCTGTATCATCCTCTGTCCTGTATCATCCTCTGTCCTGTATCATCCTCTGTCCTGTATCATCCTCTGTCCTGTATCATCCTCTGTCCTGTATCATCCTCTGTCCTGTATCATCCTCTGTCCTGTATCATCCTCTGTCCTGTATCATCCTCTGTCCTGTATCATCCTCTGTCCTGTATCATCCTCTGTCCTGTATCATCCTCTGTCCTGTATCATCCTCTGTCCTGTATCATCCTCTGTCCTGTATCATCCTCTGTCCTGTATCATCCTCTGTCCTGTATCATCCTCTGTCCTGTATCATCCTCTGTCCTGTATCATCCCCTGTCCTGTATCATCCTCTATCCTGTATCAACTTCTGTCCTGTGTCATCCTCTGTCCTGTTTCATCCTCTGTCCTGCATCATCCTCTGTCCTGGTCATCCTCTGTCCTGTATCATCCTCTGTCCTGTATCATCCTCTGTCCTGTGTCATCCTCTGTCCTGTATCATCCTCTGTCCTGTGTCATCCTCTGTCCTGTTTCATCCTCTCTCCTGAATCATCCTCTGTCCTGCATCATCCCCTGTCCTGTATCATCCTCTGTCCTGTATCTTCCTGTCCTGTGTCATCCTCTGTCCTGCATCATCCTCTGTCCTCTATCATCCTCTGTCCTGCATCATCCCCTGTCCTGTATCATCCTCTGTCCTGTATCTTCCTGTCCTGTGTCCTCCTCTGTCCTGCATCATCCTCTGTCCTCTATCATCCTCTGTCCTGCATCATCCTCTGTCTTGTATCATCCTCTGACCTGTATCGTCCTCTGTCCTATGTCATCCTCTGTCCTGTTTCATTCTCTGTCCTGCATCACCCTATCTCCTTTATCATCCTCTGTCCTGTTTCATCCTCTGTCCTGCATCATCCTCTGTCCTGCATCATCCTCTGTCCTGCATCATCCTCTGTCCTGCATCATCCTCTGTCCTGTGTCATCCTCTGTCCTGTGTCATCCTCTGTCCTGTGTCATCCTCTGTCCTGTATCGTCCTCTGTCCTGTGTCATCCTCTGTCCTGTGTCATCCTCTGTCCTGTATCGTCCTCTGTCCTGTATCATCCTCTATCCCTGTATCAAGCTTTCATTTGTGGATAATTACAGACAGGATGGTATCTGGGTATCAGTACTGATGGATCCACAGTTGGCATCCTGCACCAATTGCCCATGAATTTGTAAAACAAGGCTCAGGTTCTGCTCTTCTCTACAGTACAGCTCTCATCCTTCCTTTTCTCAGCATGTTTCCCAGTTGCCTTTTACAAAGTACACCCCATTCATGCAGAGATGCTGGACACAGTCACAGTTGGGGAACTGAGAAATGCCTGTGCTGTCACACTTCTGGTGAAGCATCTTCAGCAGTAGAGTCTTGTGGTTTCCTGAGACATGCAGTCGACCAAGATTTCTCATCTGTCCCAGGAAAGGAGCAAACCAGGCCAGCATTCCCAATTGTGACCAAGAGTTCAGTTCTACATCTCTGTCTACAATTTTCAGGATCTCCAAGATAGGGTGGGTGGGCAGTGCTGACACCCTCAGCTTCCCGGAGCCTGCCTGGACTGAACTTGCTCTCTGCAGGGCCCGCTGGAGCAAGTACTTTTCCTGTACACTGAGACTGTGCCCCACAAGGTCAAATCAGCCAATACCTTCAACGGCTGCCTCACTCTAGATACCGGAGTGGGCTCTGCCTTTTGCTGACTATTTATGACCTGTGAGCATCTGACATGCTTGGCTCCAGCCCTTACAGGCCAGAAGTTCAGGTGTTTATTCTGCAGGTGAAGCACTTGTGGCTTCCTCCACCTGTGGGTATAGACGGGACAGGACCCGACGTGCCATTTGCTGTACTCCACTGCACTGTTTCCAACAGGCCTTCAAGAAGCCACCTGCCAGCAGCTTTGATTGGTTCCAGTCCAGCCGCATGTCGCTGGTCTCCTGGTCTCCTGGTCTCCAGCTTCAGCCTTTTTTTTACACCAGACAATCCCTACGTCCAGGTGCTGTGAGAACTGGGGAATGAGGAAGGTTTTCCACAGTCCTGTTCCCGAGACGTCTGCTCTTTCCTCCAGGGTCTATGGAAACATTTAGGATTCTGCACCTCCAAATTCTCCATGCTACCCCTCATCCCCTGAGCAGAAAACAAACTGCACATGTGAGTCAGGATGTGTGTGGCACACAAGTCTCAAGGTCACTTTCTCGTAGAATAACCCCAGATGAAAACTCATGATGGAACTCATGGTGGGAAAGGCTGCAGGCGCTGTTCTAAAGATGGAAGTGGAGGGGCGGGCACTTTTGTCCCTGTTTCCTTCGATCCATTTGCATGTGAGCCCTCTCATTAGCATCACATTTTTAATTAAAAATTTTTACATTTGTTTTATTTTGCGTGTATGAGTGTATTGCCTGCATGTGTGTAAGTGCACCTGTGTTGTGCAGTGCCAGAGGAGGACAGAAGAGGGCGTTGGGTCCCCTGGAACTGCAGTTATGGATGGTTGTTAACCGCTTTATAGGCGCTGGGATTTGTACCTGGTCCTCTGCAGGAGCAGCCACTGTTCTTAACTGCTGAGCCATCTTCCAAGCCTCATGTATTTTAATTTTTTAAATTGACATATGAAGTATTAAGTTTCATTATGCTGTTGCCTTCCACATGTCTTCTTGAGCCCCAGGTCCTTGGTGTTCTTGTACCCTCCCGTCCTCAGTCTTTCTGCATTCACAACACACGTGTTCTATTAGCAGTCCTCTCCTTCCCCCATTTACATCTCTTTATTTGCTCTCATGGACCCTTTTCTGGTTACATGACCTACACACACACACACACACACACACACACACACACACGCACGCACTTCTCTCTTTTCTCTCACACACTTATTATTTTTTATTTATTTATTATTCATTTTGGCCTTTTTGAGACAGGGTCTCCCTGTAGCTCCAGCTGTCCTGGAACTCACCATGTAGACCAGGCTGGTCTTGAACTCAGAGTTCCACCTTCAGAGGCCTCCTGAGTGCTGGGATGAAATGTGTGCACCACCACACCCAGCCATTCACAGACATTTAAATCTAGGATCCATATATGAAAAAAAGCATCTGGTATTTGTCTTTCTGAGTCTGGGTCTCCTTGCTTCCTATAGTATTTTCTGGATCTATACTATTTTTTTTCCACATTTCCTAATTTTCTTTTCTTTTTTTTGTCTTTTCGAGACAGGGTCTCCCTGTAGCCCCAGCTATCCTGGAACTCACTCTGTAGATCAGGCTGGCCTTGAACTCACAAAGATCTGCTTGCCTCTGCCTCCCAAGTGCTAGGATTAAAGGCATGTGCCACTAGGCCCGGCCCTAATTTTATTTTTCTTTGTGGCTAAATAAAACTACATTGTGTATGAGACACCAGCTCTTTAGAGCCTTGGCTTGCTAGCATTCCCTGTGTGTAAATTACTAAACAAGCCCATAATGGGTCACAGGCCTCTGTGACCCTCTCCCACCCCCTACCTGAGTCCTTTCCTACTCCCTTAAATGCCCAGGCCAGACGCCGTTCAGCTTAGTCCCAACTACTCTGAAGTAAACTTTATCCCGAGTGCCATTAACCACTCACAGCCTATAATCAAGTGGATCGCTGGAAGGCACAGGACATCAAGCTTGCAGTGGGGTCCTCACTGGCTCATCAGAGGGGTTGGTCTCCAAGGTCAGTCCTGCTCTCCATAGCTGTCTTCTCCCAACCAGGGCACACAGAACCCCCTACTTAGTAGCTTGTCCCAGGGATGTTGAGAACTCAAGGAAGATGTTTACAAGGTTCCTCTCCAGGGTTCTCCCTTGGCACTGCAGTGCTGTGTCCTGACCGCAGAGAGATTTTTGCAGAGGGCCAACTCTATCACTCTCCTTCTCTGACACTGTCCCAGGCAGGCGAGTGAGTGGATCAGCCAGGAAGACAGGGAGGTGGGCAGGTGGATGCCAGTTGCTGAAGCTCTCTCCCGAAAGAACCTCTTTTAAATGACCTACTTTAAAACACTGTTGCTAGGTGTGGTGGCTCATGCCTTTAATCCCAGCACTCAGGAGACAGAGGCAGGTGGATCTCTGTGAGTTCAAGGCCAGCCTGGTCTACATAGTGAGCTCCAGGCCAGCTGGAACTGCAGGGAAACCCTGTCTCAAAAAGACCAACAAAACAAAACAAAACAAAACAAAAACAACAACAACAAAAAAACCCAACCCAAACTAAACCAAACCAAACCAAACCAAACCAATACAAAAACATTCTTGAGACCTTATTTTTAGGCCCCACAGCAAATTGCAGAGCTGGAGACGTCCCATCTTCCTTGAGCTGGAACACTGCGAGGTCTGACGAGCATCTCTTCCTGGCTGTCCTGATAACCTTCCGGCCTGCCTGTACTAGCTCTCAAGGCTTCCCCCTGTCAAGCAAGACACATCCCACCTCTCTTACAGGGATGGGTGTCACCTAGGAGTATGCATAGAACAGATGAGAAGGCAGGGAACAAGAAGGGGAAGCTCCAAGCAGGCTAAGCACCTGACCTCTTTGAACTGGCCAGCATTCATTTACTCGACATGGCTTACTTCTGCTTAGGAGCAGAGTGTATGAATCCATGATGACATCACGTTTGCATTTCAGTGAGAGATTCATGCTGTGGAGGGCCTGGACACACAGTTCTGGCCTGAGGGCAATGGGGAGCAGACCTTGTACATGGCCACTTGAGGGAATGGCTGCCTCTCTCTGCTCAATGAGCACTCTCGTGCTGCCCACAGTCTGGTGTCTCTCCTGCGTTTGATCAGCTGCTGGTGGAGGCAGAGGCTGGGTCCCTCTTCCTTGCAGAGCCCACAGTTGGGGTAGCCTTGTTAGCAGCAAGCTCCCTGCCAAGTTTAGGAAGCCAGGCCCACGAAGCGGCAGCAGAGATTCTGGCCTGCCTGGCTGCCAGCTTAGTGTCAGTGGACCTCTGAACCATCCATCATCCTCCACTTTCCTGGGCCTTGCAGAAAAGACAGGATCGGTTTCCCCTTGGTAGCCCCAGCCCAGATATGGATCCTGCGGAGGACAGCACGAGCTAGTCTCTATAGGAACAAACAAATGGAGCCCTGACAGTCCTTGAGTTCCTCCCTGACCGCATTCATGCCACCGCGCCACAGGGACAAACTCGGAACCTCGTCGATTTCGTTTTCATTAGCTCATTACTACCAGCGCTATTTAATCCTGGTTGCGCAATAATCCTTCCCCCTGTGTATGAACGAGCATGTATTATGCGCTATTCAAAGTCCCTTGATGCCACGAGTAAAAAGACTCTGCATAGGGCAGAGATAATTTGCAAGACCAACTTGGGGTAGAGTGTTCTCAAATGAACTCCAGTGGTCCAACAGCTTTCAGAGGGCCGGGCGGGCAGCGCTGGCGAAGGGCTGTGTGACAAAAGGCCTTGGCTGGGTGCATTATAATTTGCTCCAGTCACTTCCAAAGTACTTGTGTTTCCAACGATGACAAGAGAAATACTGATGGCACAGGACGTGGGCATTGTGCTTAGGATAAATACGCACACAAAAGCTTGGTGAGGCGATTTCGGATGTCTTGTTGGGGAGAATGTAATTAAAAGTACTTGAGAGACCACTTTGAAGTCTGTGGCTAACCGTTTCCTATAATGTTCCCATCAGTGGCCCTGCCTGTTGCAGAATGTGAGCAAATTGGGAAAAGTTGTAGAGGCAGAATCAGTTGGTTTCCACTTGGAAGGAGGGTGCCATGTCCACCTTGGCTGTGTGAGTCAGTGCCAGCCTCACCTGGGTGACCTACCATGCTTAGTGAGTCTTGGGACCTCCACTGTCACGGCCTCCAGTGTGCACCTTGTAGAGGCCCCAGTGTATGCTGGGATCAACCCAGGCCTATCTCTGCCTGGCTGCTACATAGGAGGCCTCCTGACTCCTGGGAGCCCTATGAACACTGCAGAAAAGGTAAAGTTCCACAGCCAGCTGGGTGCATGGCTGTGTGAGCAGCAAGGGCAGCATCCAACTGGAGGTGTAGGGAACGGCTTGTGAGTGTAGGTGTGTGTCCACCTGGAGCTGGAGGCTCACCTCTTCCTCTGAGTACCACAGGAAGTGGCCTCCACCTGGGACCTACCTTACAGCCCTTTTTCCTGTTGGTCTCTAGCCTGTGACTTTGAGGCTATTATAAGCTGATAGCAGTTGTCCCGAGTCTGTGCCATTGGGGTCATATCTCTGTGTCTGACTCAGCCCTCGCCCAGTGCCTCTCCTCTCCTAGGGTCCTGGAGTCTGATGGCCACTGTTGTGGGAGAGGGTGGCCACAGAGGAGCAGAAAGTGGGGTTCTGGACTCCAGGGTGGGGCAGGGCAGCACAGAGAAAGAAAAAGACAAGTCAGGACATTGGACTATGGATTTGCGGCTGGGCAAGGTTTTGAGTGAGTAGTCAGTGCTAGATTTGGTCTCATGTTGTGCTTGTGGTTGGATCTGAGTTGCAGGTTGGAGGTCTGACACTAAACAGGACCAGGAGGGCAGTGGCTGGGGATGGAGGTGGACTGAGGGTTCAAGGAGTGGACATTGCAGCTCTCTTTCTTTCTTTCTTTCTTTCTTTCTTTCTTTCTTTCTTTCTTTCTTTCTTTCTTTCTTTCTTTCTTTCTTTCTTTCTTTCTTTCTTTCTTCCTTCCTTCCTTCCTTCCTTCCTTCCTTCCTTCCTTCCTTCCTTCCTTTCTTTCTTTCTTTCTTTCTTTCTTTCTTTTCTTTGGTATTTTTGAGACAGGGTCTCCTGTAGCCTGGAACTCACTCTATAGACCAGGTTGGCCTTGAACTCACAGAGCTCCACCTGCCTCTGCCTCCGCCTCCCGAGTGCTGGGATTAAAGGCATGTGCCGCCGTGCCTGGCCTATTGTTTCTGTTTTATAGATATCCTGAGGTGATCATTCCCTTTACTTGCCTGGACCTTGGTTAGGTAAGTAAATATGTGTACATTTACTATGTTTTCAATGTCAATTGATTCCTTAAAACTCACAATTTCTTTTATTTGACAGGTTATCTACTTAAAACACTCCAAAGACTTGCAGATGTTTTTCCTCCAGATATGCTGACAAAAATTCTAGTATAAAGATTAAAATGAAAGCGGGGTCACTATGCCACCCACTCTTTCTTCCTGCATCTACTGAATTGAGGAACCACGTTATTCTTTCCCAGGCTGCGTTTTTATTTTGTGATCTCATTTCTCTTAATTTATACTTGTGCACTAAAGATTTTAAAGTCTTGCTGTAATTTCAAATGTGGTCTATTACATGGAAAGGGCCTACCAGAAATGAGAAAACGATGAAGAAAATAAGTGTTTCTGTAGCCCGCTGCTTGTAGGTTGCTTTGGACCTTGTTCTGTGACAGTCCTGATTCCATCTGCAGGTGAAAACTCCGAAATGCATCATAGTGATAGCAGTTCATGAAACTGTCTTTATTTCAGTCTTGAAAACCATGAAATGATAGATTTTCAGAGGACAATTTATAGTCTTAATGAACATATTGAAGAGAAGAAAGACTGAAAAAGTCAAGGAGCTTTTGTTTTGAGGAAATTGAAGAGATCAAACTAAGTCATGAAGAGTGTAAAGGGAAGGGAATGATAAAGAAAGGTATCAATAGAAATAGAATTCTAATAAAGACAGCCTCAAGCCCAAAAGCTGGCCATTTGAAACATTTTTTTTTAAATAAAACCCCAAAGAAGCTAGTCAAGGAAAAAAGAAAAGGTGGACACAGCAGACATCAGGAGCTCAGTACAGCGTGAGCTCACAGACATGCAGACATAGTGGACATCAGGAGCTCAGTGCAGCGTGAGCTCACAGACATGCAGACATAGTGGACATCAGGAGCTCAGTGCAGCGTGAGCTCACAGACATGCAGACATAGTGGACATCAGGAACTCAGTGCAGCGTGAGCTCACAGACATCAACTCAAGACCTTTTAGCTCTTTACATCATTAAAAACAAGAACAGAATATTGTGACAGCTTTTACTAAAATTTTAAAATTTAGACCTAGACAGAACAGACAAATTTCTGAGAAAATACAACTTACCAAAACTGACACTAGAAGAAATAGAAAATCTGAAGTCTTACAGTACATGAAGAAATAAATTTGGAAATTAGAATCCTTTCTACAAAGAAGACTCTCTACTCACCTGGAATGCTATCAGCACTTTATGATATTATAAATCTAATTCTATACAAATCCTTGCAAAGAATAGAAGAAAGAATATTTTGTTACAAAGTTATGTGAGATTCTGATATGAACATCTAGTAAGAGAAGCAGATTACACAATAGTTTCATGTAAGAACAGATACAATATTCTAAGCATTCAAATGTGATATGGTGCTGTGCCAAAAATAAGGTCACACTCAAACACAACTTTGGACTGGAAAATGCAAGGCTGGTTTAACCCCCAACCTTCATTCAGTTATTACAGGGTTATCAGAATGGTTTAAAAATAGTAACAGTATCACATGTTGAAGAACAATATCTCATGTTAAAAATTAGTAACAGTATCACATGTGGAGAGACTGGGTTCCACATATCCTCTTGCTGGAAAGGTAATGTTTTCCTCTCTAGAAGAGTTTGAGAGTCTTGGCAGTTTCTTATATTCTTGGGCATCCATTTCAAATTCTCCCAAGAAAACATGTTCACTCCAAACCCCACACATTAATGCTTATAACAGATTTATTTGTGATAGCTAAAATCAGAAGCCAGTCATGTGTGCTTGTTAGGTGAATAGATGGAGAAACTCAGGACATTCCATGGACAGTCTACAGAATGAAAAATGCCGAGATAAAGTGCCTAGCCACTGTCTCATGACGAATCCACGATTACTTCCTGGAGTCATGCTGAGGAAGGAAAGCCATGTCTACAGGTCTGCCCAACTATATTAGTTGTATAATTCTGCGTGTGATGACATTTTAGAAATGGACAACAGATTTGTGGTTAGAAGGGGTTAAAGGCAAGCTGGCAGAAGAGAAAGAGCTGTGGTTATGATAAGGCAATGTGCAGGCTCTCCTGTTCTACATTCTGTGTTTACACTGTTCATAGATGCACAAACCCACACAGGGGCAAAATTACATAAGACTCCACATGAACAAGAGTACAAATAAAACTGAGAAAATCTGAATAGGATCCTTACATTATTTTAATTATATAACAGTTATGTGGCTGGGTGTGGTGGTGCAGGCCTTATAGAGAGTTCTAGGCTGGCTGGGGCTGCAGGGAGACCCTGTCTCAAAAAGACCAAAACCAAAACTAGTTATGTAATATTTAAAATGTTGCTATTGGAGAGGAGTTGGCAAAGTGTACAAGGGGACTCTTTGTATTATTTCTTATAAGTATGTGGATAAATAATTATTTCAATGAAATTTCAGTTAAAGCCATTCAGTGAAATCCAACATGACAATGAAAGGTACTGACCTCTCAGCAGGTGGAGGGAAAGGTACTGACCTCTCAGCAGGTGGAGGGAAACACTCGACGAAAGGTCACATGCTTGCATGATGACAAACATCAGCAGGCTACCACCGATAAAATAGGTTTTACTGTTTTTTATTTATTTTGCATGTTTCCTTGTGTGGAATATCTATCATCTAACTATCCATCCATACATCAATCTATCATCTATTATCTGTCCATCAGACAATAATCTATGTATCATCTATCAATCGTCATCTATCTATCACTTATCCATCCATCTATCTACTTACATACATGATCTATCTATCATCTGTTTATTAATCATTTATCAATCAATTATCTTTACCCATTTGTCTATCTATCTATATATCAATCAATCACCTATCACCTATCTATCATTTATATATCTACTGTATATCATCTATCTATCTATCTATCTATCTATCTATCTATCTATCTATCTATCATCTCCCTAGAATCAAACATCAATTAGTCATCTGTTTATTAGCTATCAATCTATATCTATTTACTTACCTCTTTATCATTTATCTAATCTACTATCTATCTACTCTGTCTATATATTGATCTATCTGTCATCAATCATTTATCTAGCATCTAATAATCTATCATCTATCTTCTTTTTTAATATATATTTTTTAATTAATTAATTAATTTATTGGTCTTTTCGAGACAGGGTCTCCCTGTAGCCCCAGCTGTCCTGGGACTTGCTCTGTAGACCAGGCTGGCCTTGAACTCACAAAGATCTACCTGCCTCTGCCTCCCAAGGATTAAGGGTGTGTGCTACCATGCCCGGCTAATTTTATTTATTTTTTATGTGTATGAATGTACTGTCTGCATGTAGGTTTGTGCACCCATGTCATGCAATGCCTTGGTGGTCAGAAGAGGGTGTTGGATTCCCCTGGAACTGGACTTAAAGATGGTTCTTAGCCATCATGTGGGTTCTGGGGATTGAACCTGAGTCCTCTGCAAGAGCAGTCGGTGCTCTTAACCGCTAGGTCATCTCTCCAGCCCTATCATCTATCTTCTTACCTACTTTTCTATTTACCTATCATGTATCTACCTACTATCTTTATATTCTATTTATCTATCTATTAGACATCTACCACTCATCTATCTATCTATCTATCTATCTATCTATCTATCTATCTATCTATCATCTGCCTATCATCAATCGGTCATCTATGTATCTACTAATCTACTTGTATATTTCTCCATCTAGCTACTTATCATTTATGTATCTATTTTCTATCTTTCTACCTATCAGCATCTATCTCTATCATCTATTTATCCATGTATCTATCATTTATCAATCAATCTTCTATCAATCTATGTATTTATCTATCTATGTATCTATCATCATCTATCACTTATCTCTTAGCATCTATCTATCTATCTATCATTCTATCTACTATATGTATCAATCATCTACCTATCATTTGTCCACTTACTATCATATATCTTTGTATCAGTCAATAAATCAATCATCCAGCTGTCATCTATAGCTATGTATCAATCAGTCAATCTATCAGTCATCTACTTCTCTATGTACTTGAATCCACAGCCTAAAAACTGCCATTGTATTTTCATGTTTTTGGCTGTGGCAGGGGCCGGGCACACAGACACCACTTTCTTTGCACTTGGGTGCAGCCATGTCTGTGCTGAGAAGGAAATGCAGACATTCTGTGCATGCCGCTGTGGGTCTGGCCCAGAGAACCCTCCTCCTGCCCATCTATATGCTTGGTGGTGATGGCCGGTGACGTAAAGACGCTGTGCCCAGGGCTCTGCATGAGTGCACAGACTTCAATGGCTGAGAAGCCTCTGTTGTACTAAGCCTTGAGAGTTTAGTGGTAACAGCAGTTAGAGCTACCTTTTTTTTTTTTAAATATTTTATTTTTCATTTTATGTGAATGAGTGTATTGACTGCGTACATGTAAGTGCACCTGTGTTGTGCAATGCCCTTGGAGGTCAGAAGACAGTGTCTGAATGCCCTGGAACTGGAGTTACAGATGGTTGTTAGCCACCATGTGGGTGCTGGGAACTGAGCCTGGGTTCTCTTCAAGAGCAGCCAGTATTCTTAATTGCTGAGCCGCCTCTCCAGCTCTGACTAGAGTGACCTTAATTTGTATGCTGTTTGTCTAATGTTTGTGGCCTGCTTCTCCTGGTCTCTGTGGACACAACAGTAAGCAAGGAGGTCAGCAGCTCTGCTGTCAGGCTGTTTTTTTCATTCCAGTGAGGCTTGGGGAGTATGGAAAATAGGTTCAAACAGGTTCCAGATTCAGTGTCCAAAGGCCATAAGGGGCAAGAGATAGAAGGCAGGGACATGGCCGTCGCAGGGTGCTCGTGGCCAGCCAGTGGCTGTTTGGAGCCAGGAATGCGAGGCCTCCTGGGTGAGGCAGAGGCAGCCCATCTTTCTGGGCAGGCTCCCAGGGCACAGCCATGGCCAGACCCAGATGGCTGTGTGGGTGGCTGGCAAAGATCAAAGGCAAACACTGCCTCTGGTCTCTGGGATGAAGGCAGCCTTGGACCAGACACTAAAGCTCAGACTCATGTAAGCAAGGATGCCCAGAGGATCCGTCCTGTGCCTGGGAGAGCGAGTCCTCCGACCTACGAGTGCTGGGCCTGGGGCTTTCGGGTAGAAAGCTCAGCATGCCGACGGGTTCTCTGGGTGTGTGTTACTATTGTTCTCACGGAGCGTGGCCTCGCAGTGGTCATGGCTAAGGCTGTGCAGCTGTGTTGTGCGCCGTATGCTTCTGGGCCCAGGACAGGAGCTCGCTGGAGTCTCTCTAGGTCTCCCACAGATGAAGAAGGAAACAGTCCCAGAAGAAAGCCTCTGTTTGCTGTTGCCAGTCTGGCTGGCTACCCTGGGACTTGTGTAGGCCGCTGGCCTCTCTGGGCTCTGATGCTGAGTGGAGATGCCCTCACAGTGTGGTCTTGCTGCATGGTGCTCTCCTAGGAAGCAACTGTGGACATTCTCCACCCCTTGAGCTGTGGGCCCAGGTGGGAGCCGTGGGAACCTGCGTCAGCCCTTCCTGCTGCATCTTGGGTGTTTTCTGATTCCCCGGAGGAGCAGGAAGAGGATGTTTACGTGGAGTAGAGGAAGTAAACAGTCCACAGCTCCGAGCACCTGCAGGGACACTGTGTGTGGATATGTGTGAACCTGCACATGTTCGAGGGATGGATGAACACATATCTTTGTGTCTAGTCTGTGAATATGCATATATGCCTGTTTTGAATGTCCATCTCTGTGCTTACATGTGCATGTGCTCATGCCTGTAGTGGGTGGCACGTGCATGTCAGGAAGCAGCATTCCTCCATGGCCTGTGCTTCAGCTCCTGCCTTCAGGTTCCTGCTCCGAGCTCCTACCTTTGGCTCCCTAAGTGATGAACTGTGCCCTAGGAAACAGGAGCCAAATACCCCCCCCCCCAAGTTGGTTTTGGTCAGAGTGTTTTGTCACAGAAATTGAAGAAAAATTAGAACAGTGTGCTTGTGTGCCATGTGTATTTGTGTGTGTGTGTGTGTGTGTGTGTGTGTGTGTGTAGCTGCACCTGGTCAAGTTGGATTCAGCTCTCCCCAGGTGGGCTCAGACCAGAGTGCTCTCCATGGGCAGAGCTCTGTGACCCTCCTCAGAGCCTGCTGGCTGCTCTGCTTGTCAGGTTGAAGCCTGAGGAGAGGGGATGGACAGGGCTCCAGAGATGATGTCAGGGGTGTCTGAGAGAGACATAAAGAAGTGTCCTGGACCCCCAAGTGGCTCCCAACTAGTCAAACAGACTGAAGGGAAAGTTCTGAGAGCAGGGAGATCTGCAGAAGGCCCCTAACTGCTGCAAGCCCCCAGCATAGCCTGCCTGCTCTGCAGCTCCCGGGAAGGTGAGAAGGATGTTGGCCCTGTCCTTTGTTCCCTATGTGGGCAGAGACCTGGCTGCAGCCGTCCCTTTCTGGGAAGGGTCTGCTGTGGGTGTTCAGAAGTCACTGAAGTTGGAGTTCCGAGAATTCCCTTGTGCCAGGCTGTCCCTGACTATACTGCTTGTCTTCACTGCTTCACCCATCTTTGCTGCTCAGCAGGGCAAAGTCTAAATGCCCAGCCATTAGAAAATGCTGTGTGGGTGCTGGAGAGATGGCTCAGTGGTAAGGAGCACTGGCTGCTCTGGCAGAAGAGCCAGGCTTGGTTCTAGCACTCACACAGTGTGAGTGCTAAGGACCATTTGAAGAAGCTATTTATTTATGATTTATTTATTTATTTTATTTTATTTATTTATTTATTACTTATTGGTATCAGGCTATAACCTAGGACTTCATATGCTAAGTGTGTGGTCTACTGCTGAGCTATACCTTCAGTCTCACAGCTGTTATTTTAATTTATTTTTGGTCTTTTTAGACAGGGTCTCCCTGTAGCCCCAGTTGTCCTGGAACTCACTCTGTAGAACTCACAAAGATCCGCCTGCCTCTGCCTCCAAACAGCTGTTATTTTGAAAGAATGCATTTATGGGACTAGAGAGATGACTTAGTGGTTAAGAGCACTTACTGTTAACCCAGAGGACCCAGGTTCGATTCCCAGCACCCACATGATAACAACGGTCTGTAACTCCAGTTCCAGGGGATCCAATGCCCTCTTCTGGTCTCTGGGTGGGCATTGCATGACATAGGTGATCTTATATTTATGCAGGAAATGCATTTATACACATAAAATAAAAATATACTGGGCACGGTGGTTCACACCTTCAATCTCAGCACTTAGGAGGCAGAGGCAGGCCTAGTGTACATAGTGAGTTTCAGGACAGCTAGGGCTAGGGGGAGATCCTGTCTCAAAAATAAAAAAATAAACAAATAAGCAAACAATAAATGGTTTGAATATGGAGTGCTTGTCTCATATGCATGCGGCCCTGGGTTTGGGTCTCAGCTCTCAAAATCAAAAGTGAAAACAACACACACACACACACACACACACACACACACACACAAACAAGCCAACCGAATACTCCATGTGGGGAGTGGATGGAGCAGACTGGGATTCCTTTGATCTGCATTATTCTGAATCTCTTGCCCAGGCAGCTGGCAGCCTGGTTCCCATCCACAGCCCTTTGCTACTTCTGCTGCTTTATCAGCACTGTCCCTGACTCCCTTCGAGTAAAATCTTAAAGCATCAGAAGCCACATAGCTCAGTGGTTTAGGTGGATTAGTGAATACACTTAGCACAGCTTGGACACAGAGGGCGTGTGACCACCAGCCACAATGCCTGCCTGAGTCACGAACTTGGCCCACATCCAAGGAGAGCCTCAAAACCAGATTCTTGACAGTGGGAGTTCTAAACTTGCTGTTTCTGAGTAGAGGTGCTTGTCAAAGCCCCGTCCGTCTCAGGAGTGTTGTGTGAGGAACATGATGATGTTAGGAAATGGTGTGGGGCCTGGGACCCTGCCTGTTCATGAGTGTGGGCTGGGTCAGAACCACTGCAGAGCTCTGATTCACTGTAAACCACTGCAGAGCTCTGATCCACTGTAAACTACTGCAGAGCTCTGATCCACTGTAAACCACTGCAGAGCTCTGATCCACTGTAAACCACTGCAGAGCTCTGATTCACTGTAGACCACTGCAGAGCTCTGATCCACTGTGATCAGATGCCATTCCAGACAACACTCCTTTAAAGAGGGTTAATGACATTAATTGCTGTCCCCTTCACTTAGGAACATGCTCAAGAGGTGCTACTTGCTACATAATGGGCCCCTTCAGAACTGCAGAGAAGAATGTCCCCTCTTCCCACCCATAACCCTACCCTGTACCCGACAAGCACCTTGCTTCGTTTCCTCACAAGAGGCTTTGTATTGCTTGGGTCATGTTAGTGAATGCAGGGGTTGGGGCTGCGTTTGCTTCCGGGGCACTGCGGATCTTTCAGCATGATTTCTAGCAGGTCCATCAAGTTGGTAACTGCTTTGGGGATGGCAGTAGCACAGAGACTGTCTAATGTAGAGTCTGTGTGTGTCTCTGTAAAGGTGGACGATGTCAGATCCAAGGGAAGAATGTACAGGTAACTGGGCCAAGAAATTTCTCTTCTAGGAATTTATCTGAGAAATGGACTTTGTGCTGAGCAGAAACCATGTGATGGTCAAGGCTTGTGGGTCAGCACTGGTGTGGTGTCCATGTCTGCAAACCACCTGCTGATAGTGTGGACAGACTGGGCATATGTGGCTGGCTGGAGAAGAGCTGGGCTGCTGGTCTACTTTCTCATAGTGAGGCACGCTGCCAGGCCCTGGGAGAGCCTGGGTGTCTAGCCCTGTTGGAGGGAGGCATTATGACTTTGTGGCATGCTCCAAACTGCACTGAAAATGAAATCAACCCATTTTAGTTATGTCTCCTTCCTGGGAGTGTGCTCCCAGCACTGGGTGTTCCCAGCACTGTGTGAGGAGGATGACTCTCTGTCTTCTACCAAGGAGCCTTTTATTTTATTACTTTTTTTTTATTGTCATTTTTTTTTATTGATGCTTTGTGCATTTCATACATTATTTTCCAATTCAGTTCAGGCACATTTCTCTTTCCCTTCCCGTCCAACCCCCCATCCCAGATCATGCATTCTGCCATAACTGTCCTACATCTTTCTCTCAGTTTTTTTCATTTTTTAGCTATAAGTGATAATCCATGAGTACAAGCATCCTTCATGCAAAACCAATCTACAGGCTGTTGTGCCCAAACCCCCACAGCCCCACCATTTAGTGGGGGGTGACGGGTTGTTTGTTCAATCAAGGCGATCAAATGAGTGTCCAGACTACATTGCTGTAGTTTCACCATTCACCCCAATCGTAGCCCTTACATTCTACCACGCCCCCTCTTCTGCAGATTGTTCCCTAGGCTTAGAAAAGGGGCACAGGTGGATGAGAAGCAAAACAGTCCACTCTCTCTGGAGCTGTTGTCTTGGACTCTGGTCAATTCTGGCTGTTTCCTTTCATGGGCTGACAGGTTGTCCAGGAATAACCTTTTGATCCTACTAATGAAGCACAAGCAATTAGATATATAGGTATTTAAACAGCACTAATAGTTATGGTAGGTTACTTTGGTATAGACCTACTGGAGATGTTGGCCAGGGGATCCAAGGCCCCACAAAAAGTAAAGGCTCCTTGCCTCTAAACTGGGATACCTGCAAGAAGAGAGGCAATAAGACCATGCTGCCGAAGACCTTACGTTAACATGGGAAAGATGTATTGAAACCACACATGCAAGTGTACAGATGGCCTCTGGAAAACCAGAGAGTGTTACCAAAGGCCACTAAACCAATAAAGCAAATATGGGTCTCCTTGAGTCAAGCAAGACTCCACCGTCAGCACCAGCTACACCTCACCTGCCTGGAAATACTGTGCAGCAGAGGCAGCCATATGCCTGTATATCCCAAATCTAATTGGCTATTGGCTCTCTCCTTGGAGGAATAACCCATGGCTGATGCCACAAGCTTACATCCTCTACAGGTTAGGAGATGTTATAAGCCACAGTAAGACCCTGTCATATTTAACAGGAAAAAATGTAATTCATGGATTAACATATCATCCAAACATATGTGTCTATACCAAAGTAAACTACCATATTTTATTACTTTTAATCACGCATATGTGTGTCTGTGTGTGGGTTTGTGCACCTGTGTGCAGATGTCTGGGGAGGGCAGCAGTAGGCTCCAGATACCCTGCATCTGGAGTTACAGGCAGTTGTGAGCTGCCCAATGTGGGTGCTAGGAACTAAACTTGGGTTCTCTGGAAGAGCAGTGAGTACTCTAAACTGCTGAGCTATCTCTCCAGCCCCATCCTACCCAATTTTGAAGTTTCTTCCCAAGTCTTTGGCTTATGAAGGTCAGGTGTCTATATGGGGCACTGGGCAGGCCCGTGTTCTCCACCCAGTGGTCCGCGTATTAACAGGGGGACCCCAGACTTCCTGAGCCTCATCCTCAGTGTAATTGACAGACTTCACAGTTAAGACCTTATTAAGCCCCAGTGACCAAATTCCTGAGTTGATTAGGAAAGCAGCTTTATTTATTATATAATATATATTACTACAGAAAACATTAATGTATTCAAATATGTGCAAGAAAACATAGAGATTAATAAACAGCTAGTGTGCTGTTAGTGCGATTACAGCACACGACTACAGAAGCCTCTCCGTCACATTTTAATTTTGATACTAATACTGACGAGCGTGTCTCACTTGGAAAGAGTAGTGCGTGTGTGCGCATGCACATGTGTGTGTGTGTGTGTGTTTGTGTGTGTGTGTGTGTAAAACAGACTTTAAATATAGACAGACTTTTTACAGTTTAAGGAACAGCAGCAAGCAGTGAATGTTGGGAAATCCAGCTAGCTTGGCGTCCAGCCTCATGAAGTTAGCGAGCAAGCGCAGTCTTGAGGAGCGCGCAGCTCTGCGTGGCTGCTGGCGCCTAAGCTTCTTCTTCTTGGGCTTCTTTGGGTGGGCAGGGGTGAGCTTCTCTCTGAGTACCTGGAGCTCGCATCCCAAAGACGCTCAGGCTGGCTCCTCAGACAGGAATCACTTCTTTTCCCCCTTCTTCCCTTTCTTTTTTCCTTTCTCCTTCTCCTTTTCTTTGCCAGCACCAATTGTCAGTGATGAGGCTCGCCTTTTCCCCAGAGGGGTTTTGGCATACCAATTCTGCAATAAAAAGATGTTTATGGAATGATAAAACAACATGAATACACTGAGATATTCCAGATAGTAAAGACACACTTGCTCGAAGCGGGCAGCGAGGGGCTGGAGAGATGGCTCAGTGGCTAAGAACCCTGGCTGCTGTTGCAGAGGACCAGGGTTGGAAACCCAGCACCCACATGATGGCTAACAACCAGACATGACTCCAGTTCCAGGGGATACAATGCCCTCTTCTGGCCTCCTTGGGTGTTACACACACACACACACACACACACACACACACACACACACACACACACACACACAGAGTTGAGGGCGGGCATCAGACTTAGGCATTTGGTGTGTGTTTAGTACAAACATCAATTTTCTAGTTATGTATTTCTGTGTGGGTTGGAGCTTCTCCTCAAAGAATTCTAGTTCTAGAGCATCACAGGCTGACTCTATCCAACAGTCCTGGCCAACTGAGACTGTGCCTTGGGGATTGGGCCCTCCTGGTAATTAGTGTGCAATTAATTAACACATGTGGCTGGTAGCCAGCTGTGACCCCAGGAAGCCAGTCACATGCTCTGAGGGAGATAATGGCAGAATTAATAGAGCCACAATGCCAGACAGGTACTTAGTGACTGAACCATCACCATTGATGGCATTTTATTTAATACCCGAGAAACATTTCAGTTTATAAGCCTTAGAGTAATAATCTCAGTAAGTGGCTATATATGTTTTTAAATCAATTTTTTATGTTTCACAATTTGAAATATTTCATTTTTATTTGAGGATGCGTGTGTGTGTGTGTGTGTGTGTGTGTGTGTGTGTAAGGTACTCATGGAGGGCAGATGAGGGCCTCAGATTCTCTGGAGCTAGAGTTACAGGGGCTGTGAGCCACTTGATGTGTGGATACTGGGAACAGAACTCTTCTCTGCAAAATCAGCAGGTGCTCTTAACCACTGAGGCATCTGTCCATTCCCAGTTCCCAGTTCCCACGGTTCCCTGCACACATGAGATAAGTTCTCTAGGAACTGTATACAGAGATAGAATTCCTGCAGACTTATAAGACACAATTCAATTTGCTATTGCCAAGTTACTCTCTGTGAATCGGAGACTGTTTCAGTAATCTGTCTCAAAGCATCTTTGTTTTCTGGGCTGGAGAAATGGCTCAGCAGTTAAGAGCACTGACTGCTCTTTCAGAAGACGGGTTCGATTCCCAGCACCTACCCAGCAGCTAGCAGCTGTCTAGTTCCAGGGAATTTAATGCCCTCTTCTGTCCTCCATGGGCACTACATGACGTGGGTGCACTTATCTACACGCAGGCATTACATTCCTCTACATAAAATATTTTAAAAGTCTTCATTTTCTTTTGTCTCTTGGGTGCTATTTAGCTGGATACACACACACACACACACACACACACACACATAAACTAAATTTTACTTTTCTTTAGCACTTTGGAGGTATAAGCCACTGTCTTCTGGCATCTCTTGTCAAATAAATGTCTGACTTCTCATGTTGTTTTTGTGGTAATCTGGTGGCTTTTAAAGCTGGTTTGTTACCTTGTTCTTAGGTTACTAATAATGGGCTAAAATAGATTTATTTCTATTTTCCTGGAAGGCTACCTGGAGTTTATTTTTAATCTGACACCTCATAATTTAATTTGTGAAGATTCTCAGCAAGTATGTCTTCAAATTTGTAGTGCATGCTTTTCTTCCAGAATTTCTGTTACTTGAATGTCAATGTCTTTCAACCTGTCTTCCATGGATTTTAATTTTATTTTATGTGTTTATCTTTCTTGTTGTTCCGTCATGCCTTCCTGGGGAACTCTGCAGGACCAATTTCTAGTTAAGTGGTTTGCTTTTCCAGATCATGCTCACAGTTTATTCCTGTCTTATTTTTTTGTCATTTAATGTTAACTATAAATTTTTCATTTATAAGCTTTGTCTTTATGATTTAAAAATAATTACAATTTCATTCATTTGTTTCAAAGTACATTTCTAAGTAGAATCATGTTTTCACTTAATTTCTTGAACATTTTGATTATATTTAGTCAAACCCCTTTGTCAGATTGTACCAAACACTACATTTTTAAAATGTTTTCATATTTTGATTTTCATATTCATTTTGAGTGGAAAGTTTTACTTTGCCCCCATCTATCTCATTCTTCCCACCCAAGCAATTCTGCAGTAGTTTCTAGAAGGTACCTAGCTCCAGTTACAGACCAGGTTTTACATAGATGGTCCACAGTTAATAATCCTTGGTGATGCCAGATAGTCAAAGTGCTAGTCATGATAGCGGCAACTTTGTCAGCTGTCTTCCCAACTCTTAGCCCCCTTTATCTGTTTTTCTTTTTACATTTTCATTTATTTATGCATGTGCACATATGTATATTTACATGTGTGTGTGTGCGCTCACATGTGTGTGAAGGACAGAGGGCAATTTGAGGTCTCTCTCCTTCTGCCACATGGGCCCTGAGGATTGAACTCAGGTCTTCAGGTTTGTTGGTAGGCACTCTTACCTACTGAGCCATCTCATAAACTCTGCTTCTCCTTTACATGTGTGTTAGTCCTGTAATGCTTCTGGTTTTCAGTCATTCAATCATAATTACTAAGCAGTCACCTTTGGAATGTTCTCTACATTCTTACTGTCTCTAACTCTGACTTGTCATTGCCAAGTCCCATGGTCTATTTTCCTTCTTGGCTCCCCACATTTTAATTATGGGCTTGTGTTTAGTAAGGATCATGTTTCCTGTAGGAATCCGACGTCCTTTAGAGGACACCACCAGGATGCTTTTCTATTAGCTTATGATATAGTAGAGGTTTTTATAAAAATTATTTTTTATTTTTATTTTGTGTATATTGCCTGCATGTGTATAAGTGCACTCGTGTTGGGCAATGCCTTCAGAGGTCAGAAAAGGACATTGGATTCCCCTGGACCTGGAGTTACTGACAGCTGTTAGCTGTGATCTGGGTACTGGGACTTGAATCTGGGTCCTCTGCAAGAGCAGCCAGTACTCTTAACTGCTGAGCCATCTCTCCAGCCCAACATCGGATGTTTTTATTTTTTTCCTCATTTTTTATTGAGCTTTTGTGCGTTTCATACAATATTTCTTAATCAAGTTTATGCCCTTCCCCCATCCATGCCCCACCCCGTACTCATGCATTCTGCCTTACATGTTAAGTCCTGTCTTGTATCTTTTTCTCAAGTCTCTTTTTAAACTTTTTTGATGCAGAAGTTTACTGTTTGGGTCAGTTCTTTGAGCAAGTTTTTTTGTTTCTGCTGTTCCCTTTAATGTTTTTCTCCAAAAAGTTCTGGGATCACAGGCTCCATCTTGGGCTCTTGAGTGCTGGAATCACCAGCTCCATCTCCCAGATGTTTTCAATGACACCATATCATTTTGTGAAACATGCTGGTATATCAAGGTGGGATTCCAGCCCCCTGAAGGCAGTGGAAATTTGTAGTCTTGATTGGCAATGTGCAGACATGGTCTTTGACATCACAGGATTAACTTTATTCAACGAGCTCCCTGACGTAGATCCTCAGCACCCAGGTCTGTGCAGGACCCATCTGTGCACCACCCAGGCATAGCTGCATAGCTGTGCCTTGTGCTCTGCAGACTCAGAAGCTTGCTCCTGTTCTTCCTTCTCTTGGCTCCAGCTGCATCTTTATGAGTGAAGTAGCCAAGCACTTATGATGTTGAGTTCTTAGTTTATGGCATTCTTAATTCTACGGCATAGAGCAGCACTAATGAATTTGGCTTGGGCTTTACATATAGCCCTATGCTCTTGGCTAAGGGCCCTGTATTGAGTGACTCTGTCTTGTGTATTGTTCTCCTTGCTTTATTGTTGCTTTGGCAAATTACTCAAACTTAGTGCTAAAAGCAGCACATTATGGGCTGGAGAGATGGCCTAATGGTTAAGAGCGCCGACTGCTCTTTGCAGAGGGCCCGGGTTTGATCCCCAGCACCCACACAGCAGCCGAGAGCTGTCTGTAACTCCAATTCTAGGAGAACTCCAGTTCC
Organism: Rhizomys pruinosus; assembly: GCA_009823505.1. Classification (NCBI taxonomy): domain Eukaryota; kingdom Metazoa; phylum Chordata; class Mammalia; order Rodentia; family Spalacidae; genus Rhizomys; species Rhizomys pruinosus. The sequence goes on from VZQC01005710.1 coordinate 2,099,028, forward strand.
AGGGGAATCCTACACTCTCTTCTGACCTCTGTGGCACTGCATGACACGGTGCACAAACCTACATGCAGACAGTACATTCATACACATATAAAAATAAATAAATAAAATTAATTAATTAATTAAAAAAGCAGAACATTTATGATCTTACAGTCCTACAGGAGTCCAGAGGTCTGAAATGGGTCTCACTGGGCTAAGGTCAAGGTGTCTGCAGGGCCATGTACGTCCCTGCAGGCTTGGCCCCAGCTTTAGGTTTTTACATACTAAACCAAACTCCTCACAATAAAGAGAAAAATCAGTGTTCCAGAAAGGGGTAAAAAAAGGAGAAAACCTTCATCCAGTGATATGCTCTAACCTTCAGAAAAGGTTAGAGCATATCACTGGATGATGATAAATATTTGTAGCTAAATGAACCAAATTTAATCAGTTAATATATAATTGAATGCTAATTTAATTTTAATTAATTTTATGCTTGTTGTCTGTTGCTGCTAATAAAGTTTTATTGAAACACAGCCACTCATTTGTTTACTGAGTGTGCCTGTGCTATGGTTCAGTGTTGATAGCTGGGACTGAGGCTGCAAGGCTCTTGAAGCTTCAACTTCTCCCTCTTTGGACCCATACAGAAAACGCTCACTATTTGTGCAGCAAGGCTGTTAACTCTGGGATCATTATTTTATTTCCCACTTCTTAGGGGAAAACCAAGAGGAGATACAGTTTTTAAGACTTGATGGAAAAGGAATTCATCTAGGGGTGAAATGTTGGCCCAATGTTAGGCTCCTGGGGTGAGAGTCTTGAATGGGAATATCAAGGCTCCTTTTGGTGATGGTGTGACAATGTGGTGCCCGTCAGTCCACAGTTATGCTTTTCCTTCCTGGGCTTCCCAGAAGGCCCAGGGAGGACGACTTTAGGGTTGGGAGCAGCACATGACTCTCTTCACATGGATCCCAGGCACCTGGGATGGAGGGTTCTGCTTTGACCCTGCCTAGGTGGGACTCTCTAGCTTCACTCCTCCTAGGAAAGAGGTCTTTGAAGGAGAGCTCCAGGTCTCCTCTGCAGTGAGCATGTCAGATGTGCTCAGATGCTGGCAAACTAAACTTCAATGTCTTGTGTTTATTATTGAAAGTGCCCAGGAGTCAGAGAAGAAAAAGACCACAGTGGACAATGGGGGCAAATGGCTTTGGTTGGAAATATACTTAGGGGGTTTTCCTTTATGCTATAATATGGCTCCATAATATGAAATACAAAGAAAGCAAAATAAAAGAGTGTAGGTGTATAGGAGAGATGGGGTGTGTTTGTTTGTTTTTGGAAGTGCTAGGAACTGAACCCAGGGTTTTGTGCATGGGAGGTGAGGACTCTGTCACTGAGTGAGGTACACCTTCAGGTCTGAACCAGTGGTTTTCATCCTGTTAATTAATTCTGTGATTTGGCTAATTATCTCTAAAGCCACAGACAATGACTTTTCTGAGATTTGGAAGACATGTTCTGTTGCCTAGGCCTGAATAAGATGCACAAGACAAATAAATGGCTTATTGCTGTGGCTCAAAAGACTTTGTTAGTGCAAAAAAAAAAAAAAAGGGCAAATTTCAAATTTCATCATATGTGGCAGAAATCAAATCCATGCATTCCAGGAAACTGGAAGGAGGGAGAGAGGGTGGGAAGGAGGACGGAGAGAGAGGTCGAGTTAGGTGCTTATCTAAGATTGGGCAGCTGGGCGTCCTGTTACCTTGAACCTCTCTTCCTCCTCTTTGTACACTGGGCTCATGTTGGCCATCATGGCAATGAATTCCACAGCAGTGAGTGGTTTGTTGCCCTGCTTCTGGAGTCTGTGGTCTGTGAGCACCTCTTTGACCACTTTGATGATCTGACCTTGCGTGTAGCCATCGGTGACCTTCGACAGGCAACTGACATTCAAGGAGTTTGTGAGCACACCCCCATTGCGTTGAATCATCTGTTTCCAGAGGACTGTGCCATTCAAGATAGCAGGAAAAACAGAGAACCAGGGTTATTGTGGGGCAAGCAGGGTCAGCCCAGCTCTCCACATAAAACCCTATCTCATCAAGGAGGCAATACTCCACTGACAAGCCTACTCTAAACTGTTTGCAATTCAAATGGCCAGAAAGCTGAATAATGCTTTTCCTCTGGGGAATCTTCCAGCATTAAGGGATACATACTGGAGACCAGGAAGTCTATAAATCTGTAGCCGTCTCTTGCAAAATTGCACATTAAAACTGTGGTGCCTGTAAGGATGTTAAAAAACACTTTCAAGGTAAGAAATTCACCTAGGGTGTGTGTGGTATCTCTCACTGAGTTTAGATATGTGAGAGATTAATTTCTTTTTTAAATTATGAAGATCATTTCTTATATTTTTTAAAAAGATATTATTTTATTATGCAAGAGTGTTTTGTCTGTGTGTGTGTGTGTGTGTGTGTGTGTGTATATGCACTGTGTGCATGCAGTGCCTGTAGAGGCCAGTAGAGGGCACAAGAGTCCCTGGAAATGGAATTACAAGTGCTTGTTGGCTACAATGTGCATTCTGGGACCCAAACCGGGTCCTCTGTAAGAGTAGCCAGTGCCATTGGGCGTGGCGGCACATGCCTTTAATCCTAGCACTCGGGAGGCAGAGGCAGGCAGATCTTTGTGAGTTCAAGGCCAGCCTGGTCTACAGAGTGAGTTCCAGGACAGCTGGGGCTACAGGGAGACCCTGTCTCGAAAAGAACCAAAAAAAAAAAAAAAAAAAAGAGTAGCCAGTGCCCTTAACTACCGAGCCATCTCTCCAGCCCTGATGTAATTATTTTTATAATTGGAATAAGAATACAGAGTCCAGTTTTTATTAGCTGGTGCCAGGCTCTGCAGAATACTCCACAGTAGAGTAAATAGAGCAAATGACCTTATTCCCCCAACAAGTGTAAATGCACTGGCTGACTGCAGCCTACTGGATGGTCCTGGGACAATGAGACCCCTCAATACCAACAAGGGGCACCATGAAAATGAATTATAAAATGATTCCTGAGGCTTAACTTCAGAGACAGAAGGAACTCTTGTATTATGCTCAAAATAACATCACAAAATAACGTCACACCACAAACCTATATCACCGCTGCTCAGACAGCTTTAAGGGGTCTTTGAGGCTTGCTGTTTCCAGACTGAGGTCTGTCTCTTCATTTGGAAGAGCTGGTCATGACCTCCTAAAGCATTTTAACTTCCCCAACGAACACTGAAATTGTACTTTTTTTTAAATGACCATTCCAATGAGATCTGATGATTGATAGGTCATGTCAAGGGTCAGCACTGGGTCTGTTCAGTGACCTTATGGTCCAAATGCATCCACCCAAAGCTGGTGAAGATGCAAGATTCTGCTGTGAGGGGTACAGTGGCTTGTGGGGACCCATGGCCCACATCAGAGAATACTGCTGCTGGGCTGGGAGCTAATTCGCAGTTCACCCCAACTGGCCTCCTGGTAGAGGTACTTGGCCCTTGGGTGAGCTGAGTTGCTAAAGGATTAGAAATTATGAGTTTGGAGTCCTGCAGGGAGGACAGCCAGGGCCACAGGGACCCTTAGTAGCTGGACGCAACATCTAACTTCCTGGGACAAAACTTCCTTGGTGGGTTTTTTTGGCATTTGAGCTGCTGGAGAAGGAAGCAGAGCAATGTATATGAAGCACGGTGAGGCTGGCATGTGGCGAGACCTTTCCTGTGGCTACAAAGAATTTTCGAAGCAAGCACTGTATGTGAAGACAGATCATAGAAGATGGGGTGGTGGGGAGAGTCCACATCTAAATATAAGTCAAGAAATGTGATCCCTAGTAAAAATGGCAGGCAGCAGCCTCAGCAAGACAAGACTGTCTGTCCCTCCTGAATGGCTTTGGCTTCTGCCCAGACCTGCCCATCTACAGGAAGGACCGGTGAGTCCAAGATGTGATTCTGGGTGGATGAGGAGGTAAGGGGGAGTCACAGGCAAGGTCCCTACAGGTGAAGCTCCACCCATAGGTGAAGTCACACCCACAGGCGAAGCCCCACCCACAGGCGAAGCCCTACCCACAGGCTTCACACCAGTAGTCACCAAGGTGGGGAAAGAAGATGGCTTTAGTCTTGGTGTCCGCAGACAGAATTGCTACCTGTGGCGCAGGTGGAGCTGTCTGTGGGGAGGAATGGAGAGCTAGGGCACCCAGAGGCAAAGCGCCCCAACCCCCAAGATGTCTGTCGGGCTGCAGTAGTAACAGCCTTAGACGGTCCCTGCCTAGATCATCCAACCACCCAGCATGAGCAATCTTGCCATGAGGGAGGAAGCCTGTAGGCCATAGAATGCAGGGTTTCTGGTGCAACCAGGTCTTGCTCTCTCTCTCTCTCTCACATGCAGAAACTACACACACACACACACAGAGACACACAGACACACACACACACACACACACACACACACACGCACACACGCACACGATATATATCAAGTAGGTGGGGGAGAAGGGAGCAGAGAGGGTAGTAAAAGCTGAGCATCAGCAAGCTACAATGATATATATGTGTGACACTGTTTTAATGAAACCCATTGCTTTGTATGCTAACTAAAAATTATTTTAAACAAAGAAATACATGATGGTAGTATTTGTGTAGGATTTTGGCGAAAATTCCTCAATGAACACACATCATTGATTATATTCCAAAGATTACGACTTGAGTGGAGGGGGGAGGTGGGAGAGCTGTGGTGGGCTTGCCCACCCAATAACAGTCACCTGGACTCAGACAGTAGGCAAAAGCACCAGGCTTGACTGCTGCTACCTCATGATAAACCTGATCTATTATTAGACTTTAAAAGACGGCCTGTGGGGGCTGGAGAGATGGCCTAGCGGGTTAAGAGCGCCGACCGCTCTTACAGAGGACCCGGGTTCGATCCCCAGCACCCACATGGCGGCTGAGAACCGTCTGAAACTCCAATTCCAGGAGAACTCCAGTTCCAGGGGAATCCGACACCCTCTTCTGACCTCCGCGGCACTGCACGACACGGGTGCACAAACTTGCATGCAGACAGTACATTCATACACATACAGAAATAAATAAAAAATTATAAAAAAAATTTATTAAAAAAAAAAAAAAGACGGTCTGTGATGTTTTATAAAGTTACCCACTAGGGACTCTTGACAGTTGAGTGGTTGCCCCCAGGGTCTATGGTTAAGGACCTGGTGCAGAGAGTCTCAGTTGAGACAGGAGTTCCATACATAGTGAGTCCTGAGACTGGCAGACTGCTAGCAGGACCCAGGAGCTCAAGTGGGAAGCTCAGAGCGTGGATGTCCTAAGGCCAGGGCGGCACGGGATGAGCGACCTGTCAGAGCTTCTACTGGAGATTGTATTTATTTTTGTGTGTGTGTCTATCTGTGTGTGCATGCATGTGTGTGTGCGTGTGCATGTGCATGCTCACTGACCTGGCTGGGGACTGGTCAGCACACTCTAGGGCTCCTCCTCTTTCTCCACGTAGCACTGGGATTACAGGTGTGTACCACCATGACCGGTATCTAAGTGGGTGCTGGGGGACTCAAACTCAGGCTCTCATGCGTGTGCAGCAAGAACATGATTGGTTGAGCCTTCTCTCCAGTCTCTGTATGTGACTTTCTCTTGAAAGGGAAGGGCTCCTCACTAATCAGTCCATTAAGGAGATAGGGAAGAACCCGGGCTCTGCCGCGGCTCTGTCTGCTTTTGACACCCCCAGGGAACCCCACCCTGGCTGGGCTCAGCGTGACATAGTAGACAGAGTAGCTTAAAATTCATTATATCTTGGGGTTCACAGGTAGAGCAAGTGAATGATACGATCTAGGTGAGTGTCTGAGCCTCTGGGGCCTTGAATTCCGAACAAATCTGCGGCCATCACCGGGCTCATCCTACCCCACTCTGGCCAGGCGGGGCCTATGATGAATTGTGTAATTAGCCAGGAAGACCCTGGGGAAGAGCATGGAGAGGGAAGCATCAGGTCTGAGGGGAAGGAGGCGGTCCAGGGGCCTCTGCGGACCAGACAGGCATTTATCAATCTGGGGGGTGTTCTTTGCAGAGCAGTTTGATTTGGGGGCTAAGAGAGGCAGACACTGAGTTACATCTAGTAAGCCTTACTGTGTGTCTGTGTGTCCCTCAGCTGTTCCCCTGCCTGTCTGTGCCCTGCCCCACTCAGTCCTGCAGTATTTGTCAGGTGGGGTGGGAAATGTGTCCACACCCCTCTGCCACTCTGCTGCCAGCAGATAGATGGCTGAGCAGCGGCCCAGCTATGGATCTACAGCCCCAGACTGCCAGGATGGAGAAACCACTGCTGATCATTGCTAAGGCAGGAGCCGTCTTTCTTTAAGACAGATGCTCTGCTAGGATGGCTCTGAAGGCTTCAAGGTTCTGCAGGAAACCGGGGGCTGCGTTTATGAAGTCAGCAGGAATGGCGGCCTGAACGAATCACTGTCAGGAAAGAAATATGTGAGAAGCGGCTCGGTGGATGGGGCCTGGGCCCAGGAGAGGCGCTTTCTGCCCACAGGGGAAGAAACACCTTCTCCTCCACCATGACAGAAATGCCGCAGTAGGCTGACGAAGGAATCTGTAATGTGACCCAAGTCCTCAGAGATGGCTGGCACTTTGTCACAGAACAAAATTGCCGTCATGTACGTCGATAGCTTCATTTCCGAAGGGCCTGTGGTTTTGTCAAACAACAGAAACCATTCAATCCAGAGCAAAGAATAATGCTGTCGTGCCTTAAAAGGAATGGCACCCCACCTTACTGCACAAAAATGATTCAGAACATATGTAATGCTAAAGTAGGAGACGAGGGTGGGGCGCTCGGACAGAGACCTCGCGCTGCTCTTGTGGCGGGGGCTGTGGTCTGCCCTACTCTGTGCAGCTTCTTTGCATTGTTGGGGAGCCTGTCACTGCTGAGCTGGCCTCACTTTGGCCAAGGTGATAGAGTCCAAGAACTGTCCACTTCTCTTTCCCCTAGAGTCTCCTGTGACATCCACCAAACCCACCTCCTCTCTGTTCTGATGCTGGCTGGCTGCCGAGAACCCAGCATGAGTTTTGCAGCCCTGCATGATAGACAAGCGCTAGAAAGGGGGAGACAGAACGGGCCTCTTGTGCTTTGTGTATGGAGATGAACTATGAAGCCAGGGTCACACTTTGCTGTACCCAAAGGCTTCACAACACTTGCCGTATCTGGAAGCGTAGTCTGGTCTGGGCACCAAAATAATTTTTTGGTAAACTCTGCAGAGAGACTGGATTTCAGCATCGAAAGGGCGATGTGTGGTTCCTACAATCAGGATCCGATCATCTGGTTTCAGGAGTTTCAGGAGTTTGGGAAGGTGTCTTTTCAAGCGTTTTGGTTCATTCTAGAAGAGAAAAGAGAAAGCTTAGTCTACAGAGAGAAAAGCACCGAAGAAGGAAGATGATGTTCTCGTAGGAGAATGCATGATGTATTTCATAAGGTCATCTCGAGTCTCTGAATAGTTTCTCTGTCCCTGGATGAGGCCTGGAAGGTGCTTTCTACTCGGAATGATCCATTTTTAACATTTATTTTTATCTTATGTGTATGTGTGTTTTTTCCTGCATGTACGTAAATGCACCACATGCATGTAATACCCACAGAGGTCAGCAGAGGGTGTCAGAGCCCCTGGAACTGAAGTTATGGGTGGTTTGGTTTGTTGGACACCATGTGGGCACTGGGAAGGAATCCAGGTCAGCTGAGCCATCTCTCCAGTCCACTCAGATGACTTTAATTGTAATTTCCTGTCCTCAGCCTCTGGCATTCAGACTGGGAATTTAAAGAGGGAAGCACGTGATCGAGCAGCTGCACCTTGACCTTCACGATGCTTCCCTCCCCCTAAGGCCGATGTCCCAGTGGAAGGGGCCCATGGGGAACAGAGACCTTCTGTTGCTCTGCGCTGTCTGCTTTGCTTTGCTGATGGAGTAACCACAAGGGTCCGAGGTCCTAGCTTTCATGTTGGAAAAGTGCCTGGCTGCGGAGGGCTCTGCGACCATCTCTCTGAAGCGGCTTGGGGACTGCTTGAGGCTGTATCATTGCAGTGTGACATCAGTACTAATGAGGGAGAAGCTGGGGTGAGGGTGGGTTCTGTGTGCTGGACCCTAGGGAGAGGCAGATCTGGCCCTGTTGCCATGGGCAACACCCTGTCTTGCAATTAAGCCTGACTGGCACGGCTAGGCGAAGAGGACACATGGAAAGGGACCCCGGGCAGAGCTGCCCACAGCCAGCGTTGGCTAATGCTGCTCACCTTGGCTGGGGGTTAGTAATATTCTCTGTCTTCATTAACTCTGTGGTCATTTGCATGCCTTCTTTGGAAAAATAATGTGGATTTACAACTTTAATCCTTTAAAAATTTGGGTTGTCTTTATTATTGAGCTGTAAGAGGTTTTAATTTTTTATATTTCAAGTACGAGTCTCTGGTCAGTAAGTGCTGTGCAAATATTTTCTTCCATTCTGTGGGTAACATTTTCTCCCTTTAAAATTTCTGTTTGTTCATCTCAGAACCTTGGAAGAGCTCCCTGGCGCTTTTGGCACTCTTGGGATATCCTCGGGGCCTCTCAGGTGTGTGTGGGGGGACAGGTAAGGAAAGAGAATCAGAACTAAGAGATTCATGAGGCAAGTCAGAAGTGAGGCTGGGTCAAAGGTCTGTGGCGTACGACGGTGCTCGATTAATGCCGAGTAACTGGTGCTGAAGCCCTTTGTCCTCCTTGCCTACCTGTGTGATCCCAGATGGTTTCCCTTCCTCTCCCAGTACCAGGCTGCTCTGTGCACCAGGCTTTTGGAGGTGGTCAGGTATCCAGTGTCATTCCTTGGAGAAGGCAGCATTGAGACCCAAGTACAAGGTCCTAAGGCCACCCAGGTCCCCCCGAGGCCTCTGCCTGGGCTTCCTGTCCCTCCTTCCTTGGAGATTTTGCTGCTGGGCTTTGAGTCCCACCTCTAGCTCTGATTGGTGGAAGGTACCTCCATCTCCTCATGTGTAAAATGAGGCAAAGAGCACTTTGAGTTAGGCAGAGTTTATTACACCTGCCCCTAGCTTACAAGCCTCTCCTGTCTCCTGCAGTACGCCCTCGGATTGGCTCGTTGAACTCAGATGGGGCTGAAATAGTGTGCCAGACTTGGGATCCATGGTAGTTTCCACATTTGACACAAATCCTTATCCAGGGGAACTGACTCATCAGCAGAGAGGGTAAAAACAGATCCACAGACAAATGGCCAGACAGCATGTTCCCAGGTTGGCATGGTGATGAGAGGCAAGACAGCTGGAACTGGAAGGGAGGGGTCCAGGGAGGGGAGGCAGGCAAAAGGGACGGCACCATGCCCAGAGCTGTGACAGGGAGGAGGGAGTTCCAGAGAAGCCAGGGCATGCAAAGATCCTGAGGTAGAGATGTACTTGTGGGCCCAAGGAGAGATGAGGGGATGGGGACAAGGAAGGGCCCAAGGCCAGACCACTAGAGGCTTGCGGACTTTGAGCAATGCAAGTAGCTCTCACTTCATTCGGAGATTAGCCCAGCCCCCTTCCTTCCACTTCAGCCCATGGTTCCTGGAAAGACGCAGGCTCCACCTCTGACTGACCACTCCATGGTGACTTTTCCAGCAGGTTCCCATTCATCTGCACTAGCCCTGCCTCCCCTCGGCAGATGGGGAGGAGTTGGCTTGGGTGGGGCCTTCAGCATGGGTCCCCTGTAGCCTTTTGACTAACTGATGGTATCCTTTGCACCTAAAGTACTTGGGATTCTGTGGAGGCATGATTTAGATTTTTTATGTTGCCTGTGATTCTGGTGTCACATCTAAGAGACAATTGCCTAGCCCATAGTCACAAAAATTTATGCCTATATTTTTCTCTAAGAGATATTTATTTCAGGTCCTACTTGCAGGTCTGTCTGATGGACTACCGTTAGCTCTTGTATGCAAGCGCATTCTTTCAGATGTCTCTGCCCAGCTGTTCTAGCTCCATTTGTTGAAGAGATAACGTTTGCACTGAGTTGTCTTGCCACCTTTGTCAAAAATCAAGTGCCTGCAACTGCATGGATTTATTTCTGGATTCCCAATTCTAATTCATTGATTTTTGTTTTTTGCTGATGCCAGGACCACACTGTGTTTTATTTTTTTGATTAGTGCAATATTTAAAAACAATTTTTTATTGATTATTTTTTATGCATATGAGTGTACTGTCTGCATGTAGGTTGGTGCACCCGTGTTGTGCAATGCTCCAGAGGTCAGAAGAGGGCGTCGGATTCCCCTGGAACTGGAGTTAAAGATGGTTTTTAGCCGCCATGTAGGTGCTGGGAATCGAACCTGGGTCCTCTGCAAGAGCAGTCGGTGCTCTTAACCACTGAGCCATCTCTCCAGCCCCGATTAGTGCAATATTGTAGAAAGTTAGGAAATAAAATTGAGAAGTGTTGAAGATCCCCACTGTGTGTCTCTTAAATATTGTTTTGGCCAAATGCCGTGAATTTCCATGTGACTTTGAGGATCAACTTATGAATGCACATGAACAGACCAGCAGGAATATTTAGAGAGCTGGCACTGAATCTGTTAGCTGGATCCTGGGATAACATCATCTTAACAAAATTAAGACTGTAGGCTGTGCCCACAAAATGTCTTTCCATTTACTTAAGTCTTCAGGATTTCTTAATGATAGTTTTACAGTGTTCAGGAGTGTCTTGCGTCCTGTTATGCCATGGGAGAACTCTCCGAGAGCACTTTCTATGGAGTGAGGATGGAAGGGAGCTGATGGGTTGAGAAGCGGGTGGAGATAAGAGCGGGTAGACGAGTCCTTTAAGAAGCAAAGGAGGGAGACAAACCTTGTAGGGCGACAGCCTCTGAAGGGTGTGTGTGTGTGTGTGTGTGAGCTGCCCAGAGATTAATGGCAGAAGGACTGACCTGAGGGTCCCGGGAGACCAGAGACAGACCTGCATGGCTGGGCCCACCCACCCCCAGCAGCTCAGTTGCTACAATGATAGTACCAGCTCTTCTCTTTCTGAGGCAGGAGATGATATCGCTGCTTGCATGGCCTGACATGCCAGGGGCCTTGAAATTAAGTAGCCTATTTGGATGACAAATGTTGATCCTGGGTGGTACCCACAGTGACATCTGCACACCGAGGTGCGGGGCCACCTCCACATCCGCCGGCCCCCACTGCTGGCCTGCCATCTCCTCACAACTGTATTATGTGGTGGGAAATTTCAAATTAGTGGCATCCACACGGCAATTTCAATTTGCTTTTCTGCAGTTAGCTCCAGAAAACGAGCGCCACAGCCAGCGCCAGCAAAGCAAGCAATTCCCGGTGGAGACCTATTGTGGCGGCGGGGAAGGCTCGGGCTAGATGAAGAAACAAAGGGTAATGGTGCGGAAAACACGGAGCGGGCGTTTGGCCTCATTCTTTACCTTTGCTTCCATCATGACGACTGACCGGTTGATCGTAGTAGCAGCAGTGCGCGGTGGGCACTGGCTGGAGCCCACCATGACAGGGCTACAGCCTAAAAGTACAAGGGTGGGGCCCCCAACGTTGGACTTCCCTGAAGTTCCTCAGGCCCGAGGGCTTGTCAAGGTTTTCTGGGGCAACTGGAGGAACAGGAATGAGCAGGGAGGTGGTCGCATCTTTGGCTCCTTTTTAAAAAATATTTTATTATTTTTATTTTATGTGTATCAGTGTACTGCCTGCATGTGTATAAGTGCACCTGTGTCATACACTTCCTGTAGCGATCAGAAGCAAGTGTCAGATTCCCCTGGAATTGGAGTTACAGATAGTTGTGGGTGCTGAAAATTAAACCGGTGTCCTCTGCAAGAGCAGCCAGTGCTCTTAACCACTGAGCCATCTCTCTAGTCCCATGTCTTTGGCTTGTAAGAGCCCCCCATGGGCAATTCTCAGAAGAGGTCTAGCAGCACCCAGGGGAATAAGGGGGGCTGAAGAGGGGCACACTACTAGGGCTAGGCCTGTGGCAGGAGAAGCTATATCTGTACTAAAGGCCTTGCAGCCTAGGGGTGGCATCCTGGAAGGGTAAGGGTGTGGCCTCTGCACTCAGCCTGGTTCTGAATCTCACATTATCCCTTACCAGTTTAGGGTGCTCACTGAAAGAGAGGAGCAGGCCACCACCTCAGAGACGCTGAGAGTTTCCCTCATGGGTTTCACCTGCCTTCTCTTCCTGTCCTCTTTGTCAAGGACTCCTGTCTCTACACCATGGAGGGGCCTTAATCCAAAGGCAGAGGCACTGGAAGAGGACTCTGTCATTGTGGGTGAGACTTCAAGGGGGGGCATTCCTGAAATCTCTAAGCCCAGCAGACAGCCACTCTGCTGGGCCAAGCAATCCTACTCTTTGAGCTGTGGCTACAGTCGATGGGGACCGGCACTCAAGCTTACTTCCATGGGCCTTGGGTGGTTTGGAGATCAGGGGAGCCTTTGGGATAGTAGCTGGGGGGAGAGAAGAGTGCTGGGTCTCAGGGACTGAGAAATGTGGAGACAAGCCTGCGGGAATACGGTCCTGGGTCCTCTGGTCTGCTGCTGACCCTGGTGTTTGGTCCTCCCCCTCAGAACATGGGTATCCATTGCTGTGGCTTCCTAAGACCTGGTGGATGAGGAGCTTGTACAGCTTGGCCCAGCCTCAGACTTGGGACTGCAGGACTGGATCCTGGAACTCAGCGGCCCTGCTCCTCGGGCCAGGCCCTATCGGTGCCAAGTCTGCAGTCCCCTGAGTTGGCCATGGACACATGCGCAGCCTCCCACGGCACTGGCCTGCTGGGGCAGCTGGGCCTTGTTGTGCTGGAGGACATCAGGAATTTTCTCCCTACATCTATGGGATATTCAGGGACTTGTCCCAGACTCGTGGTCTTTAAAGCAGGTAGAAGTGACCAGAATGACTGTCTGATTTGCCCCCAGCGAGGCCTGTGCCTCCATGGGCCTCCTTTGCCTACAGAGCAGACCCAGTGATGGATGGTATTTGTGAGGTCAGAGAGAAAACAGGGGCCAGTGCAGGGTCCAGAGAGGCGGCTCGTACACCATCCCCCTCCCCCCTGTCAACCTCATGCCTTCCCTTGGCTCCCCACACTCAGGTGCTTACTGATCTTCACTCTGCTCCCAGGGGCTAGTGTTCCTCAAAGTCCTACCAGCCCTCCCCATAGGCCCCTGGCTCATTAGTCAACAGGGCAGTATGTTGGATTCACTGCAGATTTGGGTTGCTGTGCTGTCAACAGCTAACGGGCACGGCTAAGTGGTTTTAGGGAGAGTGGGAGAGAGGTTTTTGGAACTGTTCTGGTTGACATTTTGACTTGGTATTGTCTTCCCATCACAGGAGAGCAGGTCACCCCATCCATGAGCGATTGACACTTCTAATCTTCTAATGATGTCATATATGTGACTCCCGGCTGAGCCCAGCCCTGCATTACTCTTTAGACTTAGGACCTGACCCACAGTCACTTTTCTGTGGTTAATTTCTGTTATAGATTCCCCCCCTCAGTATAGTAATGTGGCCAGCAGAGGGCGCTAACTGCCAGATTCCCAGCTCAAATAATAAATGACTCCTAAGAGTTCCTGAAATGACAGGGCAATCAGGGCTCATTTGGAGAAGAAAAGATTGAGCTTTTATTCTTTATCCAAATCATCTACCTGCTGAAAATGATGTATAATACATAAGGACCCAAAGTGATTAAAATCCTTATGAATTTAATCAGAAATTCATAGTTAACCACTATTTGCTTTGGTGCAAATTGGTGTGGAATAACAGGCCTGTGTATCTGCAATTTTTTTTTAACTTGTGGGAAATTTGCTGGTGATTGGTGGGGGTGGGTGGGAGACGGGGGGCATTGAGTGGAGAGAAAAGAAGGAAGGGAGCAATTGGGACCAAGCTCCCTGGAGGCCCCCAATGTAAAGCACTTAGCTGCGTGTTGACGGCCTTTGTTCCTGACTTTCAGGCCCTTTGCTATTTATTATAATGAACAATAGGAAAATCTAATAATAACTCCATGTGTGTCCCTGGTCGTCACTGAGCAGAGTTCTCTAAATCGTTTCTTTCCTCTGAATCATAGGTCTGGGCTGACATCCTCCCTCCTCCCCTTCGTCTCCATTTTCTTCTAAATTATACTATGTAAGAATCAAGCCTCTGGATTATTTCAAATACGGACAAGCTCTTAGGGAAGAGAGAGCCTACTGTGGGAGAATTTGAAGCCCCACATCTGTCTCGTTTTCTCCCTTGAAAAGGCAAGACTTCTTATGATAAGTAGAGGCAGTCCCTTGTGAGGGGCCCTGGGAAGGAAGGACAAAGGTAGAGAGGAAGGAAGCATGGAGAAGAGCTTACCTTCTTCTCGGCCGGGGGAACTTTTTTAAAGAAGGTTTTCTCTGTGTCTTGGATCCACACCACGGAGGGCTGGAAATGGCGAGCCACCTGAGGGAGGAAGAGCAGGCTTGGAGGCGGACCCCCGCAGAAGGACACCTTGAAGAAGGCAGACCCTCGTGGTCACGCCACGCCACAGCATGTCTGCCTACCCCTGTGGCACCCATGACGGAGGGGAGGGGCCAGGCTGCAGCAAGTCAGGGTTGGAAAGCAGATTATGTACCCTCAAAACCAAAGTGGATGTTGACTGAACTTGATTCCGCGTGGTCTAGCACCTGGGTTGAGGTGCTGATGGCCCCCAGTGCACCAGGACGCCCAGCAGACAGGAAGCACTGGCACAGTGGGGACATGCTAGGTGTTTAGACTGTGGGCCACAAAGTTCGAGAATTCAGAATCCCAAATTTTAATTGCAGGCCTCAGAAGATTGACTAAGGGGGCAGGGGCAGCAGTGAGCAATGGAATTCATGTGTGCCAGGCATTGGGCACAGGTGCTGTGTACATCATAAGTAATGTACACATGACAGACAGCACACACATCAGCGTACACACATGTCCAAACCAGCATGCACTTATTAGAACCAGTGTACATATCAGAGCCAGCACAGAGACAGCCTGTCTCCCCACCTCCAAAACCTCACATGCACGTGATCCCCTCGGCAACATCCAGTAAAGTGTGAACCGTTATTAACAGCCTATGTGTAGACAGCGACAGTGAAGCTCACAGATGTAAAGAGATGGGCTGGGCCACACAGGTACGAAAGGGCAGGACCACAGGCCAGAGAAATGCTAGGACAGGCTGCCCCGTTCGTCCTTCATCTGCTCCTCGCCAAGAACACGAGGCTAGCTCTGGAGCTTCTGCCTCAGAGGAGAGAAACAAGGTCGCCTGGTGAGTGTGTGGCTGGCTGCTCGAGACCTGAGGCTCAATGCTGGTTGCACCAACCTGCTCTCTTTCTTCACAGACATTGCTTCTGTGGAGCCCTGTCCCATGCTTGCTGGATTTGGGGCAACCTGCTTCTACGGGTGTTTTATTTGGGCCTGGCCACCAGGTTTATTTTTGGCACCAGAGTCTGACAAGATTTCTTTCTTTCCTGGATATTTATTGCTAGAGAAAAAGATCAGCATAGTGAAGGGGCTGGGGTGATGGGTCAGTCAGTGGGGTGTTTCCTGTGTAAGGAGCCCATATAAAATGCTCAGCCGGAGCCCGGGGGGTGGGGGAGGGCTGCCTGTAATCGCAGAGCTGCTGTGGTGAAGGTGGACCACTGGGGCTTGCTGGCCTGCCAGTCTAGCCCAGTCTAGCCCAGTCTAGCCCAGTCTAGCCCAGACAGCAAGACCAGGCTCAGGGGGAGACCTTGCTTCAAAAAATAAGAGAGAGACACCCAGGGCTGACCTCTGGTGTTCACGTGTGCACACAGGCAACTGCGTCCTTTCACACATGCACTTACCTTTCTCTCTCTCTCTCTCTCTCTCTCTCTCTCTCTCTCTCTCTCTCATAGTAACAGATTAAAATGGCTTGTGTTTCATCTGCTGCTGCTCTGCATGAGGCCGCCCTCTCCAAATCCCAGGCTCGTGTGTGCCAAGCGTTCCTGGAACCATCTCGCTCTGGGTGCTGTTTTGCACGGCTGCTAGTGGGAGGTGAGGCTGCCTGGCAGCGAGCTGAACATCTCAAATCAATGAGCACCAACCAGGCCACCTGCCCCCAGCTGTCTTCCTTACGCTTGGACACACGCCACAGGATAAAGGGACAGCCCCCCTTTGCCTCTCTGACTCATCTACAATCTCTTATTTAATAAAATCAATGCCCAGAGATGTCAAAACAACTTATTAAGTGACTCTCCGTCTTCACATTCTGCAGTTCTCTAGGGAGAGTTGTACGTGCACTGCAGATGGAAGGATCCAGAGCCAGCCACCCCGGCACAGGTGTAGCTCCATTTCCCTACTGAGCTGAGTGGATTCCAGCGCGTTCAGGCACTAGGCTCTTGGCTGGGGTAGTTAGGACACAAAGCCACAGAAAGGTGTAAGATGTGGGCTCTGCCAGAGAAAGAGCACTCCTAGCTGGGAAGTCAAGAGGAAGGACACCCCAGTCAGAGAGAGAGAGAGAGAGAGAGAGAGAGAGAGAGAGAGAGAGAGAGAGAATCGGGGGTGTTCGAGACAACTTGTGCTTGGAATCTATGCGAGATTCCACTGCGAATGCGCAGGGCAGTGACAGCCAGTGAGGGGGAAGGGAGGACCTGGATAAAGGTCCAGGCTCCTTCTCCCCAGCTGCACAGTGGCTTGCCTTAGGATGACATGGGAGCACTGTAGCACTGGGATGGGACACTTGTGAGGCCAGAGCACCAGCTGATATCAGTTTATTTTTTTAGTTTTAAAAATGATCATGCAGAGTTACAAAAGGCTATGTTTGTGCAACCACATTCCTGCACGGGCCTCCTACACATCTCCTTCTCATCCCCATTTGGACTCTTTGGTCCTCAGCTTCCCCTCTACTTTCAAGTCATGTGTACATATAGGATTTTATGCATATATATGAACTCCAAGAGTCACAAATGAGCTGGGCTTGCTGGTCCACACCTTTAATCCCAGCACTTGGGAGGCAGATGCAGGTGAATCTCTGAGTTCCAGGCCAGCCTGGTCTACAAAGCAAGTTCCAGGCCAGCTGGGGCCACAGGGAGACCCTGTCTCAAAAATACAAAAAAAAAGTTACGAATGAGAGAAAACATGCCACAACTTTCAGAGACCAAATTCACTTACTATGATCAACCTCCATGCAACCACCATTCTGCAAACAACACACCTTGAGTCAGACGACATCTTTACCCTGTTCTCTGTTGATGGACACCAAATCACCTCCATACCTCAGCTACTGGGAAAGTGTAGCAATAAACACCGATAAGCAGCTACGTCTGGAGGGTTGATGGGGAGGCTCTCAGGGGCTTTCAAGCTCCAAGACTGCCCCTTGGAATCCACTGTTTCGGGACATGGGCGGCCACCTGGGAATCCACTGTTCCGGGACACGGGCAGCCACCTGGGAATCCACTGTTCCGGGACATGGGTGGCCACTTGGGAATCCACTGTTCTGGGACATGGGTTTCCACCTGGGAATCCACTGTTCCGGGACAAGGGTTTCCACCTGGGAATCCACTGTTCCGGGACACGGGTTTCCACCTTGGAATCCACTGTTCCGGGACATGGGTTTCCACCTTGGAATCCACTGTTCTGGGACATGGGTTTCCATCTGGGAATCCACTGTTCCGGGACACAGGCCTCTACTCTGTTCTCTAAGGCATCTTGGCCACAGTGGTCATAGAGTCTCTGTATCCAGAAATGCATCCCCCAGGGCCTCTCTCCAGGCTTTTTTTAAAAATTTTATTTATTTCTGTATGTGTATGAATGTACTGTCTGCATGCAAGTTTGTGCACCCGTGTTGTGCAATGCCGCGGAGGTCAGAAAAGGGTGTCGGACTCCCCTGGAACTGGAGTTCTCCTGGAATTGGAGTTTCAGACAGTTCTCGGCCGCCATGTGGGTGCTGGGGATCGAACCCGGGTCCTCTGTAAGAGCGGTCAGTGCTCTTAACCGCTAGGCCATCTCTCCAGGCCCTCTCCAGGCTTCTATTGGCTTCTATATGCCGAAGGTGCCAGAGCAGCTTCAGACGGCCTCTCCTGGTCCAGAGCACCTGTCTGGTGTAGTAGTTTCTCGGTTGCTCAGGTCCAGGCTGAACTCTCCTCCTTCCATTCCGCCCTCTCTCTCCACTCATGTGACCCTCTCCCCAGCCACGCAGCTGGGTGCTCAGGTCCAGGCTGAACTCTCCTCCTTCCATTCCACCCTCTCTCTCCACTCATGTGACCCTCTCCCCAGCCACGCAGCTGGGTGCGCCCCTTGCCTTTCCTACCCATGGCTCCCAGTGCCTTTCCACTCTATCTATTCCCCCCTCGCTCAGTTCTACACAGTCAGCCCACCTTTGATCCCATAAGGTCTTTAACCCCAAGGAGCCACTGCCCACCAGGAACTATTTAGTCTAAAGCCTCGCTACTCTGGCCCCATAAGTAAACGAGATGATTAAGAAGGATATGTAAAAGTTTTTAAGCTTAGGGGCTGGAGAAATGGCTCAGCGGTTAAGAGTGCCGACTGCTCTTGCAGAGGACCCGGGTTCGACTGCCAGCACCCACATGGTGGCTAAGATCCGTCTTTAACTCCAGTTCCAGAGGAATCTGATGCCCTCTTCTGACCTCCGCGGCATTGCACAACATGGGTGCACCAACCTACATGCAGACAGTACACTCATACACATAAAAACATAATAAATAAAAAAGTTTTTAAGCTTAAAGAAAACTGATAATTTATAACTACTCAGACAAATATTATTAAGTTCCTCTTAAGCATCTTACTGAAATCACTGGGTAAGCATCTCACAGGGACGGGTCTTCAGTGTTCTGTGGGAAGTGGAGGTGGCTGCTTCTATTACTGTTATTGCTCTGTGTCTGTTCTCTCTTCCTGGCTTCTCTTAGTGAGCATGGTAGACCAAGTGTCCAGTGCTTATGTGCTGTCCCCTGGCCCCCGCTGCTTCTCACTAGGCAGTCAGCACACGGACTGGGAACAAGAGGCTGATGAGATTGGCATCACTCTGGTCCTGGCTTGGTCTTGGTCGCTTGGATGCTGCTTTATTGTAGGTGGAAGGTAACACTTCTGGGTCCTTTGACTTATCCATTTTCCCCCTCTGGGGATGCCACACTTTCTGTGTTTGGACATGCACCTGCGAGGTTCTGTCCCCAGAGCACTCTGTTTAGGGAGGGTGAAGGGTTGCAGAACACTCTCCTGTCAGCCAACCACCAGAAGCCTTCCCAAGGTGCTCTTGGGTGACAACCTATTTGCAGTGCTTCCCTCTCTATGACGTGAAGTAGCCTCATCCTGTAGCGTTGCCATGGGAGACAGGGTGCCTCTTCTAAAGCATCCTGACCCTTGACCCACGTCCTCTACATTTCACACTGGCAGGAAGGTCATGTCCTGTCTTGTCCTAAAGCACTGAATCTGATTTTTCTGCTCTTCCTGTGGGGAAACAGGGCAGGTGGCCTGGTGACTCTGCTCAGTGCTGGGCAGAAAGAAGAGAGGCCCAGGCTGCTGGGCAGTGGGGGAGGATCCAAGGAGTGGACATGTCCATGGAAGAGAAGGTCTTTTCTTACTGCTAGCACAAAAGCAGCGTTCATTAGTATGTTTCAGACTGCACAGACTGGCACAGAGGTCCACTTCCGCCTTGCATCTCACGATAGTCTTCAGATGTTTCCTGTCTTTACAAATGCCTTCCACACCAGTTACAGACACAGACTGGTCTGGTGCAAACTGTCTTGCAGAACGCAAGACATCTACCAAGCAGAAAAGGTACTTCTCTAGCTTCATGCCAATTTGAGGAACCATTGTTTGTGGCTCTAACCTGATTTTGAACATACAAATGGCTTCTGACCATTCTAAACATAACAGTACTTTGTAAACCTAATCTAATGGGTATTTGTGGCCCATGATCCATCCACATTTTCTTAGAGCGACATCTGGAGGATCAAGGCTTAGTGGAAGACACACATGGGCTGTGTGATCTCACGGTCATGACATCCTGGAGGCTCTACCTGTCTACACATCCTCCAGTCCTAGTGAACAGGTGAAGACTACCACAAGAATACAAAATATAATCAACTCTGGGCTGTTACTCTGTCACCAGTCCTTGTCCCAAGGCCATGTCACAGCACATCAACTTAGGCCACAAGACAGAATACTTACAGACCAGAGACTCCAACTCAAACAGCAGAGTGTTCTGTGATTAGCTGCCCACTACTGTTGTTGTAGATAATGCTTCTGAAGTGGCGGTCGCCGTAACAGTTGCCTAGGTTACCTTACAGAAACTTGAAAGCTGCTTTTGCTAAAAATGCTGACTCTTTACAGGAACCTGCAGGCATCCATGGGGGCCTGGAGAGGAATGAAAGGCTAGAAGACACTTTTCTTCACATCATATCTGACTCCTTTGCTGTGTCAACTATTGGGTCAGATGCCACTCAGCCCAGCATGTGGACTTGTTGATCATTTGAGAACACCAGGTGGACTTGGCCCACTGTCGTCGGTGCTATGCATGTTTCTTCTATCTGATCCCAGCACTGAGAGTTGTTTAGCCACCCCAAGGCTAGGATCTTTGGGAGGAAAATGCTGTCAGCAGAAGAACCAGGCTCTCAAAGCAGCCCACCTGTCAACTCACCGTGCACAAGGCCAGGCTCTTTCCACCCAAAAGAAAAGAATCTTCTGAAGTCATGTCTGTGATGACACCAAACTTTAGTCCCTGCACCCCTAAATAAATAAAAACTTCCTGCTCCATTTGATCAAGTGAGCAGCCTGGTCAGTGCTGGCTCCGTTTGGCCTGAGTTGATGGCCCAGGAAAGGGGCTGCCCTGACTGGCTCGGTCTTGTTTCTTACTGTTACTTTGTATTGCCACTTGATCCGGACACACAGCATCACTGGAAGCCCCCCTGGTTATCCCTCAAGCTCTGGAGCTGTCACCTGCCCACCTCCAGCATCAGTCCGTGGGAGCTGCTCCTCCTCGCTGGTCTCAGTGAGTATTGACGATAAAAGATTCACCAGTTTGCTAATGAAAAATGGTGTCCTTTGCTCTTTTAATTTTCACTTAGTTATGGAAAAGCTTCATTTAAATTATGCATAAATAGTTTGAGGTCATGGCCAATTACATCTAATTGTGGTAATTGAACT
Organism: Rhizomys pruinosus; assembly: GCA_009823505.1. Taxonomy (NCBI): domain Eukaryota; kingdom Metazoa; phylum Chordata; class Mammalia; order Rodentia; family Spalacidae; genus Rhizomys; species Rhizomys pruinosus. The sequence continues at coordinate 2,120,082 of VZQC01005710.1, forward strand.
TCTCCAAAGTCATGTGGGATAGTTCCCCTGCAAGGCCAGCAGAGGGCTCTTCAGTCCTGTCAAATACCGCTGTCTGTTTTCAGTTCTAGAAGGCATCTCTGAAGGCATCTCTCCCTACGTGTGTTTCCTCACGTCCTGGAAAGCGACGGCAAAAAAGGGGGGGGGGCTTCCACCATTGAGTTTTACAGATCTGATCTTTGTGTCTTCCAAGGACGATGCCCAACAGCCAACCTTGGCCTTATACCCCAGGACACAGCTCAGTGGTTAGAACCTGCTTACATCATGAGTTATAGACCAGAGCCCTGGAGGTTTTAGAAATTCTCTCCCACAGAGTCCTGTCTGGTCACTATAGAGAAAAACAAACAAACAAAAACCCCAACAAAACAAGTTCTCAGCTCTTGCCTCAGTTTACCAAGCTGGGAAGGATCAACTTGGTCTTTGACCAGTTCCCTTCTACTTCCATGCTTATGGGCGGAGCATCTGGCACTGTCTGTGGTAGGGGACCGGGGGTGCTGGAGACATCTCTCTGCCTGCAAGTGTTCAGTGTCCCAGTTCTACATGTGAGGTGCCACTGTGCTGGGGAAGACAGGAAGGGTGCAGGCTATTGGGGGTCACATTCTTTATTGTACTAACTTGGGGGTTAATTCAAGTAAGATGAGAAGACATTTTGTTTTGTATGCCACAGCCGTAACACTGTATTGTTAATTTCTATTTCCTTGCAATACCTTTTATGCAATCAGTGAAGCTATTTCAAGTTCTGGCAAGAGGCTAACAACATTAAAGCTGCAAATGAGGAGCTGGAGAGATGGCTCAGTGGTTAAGAGTATGTACTGATCTTGCAGAGGACCAGAGTTTGGTTCCCAGCACCCACAGTGCAGGATACCATGCTATGCTGCTGCCCCCACCCTGTCCCCCACCCCACCTCCTCCTGTGCTCCCTCTGTCAGAAGCCACCTTCATCCTGCAGTGGGAGTGACCTTGGCCAGGGCTAACACTCGGTCAGTCTCCAGGGTCTTGGTTCTCACACCCAGTGCTTTACCAAAGGGCTGGTTCCCATTTCCCTCTTCCCCTGCCTCTTCCTCTCTTCCTGCTCCTTGTATGTGTATATGCTCACGTGTGTATATGTTCAGTATGCATGTGTATCTGTGTTCATCTACATTTGTGTGCAAGTGCACATATGTGCATGTATATAGGTATGTGTATGTTCATGTGTGTTGAGTGTGCATGCACATGTGTGAGTGCACATGGACCCATATGTATAAGTGTATGTGCTTGTGAGTGTGCACATATGTGTATAGCTGTGTGTTTGTGTGTGAACACATGTATATATGTGTGTATGTGCATGTGCGTGAGTGGGCATGTGTGTATAGGTGTATGTTCATGTGTGTGAGTAAGCACACACAAGTAGGTGTGTATATGCATGTGTGTAAGTGGGCACGTGTGTATATGGTATATTTGCATGTGTGTGAGTAGGCACAGGTATGTATAGGTGTGTCTGGATATGGATATTTGTGAGTGGGCACACATGTGTATGGGGTGTGTATATGGTATATTTGCATGTGTGTGAGTAGGCACAGGTATTATAGGTGTGTCTGGATATGGATATTTGTGAGTGGGCACACATGTGTATGGGGTGTGTATGTGCATATGTGTATATATGCATGTATGTATAGGTATGTATATATGTTCATGTGTGTGAGTGGGCACACATGTGTATAGATGGATGCATCTGTAGGCCAGAGGTCAGCCTCAGGTGTCATTGTTTGGGAACTGTCCACATCATTTCTGAGACAAGGTTTCTCGCTGGGATCTGGGGCACACCGATGAGTCTAGGCTGGCTAGTGGGGCTGAGGGATCCTCTGTCCCCAACCCCCGCACTGGGATTTCCATCCTGGCTTTTTACGTGGGAACTTGGGACAGAGCTCAGGTCCTCGTGCTTGCTTGGCTTCCCAACCCCCTTCTTTCTTCTCGTAGCCAACCCAGTCAGCTGAAGCCTGTACCTTATACCTGTACAGGAAGCATACATGTACCTTATGCCTGCACAGGAAGCATACATGTACCTTACGCCTGCACAGGAAGTATACATGTACCTTATGCCTGCACAGGAAGCATACATATACCTTACGCCTGCACAGGAAGCCTACATGTACCTTATGCCTGCACAGGAAGCATACATGTACCTTACGCCTGCACAGGAAGTATACATGTACCTTATGCCTGCACAGGAAGCATACATATACCTTACGCCTGCACAGGAAGCATACATGTACCTTATGCCTGCACAGGAAGCATACATGTACCTTATGCCTGCACAGGAAGCATACATGTACCTTATGCCTGCACAGGAAGCATACATGTACCTTATGCCTGCACAGGAAGCATACATGTACCTTATGCTTGCACAGGATGTGTACATGTATGCCATCTTTACAGCTCTACCACCACAAACAACAGCAATGCCTTAGTTAAACCAGAGTCCTGGTCTCCACGAGCTTGGGTGGAGTTTCCAGGCCCCTTCCACTGTGGTATGAGCCTTGCAGGGCATTGCACAGGCAGCGTTCCCTGCTGCACGGGTCCTGACAGGAAGCCCTGGAAAGCAGCAGGACACGAGGAGTATCCTGTTTCCTTCTGCCCCCTTGCTACATACAGGCCAGTGAGACCACACGACCCAGACATGACCCCTAGCTGAACAACCACCTATGCCTCACTCCCCAGGCCCTCACTCTCCTGCGGACCCTTGGTCAGGCTGCTGTGTAGACCAAGAAGAGAAGGGCCAAGCATCACCAGGGAAGAGCCAGTATCTCCCTGGAGTCCAGAGGGGGCCAATATGTGGCTCTGGAGTCAAACTTGGGTTTAATTAAGTCCAGATTCTAGGCCTTTAGTTCTTTTGAGTCTGTCAATAGCATTGAGACACTAATCCTCACCTCAGTGGAGTCTGGCACAATTTAAAGGGAGAATATGCGTAACTTCTTAGGGTGCACCTCGCTTCCAGTTGGATGTCCCCCAAAGTCCTTCTGGCTCCCCCACCTCTGATTTACTATCATAAGAACCCGAGGAGGCTGGAGCACGGTGACTGGGCCCTGGGGTGGTGGTCCTACCTTCTGCCTGCCTCCGTACATACATTCTTAGTGTTTACTCATTGTGCACCAAATGCTTGTTTCTTTTGGCTTAAAATCAGAAATGCATCGTCTTACAATTCTGGGGCTGCAAGTCTGAGACCAAGGTACCTGCCATCTTGGGCCTTCCTGAGAACTCCTTCTAGTCTCTCCTGGGTTCTGTAATCTCAGGGTTTCCTTGGTTTCTGGAAGATAGGGTTCTTCCTGTGTCATTACATCATCCACCCTCGGTTCTTGGTGTATCGATTCTTCCTGTCTACGCCAGGAGCTAGAGGGGTGGAGGAAGTGTGGGCCAGAGGCTGAGGGTCTGTGTCTCTGGAAGGGCAGTGGAAGTGTCCCAGATAGTTCTTAATTGATCAGGTGAGTATATTGTTAATATTTCTTAGAAGTGACATCTTTTCTCATACTGTCTCAGTTGAACAGAGGATCTGAAGTATTCAGCTGCTCCCATGGACTCTGAACATTAAAGGACCCTCCCCCCTCTATTATCCTACTAGAATCCCGTGTGAAGTGCAGGAGTCTCCAGGAGCACTGGCTACACAGTGGATGTGGATTTATAGCTGTGATGCAAATCAGAGGCTTGTTTGTCCACTGTTTCCAGGGTGCGTGGGAAGTCTGAGCGCCACCAGCTGGAGGTGGTCGTGAGCAGTTTCCCAGCAGCTGCACCTCCTTGTAGAGACTGATTCACCCACAGGGATTGATCACAAGAAGGCGTAATAGGTGATCAGGTCTTGCTGATCGCCTATGTGGCCTCCAGAAAAATCCTCCAGAGCCAGTCTTGGAGCCCCTGAGAGACATGGCACAGCCTTACAGCCCCAGCTTTCTGCCCTTGCCTCCAGGCATACCATCCTGCCTTCCTCTGGTTAATTAAATGTGGGTAACTGCTCCGTCAGTCATGATGGGGCACGGCGGCCTCCCTGTGCATGGTTTTTAATTGAATGACTCCCACTCCTGAGACTTCTGGGTCTTTCATTAATCAGCTACATACACAACAAAGGCGAGGCTTAATGAGGTGTGTGTCAGACGCCCTGACACGAATAGGCCTCGGTGGATAAATGTGTTGTTCCACATTTTAATAGCCTGACACCCAGCGTTCTGTGGTTCACACAATGTCGGGTTGCGATCATTCTAATAAGTGCTATGATAGCTTGTCTGATAGCAAGACAAAGGCTTTCAGTGGCAGGGGCAGATAACTTCCTAGAAGGAGAACATATGATCACATCACTGGCTGCTCCCTAGAGTTACTCCAGGAGCTACAGAGCCATGTGAGAGAGACACTGCTGCCCGCCTCAGGCAGGGGCTGTGCAGAGCAGGCGAGGAATCTGGGTATTCTGGAGCTAGACTGTGGGGGTTGAAGAGCAGCACTGTGACTCAGGAGCACTATGTCCACTCTTCTCAGTGGGGCAGGACCTGACAGTGGTCACCTCATAGGCTGCGTGAGAAGCAAACACTGTTCTATGTTCATTTGTGATGCTATGGTAAAAATATCCTGACAGAAAGCAACATGGGGTTTATGTAGCTTATAATTCCAGGTTACAGTCCATCACTGGGGGGAAGTCTAGGCAGGAACTTCAATCAGGGAGTTGTAGCTCATCTACTCAAGAGCCCAGGAATGGATGTGTGCATTGCTTCCACTCAGCTCCAACTCTCCATTCTTTCACAGTTCAGGACCCTGCTTAGGGAATGTCATCACCCATAATGGCCTGGGTGTTCCTACATCACTTAACAATCAAGACAGTCCCTATGGGCAACTTAATCTAAAAAATTCCTCATTTTGAAACTCTCTTCCCAGGGGATTCTAAGGATGTCAAGCTGACAGTTAAAACTAGCCAGCAGAAATACACAGTGGTATACACAAGGGCATCCGGGAGGGTTAGATTGGGGCGGGGGGCGCAGTGCTTTTGTTTTCCTCTGCTACTGACACTGTGAACTGTCAACATAATTTGACATTTAAAATGGACCAACATAGGTGTTCATCTGGGCAGGAGGATAGCTTTCCTGTTTAAGGGAGTTCCTTATAGAACAGGAGATGATCCTATGTGGAGAAGTGAACTGACAGTCACTTCTGACAGAAAGGACTAGAGAGGCAAGCATGTAGACAGAGAAGACTGTACCTCTCCCATTTTAAAAAATAAGAAAAATGACCACTGAATGCAAAATAATAGCATTCTGCCATGGCATTCCTAATTTCCCTCTACACAGAATCCATGCCAATGGGAAGAGGAAGGACAGGATGGATTCTGTTGCAAGATTCTCACATTTTCTATAAGATGGTATCACATTGACTACAAGAACTGTGATGTTAAATGACTATTATAAAGCTAACTGTCGTGGCACACATCAGTAAATCACAGCACTTGAGAGGTGGAGGCAGGAGTTCAAGGTCATCCTCAGCTACATACAAGTTGGAAACCAGTCTAGGGTACATAACCCTCTGCCTCAAATAAATCAATAAGCAAATCAAGAAGGAAATAAAAGAAGAGGTACTGCTAAAAGGAGAGAGAGAGAGAGAGAGAGAGAGAGAGAGAGAGAGAGAGAGGACAAAGACAACTTCTTTGGAGTTGGTTCACGTTTCTTGTCTCTACAGGACTTCTGAGTATTGAACTCAGGTCACCAGGGTTGTGCGGCAAGCACTCTTCCCTGCTGAGCCATCCTACCTGCCCAGGCAAATGAAGAAATTTATAAGAAATATTAAAAAGCAGCCATGTGGACCAGCATTTTAGCCCAGAGGTTTCTGGGAACTGGGAGGTGAAGTTTAAACTCACAGGGCATGAGCAGCTAGTGCTCAAGTGGCAGTGGCGGTGGATATCAGCATCTAAGCAAGCAACAACCCCCCCCTCCCCCAGAGAGTGGCTGGCAGCAGAGGGAATACAGTGCTCAGAAGGTGTCATCTGGGTTGTTAACCACCCAGCCCTTATGAAACAGAAAGGGAAGAGTGAACTATACCTTCCAATATATAACCAAAATTGAAAGCCTGAAACCTAGACAAGCCAACACTCCATATATAACGAGAAAACAGTGAAGGCACCTGAAAGAATCAAGGAAAGCAATCCTTCAACAAGGTGAAGAGGCATTCAAGATTCACATCAGGGGGCTGGAGAGATAGCCTAGTGGTTAAGAGCACCGACTGCTCTTGCAGAGCACCCGGGTTTGATCCCCAGCACTCACATAGCGGCTAAGAACTGTCTGTAACTCCAATTCCAGGAGAACTCCAGTTCCAGGGGAATCCAAGACCCTCTTCTGACCTCCACGGCATTGCACGACACAGGTGCACAGACCTACATGCAGACAGTACATTCATACACATATAAAAATAAATAAATAAAATTAAAAAAAAGATTCACATCAGAATACAGGCAAAAGGCAAACCACATGCTGAGAGCACAATGAAAGAACAATATGGGAAAAGTGAAGAATAACTCCACACCAAACTCCTACAATGGGATCTCCCTAGAGGTAACCCAGGACACGGATCAGAGAATAATCACAGATATATTCAAAGAAATCATAGAACTAAGGGGAGAGAATGAAAAACTCAGAAAAGACCTAGAGGGAGACAAGGACAAACTTCAGAATGAACTAAAAGGAGAAAATGACAGACTCCAGAAAGAGCCAGAGGGACAAAATGACAAACTCCAGAAGGAAGTGGAAATGCTGAAAAGATACCATGCTGAAATGAAAAAGGAAATCAATGAGTGAAACAAGGAGCTACAAGAAAAGATTGAGAGGCTCCAAAAGGAAGTGGAAATAGTAAAGAAAACACAGGAAGAAATGAAAAAGGAAATCAAACAGTCATCCAATCAAAAGGAAAGAATGGGAAAAAGCCTCATAAGCAGAATGGAAGAAGCAGAAAAAAGAATATCAGACCTGGGGCTGGAGGGATGGCCTAGCGGTTAAGAGCACTGAACGCTCTTGCAGAGGACCCGGGTTCGATCCCCAGCACCCACATGGCGGCTGAGAACCGTCTGTGACTCCAGTTCCAGGAGAACTCCAGTTCCAGGGGAATCCGAGACCCTCTTCTGACCTCCGCGGCATCGCACGACACAGGTGCGCAGACCTGCATGCAGACAATACATTTATACACATAAAAAAAAAAAAGAATATCAGACCTAGAAGATAACACAGAACAACTAAAAAGCTCAAGTAAAGACTATGAAAATTAAAAAATACACAAGAGTGGAACAACCAGGAAATGTAGGACGCTATGAAAAGCTCAAACCTCGCTGGGCGTGGTAGTGCATGCCTTTAATCCTGGCCACTTGGGTGGCAGAGGCAGGCAGATCTTTGTGAGTTCAAGGCCAGCCTGGTCTACAGGCTACAGGGAGACCCTCTCTCAAAAAGACAAAAAANATATCATAGGGATAGAGGAAGGAGAAGAATACCAAGAGAATGGTATTGATGCAGAACAGAATAATGGATGAAAATTTCCCCAAACTAAAAAAAGACAAACCCATACAAATACAAGAAGTACATAGAACACCAAATAGACAAGATCAGAAAAGAAACTCCCAACGCCATATCATAGTTAAAATGCTAGACACCAAAAACAAAGACAAAATTCTGAAAGCCACAAGAGAAAAACAAGTTACACATAAGGGGAAACCTATCAGAATTACAGCTGACTTTTCAGTGCAAATTATGAAAGCAAGAAGAATGTGGACCAAAGCATTCCCAGTGCTAAACGACTATAAATGCCCACCCAGGTTAATATACCCAACAAAAATGTCAATTCTAGTTGAAGGAAAGAGAAAAATCTTCCATGACATAAACAAGATGAAAGAATACATGTCCAGAAAAACCAACCTTTCAGAGAATACTTGAAGCAATTCAAAGGACAGAGGAGAGGAGCAGCTACCTCCAGGCACCTTGAAAGAGAAATTAATAAAAGCAGAAATACAGAAGCAGAAACCTAGACAAAAATGCAAATGTATAATAAGGTGAAAGGAAGCAACACACACCTCTCAATTATAACCTTAAATATTAATGGACTAAACTTCCCAATCAGAAGGCATAGACTGGGAGAATGGATTAGGAAACAGAATCCATCAATATGCTATCTATGAGAAACCCATCTCACCCTCAAGGATAGGCACCAACTTAAAGTGAAAGGATGGAAAAATATTTCAAGCAAATGGTACCAAAAAGAAAGCAGGAGTTGCTATTTTAATATCAGACAAAATAGACTTCAAAGTAGAAGAGACAAAGAGGGCCATTACATCCTTATCAAAGGGAAAATTAACGATGAAGATCTCACAATCATGAACATATATGCATCAAACTCTGGCACACTGACCTTTATAAATACAACTCTACAGGACATCAAGGCACAGATTAACCCCAACATACTCATAGTAGGGGACTTCAATATCCCACTGAGTCCTTTGGACAGATTAACTGGACAAAGAATAAACAGAAAGACATCTGAACTGAACAATACAATACAGGAAATGGACCTTGCAGACATCTTCCGAATATTCCACCCAAGCACCAGAGAATATACTGTCTACTCAGCACCCCACGGAACATTCTCCAAAATTGACCACATACTTGGACACAGAAAAAAACCTCAACAAATATAAAAAATTGAAATAATTTCATGCATTCTCTCAGACCATAGCACAATAAAGCTCAATATCAACACCAGGATAAGGCCTACTACCTACACGAACACATGGAGACTAAACAACACGTTCCTGAATAATGATTGGGTCAAGGAGGAAATAAAGAAATAAAAGCATTCCTGATAAACAACAATGACAGTACAACACAACAAAACTTATGGGATACTTTAAAAGCAGTTCTAAGAGGGAAGTTTATAGCCCTGGGTGCCTACATTCAAAAAACAGAAAGAGCACAGATAAATGAGCTAATACTGCAGCTAAAAACACTTGAAAGACAACAATAAATAAACCCTAAATGCAATAGACAGGAAGAAATAACAAAAATCAGAACAGAAATCAATGAAATAGAAACAAAGAAAACAATACAAAAAAATCAACATATCCAAAAGTTGGTTCTTTGAGAGAATAAACAAGATAGACAGACCCCTAGCCCAGTTAACCAAAAGAAAGAAAGAGCAACTCCACATCAATAGAATCCATGATGAAAGGGGAAATATCACAACAGACAATGAAAAGATCCAGAAAATCATATGGGAATACTTCAAAAACCTATACTCTACTACATTTGAAATCCTAAGTGAAATGGATGAATATCTACTATCTGGGGAATTGCCAAAGCTAAACCAAGAAGAGATTGAAAGCTTAAACAGACCCATAATATATGAAGAAATTGAAAATGTAATAAGAGACCTCCCAACTAAAAAAAGCCCAGGTCCAGATGGCTTCACAGCAGAATTCTATAAAACATTTAAAGAGGACTTACAACCATTATTACTCAAACTGTTCAGAAGGATGCAAGCAGATGGAAATCTCCCAAATTCCTTCTATAAAACCAGGCAAGGAAGCAACCAAAAAAAAAAAAAAAAAGAACTACAGACCCATCTCATTAATGAACTCAGATGTAAAAATTCTCAACAAAATACTTGCAAATCATATACAGAGCCACATCAAAAAGATCATTCACCATGATCAAGTTGTATTCATACCAGAGATGCAAGGATGGTTCAACATACAAAAATCAATAAATATCATAAAACACATAAATGGACTGAAGGACAAAAACCACACAATCATCTAATAGACGCAGAAAAAGCCTTTGATAAAATCCAGTATCCCTTCATGATTAAAGTACTAGAGGGAATTGGACTGGAAGGATCATTCATCAACATAATCAAAGCCATATATAAGAAACACACAGCCAATATCATCCTAAATGGAGAAACAACAGAAGCATTCCCTTTAAAGGTAGGAACTCAGCAAGGCTGTCCCCTGTCACCACTCCTCTTCAATATAGTGCTTGAAACACTTGCTAGGGCAATAAGGCAAGAAAAGGAAATTAAAGGAATACTAATTGGAAAAGAGGAAGTCAAGCTATCCATTTTTGCTGATAATATGATTGTTTACTTAAGGGATGCTAAAAACTCCACCAGAAAACTCCTAGAAATGATTAAGAGCTTCAGTAAAGTGGCAGGATACAAAATTAACCTAGAAAAATCAGTAGCCTTTCATTACACCAACAACAAGCAACTGAAGAAGGAATACATGGAGACCTTCCCACTCACAATAGCCTCAAAACCAATTAAATACCTAGGAACAAACCTAACCAAAGACACCAGAGGTCTCTACAACAAAAATTATAAACTCCTGAGGAAGGAGATTGAAGAAGACATCAGAAGATGGAAAGACCTCCCATGCTCATGGATTGGAAAAATTAATATGTCCATTTTACCCAAAGTAATATACTGATCAATGCAATTCCAATTAAAATCCCAAGGACATTCTTTACAGGCTTGGGAAAAAATTCTTAAATTCATATGGAACAACAAAAGACCCTGAATAGCCAAAGCAACCCTGAGTGAAAAGAGCAATACAGGGAGGATCTCTGTATTGGATACCAGACAACAAACTATACTATAGGGCTATAGTCATAAAAACAGCCTGGTACTGGCACAAAAGCAGACCTGTAGACCAATGGATCCAAACTTGAGCACATACAATTTCAGCCACCTCATATTTTACAAGGGGGCCAAAAAGACTCAATGGAGGAAAGACAGCATCTTCAGCAAATGGTGTTGGCAAAACTGGATCACCACTTGTAGAAGAATAAAATTAAACCCCTACCTCTCACCCTGTACAAAAATCAACTCCAAGTGGATCAAAGACCTCAATGTGAAACCCAAGAATTTGAAAGTGATAGAAGAAAGAGTTGGCGGCAACTTATAAGACATAGGCATAGGAAAAGATTTTCTAAATCAGACAGCAGCTGCACAGGAAATAAGGTTGACAATTGACAAGTGGGACCTTATTAAACTCAAAAGTTTCTGTACAGCCAAAGAAGCAATCAGAGAAGTGAAGAGAAAACCCACAGAGTGGGAAGAAACCTTCACTGCTGATACATCTGACAGAGCATTAACTTCCAGAATATATAAACTACTCAAAAAACAAAGAAGTAAGAAAACAAATGACTCACTCAAAAGATGGAGTAAAGAGCTGAACATAGAATTCACAGGTGAGGAAATAGAGATGGCTGAGAAACATCTTTAAAAAGTGTTCAACATTGCTAATAATTAAGGAAATGTAAATTAAAACCACTTTAAGATATCATCTCACCTCGATAAGGCTGGCAAAGGATCAAGAAAGCAAATGATACTAAATGCTGGAGAGGGTGTGGGGAAAGGGGAACCCTCATCCACTGCTGGTGGGAATGCAAACTTGTACAACCACTATGGAAAGCAGTATGGAGAACCCTTAAAAGACTCAAAATGAGCCTACCACCTGACCCAGCCATACCACTTCTGGGAATATATCCATCAGACTCTTCCTAACACAGAGATACATGTACAGCCATTTTATTGCAGCTCTCTTCACAATAGCGAAGAGCTAGAACCAACCCAAGTGCCCCTCAACTGACGAGTGGATAGAGAAAATGTGTTACATCTACACAATGGAGTACTATGCTGTGGTAAAGAAAGATGACATCATGAAATTTGCAGTTAAATGGATGGAACTAGAAGATTTTATGCTAAGTGAAGTAACACAATCCCAGAAAAACAAAAGATGAATGGTATCCCTCATCTGTGGATGCTAGTACCAAGTACCTAGTTGTAAGACAAACTGAACAACGTTGATGTTATATTCCTCATGATCTAAAGACAACTATGCTCTTGCATTGTGAATCCCTAAATAGGTTCTAGAGCTGACCCAACATTTATTTTCATACCGTAGGTTTTTGGTACATGATGGAGGGTATGTGTGCATCTTTTAGAGTATTGTGGGATTGAAATGGAGAGATGCAAATCAATAAATATGCTATGGAAATAACATACAGTTTGTTTCTAAAAGATACAATCTTAATATAGATGTAATAGGCTGGTGCAACTTAGCCTTTCTGAGTGCTTAACGACCACACTTAAAGCCCATACCAATTTGGCCAAGGGTCCTAAGGGATAACTTTGTTCCTTGTCCTCAGAGGTCAACCAAGTCTTAGGGGATTATGCATGGGGGCACCTCCTGAAATGTTCTACAGACGTGGGTCACCAGTCTTCCTGTTCAGGGAGGTCTTGGAGAGCCAATAATGGGACTTCAGCCAGTGTCCGGTCTATAAAGAGGAAAGTGTGCCCATGCTTCAGAAAAGGAAGCCTGGTCTAGGAAGACCTGATTTTGTCCTTGAGTGGATAGAACTGGTAAATGAAAAGCTGAAAGGAGCAAGGTGCTCCCACCCTCCCCCCCAAAATCCCAGAGAGACCCCTGAGGACCAGATCCTCAACTGACCTTGGTTAATCTGGGCTGTATGGCCTTAAGCATCCAAAAGGAAAGTACAACCAGATATAAATAATCAGAAAGACCAGAGAAACTGTACTGCAGTCATAGAACTTGAGAGCTTAGTAAAAAGACAAAAAGAAAAAAAGAGAGTACTGTTGTTTGGCCTGTCCTCAATTCTTACTGGCAAGTGCGTCAACTCTGTGGTTGTCAGCTTTTGGCACTCCTCAAAAACATGAGACACAGCTTTGTAACCTTCCAATATGGACTGAGGACTCATGTCTCTCCAAGAATCCTCCAAACCTTCAATGCCAGATGAGTACTACTGAGATACCCAGCTTGTGGACTAAACAGCTAAGGGGATGTCATCCTCATCAGAATATAGATTGCCGTTGTTGGACTACCTGGGGTGTATCATGGAGGCCAGTGCAGGGGGATTGAGACGGGATGTGTGCTTATTGGACTTCATTTGGGGGACCATGGGAGGGAAAGACCCCAATGTGGAGCAAAAGTGCAGGATTGATGCTTGTTTAGGATTGCCAGGGAGGAACCTTGGAGCACTTCCTTAAGGAAAACATGACATCTTTTAGGAAAAAAAAATCCTCCAATTCAAGTGATATGTGTATGTATGTATGTATATATAAAACTATGTATATATGTGTATATATACTGTAGCAATACAAGTTGGAGAGAACAACAACAAAAGAACTGAAAAAAAAAACACTCTGGAAAGACTCAGAAAAAGATACAGGGCATATATGGCAGAGTGCAGGGACTCGGGTGGGGTGGGGGGCATGGAAAGGGAAGCAATTCTAGATTTGATTGAGAAATAATGTATGACCTATGGAAAAAAGTTTAATAACAATAAAAATTTATATATATATAAAACATGAAATTCCTGGTATACTGCAGATGTAAACTTAATAAAATATCACCAGTTAATTATGCAAAAAAGAAATATTAAAAAATACTGAATTAACCCAAAAGATTAATAAAGAACAAAGAGCAAAATGCCAGCTTATGCATATGAATATATTTAAGATGAAAAGACAAATTCCAATTAAACAGTATGCATTGTTAGACTGAATAAGAAAAGCCCAACTTCATGCACATAAGATATAAGGACATATGTAAAATATGTAAAATAAATGGTAAGCATAAGAATGAGGTGTGGCTAACATTATAAGAACAGGTAGGGTTCAAGACAAAGCTTATTTTGGGGACAAAAGGAGACATTTCAGCTAGACCCGGTGACACAGGTCTGTCCTCTGGGCACTCTGGAGGCTGAGGCAGAAGGGGTGAAAGTTGAAGGTCAGCTTGGGCAATCTCTTGAGATCCTGCCTCCAAACAAAAAGTAAAAAGACAGGGGATGGAGAGATGACCTAGTGGTTAAGAGCACTGACTGCTCTTGCAGAGGAGCCGGGTTCAATCCCCAGCACCCACATGGCAGCTGAGAACCATCTTTAACTCCAGTTCTAGGGGAATCCGACGTCCTCTTCTGACCTCCGAGGCATTTCACGACACAGGTGCATAAACTTGCATGCAGAGAGTACATTCATACAAAAAAAAAAAAAAAAAAAAGACAGCCGGGGTATGTGCCCGTGGTATGGAGCTTGAGCAGCGTGCAAGTGGCCCTAGGTTTGATCCACAGTACTGCAGAAGGCAAGTGCGTCTTTCGGCTTGTTATACAGAAACTGAGAAAGACAACGCAAAGGTAAATTGCAGAAATTGTGATAAGTGTGCGTGATGAAAAATTGTATCCAGAATACACAAACAATTCTAACAAACTACGAAGCCACTAAATCCCATGAAAAGTCTGCCATGAGGGTGCAAGGCAAAGACAGTCTGTAGAGTGCTTCCTGGACAAGCATGAAGACCTGAGTTGGATTCACAGCATCCATGTTAAAAAGCTGGGTATTATGTGTGCTTGTAACCGCAGGGCTGGGGAGGTGGGGCCAGGCAGATCCCTGGCTAGTCAGGTTAGCATGCCAGGGCAGCAAAAGATCATCTCATCAAACCAGGTGGAGGGCAGCTGAGGCAAGGTACCTGAGGTTGACCTCTGACCTTCATATGCACCTCACATGCCCGCATGCTCACTGCTCACTGTCACACAAGTGCAAGTGTACACACACACACACACACACACACATACACACACACACGCACACACAAAGTAGGCAATAACTTGAAGAGATATTTGCATGAGGAGCCATACAGGAATCAGATGGAGGACCCGTCACAGAAAGTAGTAGATTGTGGTATTCCTCTGTGACATCATGAGAGAAGGGCAGAGAAGGACACACCAGGGCCCCATGGGGTGGGGGGTGGCACAGAGAAAGCCCCCTGCTGCCCTTGCTTCTATGGGATGTACCATGGCTGCATGCTCCTGGGAGGGAGCCGCTCCTGTTCATTCGTCGCTGTCACCCCCTCTGTGCTTCTGAGTTCTTAGAAAGCAGGTGCAGCCAGTCTCTGGCCTCTAGCCCAGGACAGTGTTTGCAGCCACACTGGTGTCTATGGTCAAAGCTGATGTACTAGTGGGTCGGCCAGAAAGACAACCTCAAGGTTCTCAGCCAGCCAGAAATTACATCTTGTGAAATTTTTGCATTAAATATAAAAGATTCTCATACAAGCTGTGGGGACCCCACTCCTCTGATCCTACAGTGGTGGCATCAGAATGCACAAGACCCAGGCAAACTCAAGTAGACAAAACCCAGCATAGAACTGTGAAAATAGGCAGCAGGTCCCAACCTTAGCAGAAGAACTATCGGCAGCTGATTATTGCTGGGCGAGGAAGAGCTGATCTTCTTACAGGGAGGGATGATGGATGGGCTCACTAGAGCTCAGGGGATGAATTTGCACTACGGAATGTCAGAGGATGACAACTTGACACAGTGGGCTGTGGTATAAACAATAGAGAATGAAGTCCAGTGGAGGGGTCTGTGGAAGGTGCTGGTGGGGATAAAGGAGATTAAGACTGATTGAGCTGTTCTGTATGAAATACACAAGAATTCAATAAAAATGTAAAAAAATAAATATGAAAGATTCAGGCCCTGGGTGTATTGTGGTTGGTGTGTGTGTATATGTGTGTGTGTGTGTGTGTGTGTGTGTAGAGCTTAGCTAAGGCCACAGAGCTGGCAAGTGCCTTTGGTCCTCTGAGACAGCATCTCTGGCCCTGTGGTCCTGGTGTTCTGACTCCCCTGTAAACAACAGGCTTAGCTCCTCTTCCTTCACGCCTGCTAGAAGCACTGAGTGTAATGTATGAAGCTCGGTAGTTCACACTTCACGAGAGAATACCCTCAATAAAAGTTTCTGACTCCAATTATGACATTGAGGTAATCTGAAGGAAGAAAACGTGGGTTTGATTTTCGAGGAGACAAGCATTCTGGGAAGGAACCCCATGACAGTGCAGGCGGGTCTGCACAGGGCAGTGTGGCATTTATGCCCCTCCTGAAGAAGCTGTTCCTAACAGTGGGGTGCTCAGCTAGAGGAGATAGCAAACTAGCTTACAGGAGCATGCATTGGGGGAAGCCCAAGGCAGACAGGCTGGTTAGTCTAGAAAATGGCCTGCAGGAAATGGCAGTGTCACTTGGAAGATGAGGCAAGCTGGGGACCAAAACTTCATTTCATACCTTGAGGACCATGTGAAGCATCAGCTGCATGCCGTTTTTACCAGTGAACTTTCCCGCAAGTTTCGATGCAGACAGGTCGAAGAGGTTGGCTCCTGTTTCTGTGCAGATGGCGTGGACCAGCATCTTCTTCCCTACCCCACTTGGCCCGACCAACAGCAGTGACTTCACCAAGGGAGCTTTCTCGTGGACTTCCGGGGATCCTGGAAAGGGCGGAGGACAAGGCTGTCAGGTCTTGCCAAGAAAACCCAAGGCTCTCATGCCAGGATACCTCAGGCTACCGCTACATTGTGCAGTCTATTTCTGCAGCTGCGATGAATGCATCGAAGTCATGTAAAGCCTGTCTCTCACCTGCCCCAACAATACAAACCACACACAGTTTTCTGTCAGTGATTTTTGTGTTAGTCAAATGCTGAGTCCACTACTTTGGACATGTTGAGTGTTCTAGTTTGCTTCTCCATTGCTGTGACTAAACACACTGACCAATACCAACTTGAGGAGGAAAGGGTTTATTTGTCTTACATCTCCAGGGCTCATCACTGAGGGAGCCCAAAGTAGGAACTCAGGGCAGGAACCTGGAGCACAGGCCATGGAGGATGCTTCTTGCTGGCTTGCTCCTCTGGCCTGTGCTCAGCCTGCTTTCTTATACAGTATACAACAACTTGCCCAGGGTTGGCACTGCCCACAGTGGGCCGGACCCTCCCACACTGCTCAGATTGGGCAGTCTAATGGAGGAAATTCCACAATTGAGGCTCCCTCAACCCAGATATGTCAAGTTGATGCTAAAGCTATCCATCAAGACTGGCTCAATGTAATCCGAGCTCTTAGCACCCCCCCACTATAATCTCAAAGATACAAGGAATCGTGTGAAAGATAAGAACATACTTTTTATGTTTTTCTTGCCATTCTCTACATTCTTTCCAATGACATAAACAAGGTCACACTATCCATGGTTATCAGGGCTACCTCAAGGGCATGCAGTGGAGGAGAGTTGGAGTGGCCGGTTTATGGTTCATTCTTGGGTATGGAAGGGTACATTGGGAGTGCTGGCCAGGTTCTGGGTGATCCTGTCGAAAAATCTAGGTATTTGCTGCCGAAAGTTTGTTCAGGAGGGGAGCTGATCCCTGAGCAGGGGCACCCATGACAGAAGGCAAGAGATGCTGAGGTCTTCAAGATCCACAGATGTTGGAGAAGTTAGGTCCAGCTAAGGGGCTTGGGTGGACTCTGGGAGGAGGGGATCCAAGGAGCAGTTCTCTGGAAGGTTCCAGGTGAGGGAAGCATAATGGTGCCTCATGTTAGTTTTGGAGGAGTGGTGTCCAATTCTGATCGGTGAGGTGGCAGGTGACAGACAGCACAGAGGCAGGAGGGCAGTTCGTGGCCATTGTTGGGTCTCTGAAAGGTGGTTGGAGACTGCAGGCTTGTAAGGACGCTAGCTGAGGCTGAGTCTGGGAAGGGTGGGGGGAGGGGAGCACAGTGCTGAGGATGAGCTCTGAAGGAGGGGCAGCACGAGCTGTTGGGGAAGAAACGCATGTGGGGGCGACCCAGGGAAGGCCCCTCTACCTGGGGCTCAGTTAACCCAGGGAGCTAGGGGGACTCACAAGTCTGGCACTTACCAGTCTTCATGGCATTCTAATGGAGCAGAGGAGAGACTTGGAGAGACTTGGACACTTCTAGCTTTGGGCACAAGCCTGGTCCAGTTTTGAGGAGTGCATAGTAACGAGAGAACTGTGATCTAGACCCCAACTCCAGCTCCACCTCTCCTTAGCTTTCAGCACCTGGAGTGCTGTTAAATCCGCAGGGTTCTGGGGGGGCCAATGATCCTACTCTAGTAGCCAACTTTCCTGGAACCGATCTGCTCAGGAAGGCACGCCCCCAGTGTCTTCTCTGCACTCCAGGGCCTGGCTGGACCTGTCCTGGGGATTCTCTTACACACTGAGGGGGCCACGGAGCCTCAACCCCCGTCTGCGTGACTCAGGATGGGGCTGTTTCCTGGCCAGGTCTGGAAAATGACCCATGTGGGCCTCTGCCAGTGACTACCACGGAATTGACCTGAATAGTCAGTGCCCCCAAAGCCAAATTCTTTTTGTAATAGGACACCACTTTCCATGTGAGGTTTTCTTTGAAGAACGTGGGGAGGCATGTGGCAGGAGGACATGGGCATCCAGGATCTCCCCCAGTTGCCTCCTTGCAGCTGGAGGTGACACGTGAAATTCAGATTAAACACCTGAAGGCACCTCTGTGCACAGAGATGGACGGCTTGGCTGCCATTGGTTGAGGACAGCAGGGGTCCTAGATGATGAAGGGGGGGAGGGTCCTGGCACCTTCTGGAGAGCATGTGGAGAACAAGAAGCCATGCACACCCGAGACTTGTAACATACTTTTGGGCATTTTGAGTTTTATGTTAAGCCCACTTTCTGCCTTCTGTTACGCCACAGTGAGGCATAAGGCACAACCTATTTTATTAAGTTGACTCTGTGAATATTACATATTGATTTTGTTGATGCTAAATTATGTGCCCCTTAATAAGTTAGTACATGATTTAATTTAAAACATTTTATCTATATATTCATGTTGCCCCTGAATTTCATTTACTACTTGTGATGTAATGTCAAGAGAGGACTTAAGAGTTTCTTGCCATAGGCTTAAGTTCTTTAATCAAATTGGGACAGAGTCATTAGTCATGAGGGCCACCCAGGCCATCTTATGTGAAAGCAGGTGAAACTGGCAGAGTTCGACTAGCTGGCAGCCACCAGGTAGGGGGAACAAGTGCCCGTACACCGTGTGAGGAGCCCGCTTTCCTGCGTCCCTGTGCATACCTCAGAACTCTGCCTGAAAAATTATACGGAAGCCTCCTTCAGCAGTGAGGAGGAGCCTCAGGGGGAGCCAGCAGAGCCTTATCCACAAGATTGTCGATTGCACAGGAAGTCCCTCCAGCTCCAGAGAGGCATCCTCTTGCTCAGCAGCCATAGAAACGGGCCTGTGAAGGCACACAACCACACTAGCCCTTCAGCTCAGCTGACTAACCAGTTGAGGCTTGCTGTGGTCACCTCTCGTGAGCTGACTGCTGTAGTGTGAACCAGACCCAAAGATGGCAGAGAAGCCCTTTTCCCCGATGTGCACACACTATGGAGGTGGGAAGGTTAGGCTGCAAAGGGCTTTTGGTGACAGACAGGAAATACCATCAAAGCCAGAAGTGGGGTGCTGCCCAAGCTTGTGGAAATGGCTGGTCCCTTACCCAATGGTAGGATTGCATACAGTGTGATGAGCTGTCTGACGTCCAGCAGGGAGGGCATGGGCTCTATGGATATCTGGCGCAGGGTCGTGCCTAGGTAGCTGTACTCACCTGTGGAGGAAGGAAATAGGATGAGGAAACAGGAAACCAGGCTGGTCTGGGAGGCCAAAAGACCCCAGGATACAAATGCAACACTGTCACAAGGGATCCTCTTGTGAAGACCCCAGGATACAAATGCAACACTGTCACAAGGGATCCTCTTGTGAAGACCCCAGGATACAAATGCAACACTGTCACAAGGGATCCTCTCGGAAGATCCCAGGATACAAATGCAACACTGTCACAAGGGATCCTCTTGTGAAGACCCCAGGATAAAAATGCAACACTGTTACAAGGGATCCTCTTGGAAGATCCCAGGATACAAATGCAACACTGTCACAAGGGATCCTCTTGTGGAGTCCTGGACAGCACATCTGTCCTGGTTAGCCTTAGCAGTCAACTTGCCTAGACTCATTTGAGAGGAAATCCTCATTGGGAAATTTCCCAGATCAGATTGGCTTGTGGGCATGTCTGTGGGGGGTGTGTCTTATTTATTAGCTGATGTGAGAGGACCCAGCCCACTGTGGGTGGCACCATCCCTAGGCTGCTGATTCTGGGCTGCATAAGAAAGCTGGTTGAGTGTGAGCCAGTGAGGGAGCTGGCAAGCAGAGCTCTTCCACAGTTCCTGCCTCCAGGTTCCTGCCTTGGATTCCTGCTCTGACTTCCCTCAGGATGGACTGTGACCTGGAAATGTAAACCACGTAAACCTTTTCCTCCCCAAGTTGTTTTTGGTCAGAGTGTTTCTGTCACAGCAACACAATGAAACTGGAGTATCTTTTTCTCAGATAAGATCCAGAGGAGAGAGCTAGGCTACACCAGCTGTAGTGAAGGGAGAATTATGTTAACATTATAATAATTTCATTGTTAAAAAATAACATTGGATAGGTGACATGCACAAGACCCTGGGTTTGATCTTCAGCACTAACAAAAAGAAAAAAAAAGTATTGGGTTGTGTGAGATAAAGATTTTTTTTTTGTCTTTTTGAAACAGGGTCTCCCTTTAGTGGAACTTGCTATGTAGACCAGGCAGGCCTGGAACTCACAGAGATCCACCTGCCTCTGCCCCCCCCCCCAAGTGCTGGGATTAAAGGCATGCACCAGCATGCTCGGCAAGATAAAGTTTTGAGTGACATACAAATACATCTAATATATAATGGGTTTTTACTTTACACTTCAAGAGACTGTGTGTAATGTTTGCACAATGTTATAAAATAAATTATTTAAGACCCATGTGGAATTTGCACTGGGTCGGTGAGAATTAGAATGTAAAAATGCATTAATTTGAAAGGAAAGGTCTGAGTCTAATTTAGGATAAACAGAAACATCTCCTTTTAAGGGTAATGTTCATTTACATTTTTATCATTTTTTAAAGGGTTACCAAAAGAATAATACAGAAATAAATCTCTACAGGTTTAATTAGAAGATATCAAAGGGCTTAATTGTAACTAGCCATAAATCTGAAGTGTTATTTTCTAACTCATTTAGATAAGGTCACCAGGAAAATGAGTTTGGCTGTCGCCATCCGTCACAAGGATGGCTCTTCCCACACTGGTATGAACCCCATGATTTGTTTCTGAATTTGGAGGGAAAATATTCCTTGAATGAAGTGTAGTGTCTTTTTCTCCCAGATGCTTTTTCTTTCTTACAGCAAATATTGACTGTGCAGAGGTGTGTGTGTGTGTGTGTGTGTGTTGTATGTGCGTATGTGTGTGTGTGTGTGTGAGAGAGAGAGAGACAACATGTATACTCCTGTGTGTAAAATATTGAGGATATTGAATACTTATAGGGATTTTCAAAAATGATAGCTAAAAATTCAGAGGTGAGCTGTTGTTTCAAATCCTTGGCACAAAAAAGAGATGAGACCTTGGCAGGGTGATGGTACGGGCTGCCTTAATGAGTGATGGTGGCTTCTACTTCAGCTCCAGATCCCAGTGCTTTTTAACGAGCAGGTAATAAATAGCAGAATGGTTAATTTACCTTCCACCAGAAGAGAAAGAGACCCTGAAGCAACCATTAAATCTAGCGCTTACTGCCAGTAAACATGGCATTAGAGGGGCTGTGAAAGTGACCTCAATTTTCCTGCTTATGTAAATCCATATTAATATCCAGACGGACCATATTTTCTGGAACCTAGCAGATTTTATTTAAACAAATTATATTAAATTGAATTAGTGGGTGTTGGTTCTGATAGAGAGAAGGATCCAACTATCCTGGGATGCTTGCCAAGTTATGAGGCTCTCACCCTGAAAGCATGTCATGGTGTTTTATGATGGCCCAGTATGGGAGTCGTTATTCCTTCCCATCCACTCATTCAGAGTTCTGGATTCCCAGCACAAATACCAGATCTTCCAGAAGGGAGAAAGAAAAGAAAGAAAGAAGGAAAGAAAGAAAGAAAGAAAGAAAGAAAGAAAGAAAGAAAGAAAGAAAGAAAGAAAGAAAGAAAGAAAGAGAAAGAAAGAAAGAAAGACAGACAAGGAGGAAGGAAAAAAGTATTTGAAGACATGAAATAATGCCAGGACAACGGGAAGAAAAGCACGCAATGCACTATGGGTAGGCTGCGTTCTACATCTGTATGGTGAAGTCCTTCCGCCCTGAGTCTCAGCATGTGAGGGTCAGTGAAGATGCATTAAAAAAGACTGGACCCTCAGGGGCCCAGAATCAAACAGGACTCCTGCTCTTAGAGAAATGGAAAAGTTGAGGACAGACAAAAATAGTCCTTGGTGGGAAGTGACTGAAGACGAAGGTAGAGAACGGATCATCAAGCCGCTGAGAGCCAGAAAGTGCTGAGAGCCAGAAGGTGCTGAGAGCCAGAAGGTGCTGAGAGCCAGAAGCTGCCTTCCTTACAGCCTCAGAAGGAGTGCACTCTGCCCATATCTCCACCTTGGTATACCCAGCCTGCAGAACGTGAGCTGAGTTCTGCTGTTAAATACCCCAGGCTTGTTGTCTGTCACAACAGCTGACCACACGGTCATAGAATGAACAGAATTGTTAGAGAATCAGGACCGAAGAGCACAGGTGGAAAGCCATCAGAAACACGAAGTATCCTTGAAATAGAAACAGGATCAGCGGCTTGTATTTCCATCCTATTCCACACAGCAACAGGGACAGAGTGTAGGTCGGAGCAGTTCATTAAAATATGCTAGCTTGCCGGGATGGTGGCGCACGCACTTGGGAGGCAGAGACAGGCGGATCTTTGTAAGTTCAAGGCCAGCCTGGTCTACAGAAGGAGTTCCAAGACAGCTGGGGCTACAGGGAGACCCTGTCTCAAAAAGACCAAAAAATAAATAAATAAAATATGCTTGCTTACTGTGTGTGTGCACACGTGTGCACGCATGTTTGGAGGCCAGAGGTCAACCTCAGTGTCATTGCTCAGAACCTGTCCACCTTGAGTTTTAAGACATGGTTTCCCACCAGCCTGGAGCTTGCTGGGCAGGCTAGGCTGGCCAGCCAGTAAAAAGTCCCAGAGACCCATCTTTTAGGGCAGGGCAGGGTTGGAAACCACAGGACTCCAAGAGCTGACTTCAGTCTCAGCAGTGCCTTTGACGATCCCTGTCGAGCAGCAAGGATTCGGGTTCCCATGTAAAATGTTCTCCCACCAGGGCTCAGGCTGGATATCCGGGGTTGGAACCCTTGGCCAAGCTGGGCAAAACTTGCTAGCCCTACTCCTGCCTTTCAGAAATCTCTCTCTCTCTCTCTCTCTCTCTCTCTCTCTCTCTCTCTCTCTCTCTCTGTCTTTTTGAGACAGGGTCTCCCTGTAGCCCCGGCTGTCCTGGAATTCGCTCTGTAGATCAGGCTGGCCTTGAACTCACAAAGATCCACCTGCCTCTGCCTCCCAAGCGCTAAGATTAAAGGTGTACGCCACCATGCCCGGCTTGAGAATATGTCTTTCTTTAAATCTTTCGGTGACTCAGTTTCCATACCCATGGGGTAGAGGTGACACTGAATGGATGTAAATGCTGATTGAGTCACCCGCGGCTTCATTCCCAGCCCTTCATTAGCTCCCTGTTTCCATATCTCAGTGAGCTCCCTGTGGTATCCTGAAAAGGGGCTTTAGCTCAGATCTTGTTATGTAGATCAGACTGGGTGGCTTCAAAGTTGCCAAGATCCACCAGTCTCTGCCTTCTTAATTCTGGGATTAAAAGTGTATGCCACTTTACCCTGCCAAAGAATTTTTTTAACTTGCCTAATTCTATTCGATTTATTTGTTTCCACTTAGGGTCAGTTTTAATCGGCTGGTACATCCTCTTGGACATCAGGTGTCTTAATGCTGCTATTTGGAAACAGAAAAATTGCTGAGAAAGACAGAACAGATAAATTACTAAGGAAGTGAGAAGTCAGTCCACAGAGTTTCTGAAAGCCTCCTGTGTGTCAGGCCCCTTAGTTCAGAGATCCAAATCACAGATAGGACAGGTTCTGTTAATAATGACTGTTTCAAAGGCTTAGCAGAGTTAGTAGGACAGCATTGAGGGGACACAGAAGAAACCCTCTCAGTGTTTCAGTGAGAAACACAGAAGCACTTTACAATCCTGGTAAAACCTTCATGCACTCAGGAAATGTAAAGCCTTCCCAGCCCTTGTGAAGAAAACATAGCAGCCTCGTCTATATCAAGGAACCATGAGGATTTTTGCTCTTATGGGCTGAAATTGGGTCAGTATAAGCAAACAAATGAGTTATGATAGGATCAGACAGCAATTCACTGAACTCAGAGAATCTATGTGTCTATATTGACACCACAGTGTTTGTTAAGTGGCTCCACACTTCCTTGCAGAAGAATCCTATCCATTCAACCCTGAGGAATGATGGGAAGAAAAAACACCTTTACCCCCACCATGGTGATAGCTGATACTGGTGAAAATCACCAGGGAAGACTGCTGGGAACACAGCCCCAAGTATCATCCCATAGACCGTTTGCCATGGAGAAAGGGAAGATGCAAGTTTTCCGGGGAGAAATTTCCTGCTTCCATATGCCTAGTGGGAAACTCTGAGGATGCATGACCACTGGGAGATTTCCTGCGAACAATGCTGAATCTGAATGAGAAAATGAGGAGACCATCAAAGCAACCCTATGGCAGGATAGTCTGTAAAGCAGCTCAGATTCTCCAGACAGGTTGCCATGATAGAAGGTTGAAAGGGCAGGGAAGGTTGTCTAGATGGAAGGAATCACAGGACAGGTAAGATCCACAACCACATGCATGCCTTTGACAGGACACGGGGTTGAGGAAGGCAGGCAGCTGTGAAGGGCATCTTCAGGCCCAGTGGGAGACTGATCAAGTCACTTCTGTATTATATTAGATTTTCTGGGTGTGATTGTCCTTTGTGGTTATGTAGGAAAATGTTTTTGACCAGCAGAGATGTTTTCTTTACCCGGGTAACCATAACATCTTCACTAGCGTGCAGAACTGTGAGGAATTTTAAGATGTTAGAGTATTCTTTAAAAACATTAATTTTTTTTTAAATCAATATAAAGCCTTTGTTGAAGATCATGGTCATAACTGCCCTGTCTCCTCCCTCCCAATTTCTCCACCCCTACTGGAAGGTCCCTGTGAGGAATACCTCCTGAAGGGGCTGTGCTGGTGGAAGGGCCAGGTGCTGCCCCCTAAGGGTAATAATGCCTTTCAACACAAATGCATGAACAATTCATTTCTTCAAGTCAGGTCATACCAGAAACACTTGGCTGAGGAATTCTAACAGATTGGAAAACCCCTGCCTCTGCCATGTTAAGGGGGAGAACTGGACATGTTTCATTCAGAGAATTCATTTGTTCACAGCCTTCTCTTAGGTTGTTCAAATCAACAGCATGTGACACACATTTACCAGCACCCCCCGTAGCCAGTGCACTGTTTCTGTGTACTTTACCAATGTACTCAGAGAGGTGGACCTTCAGAGACTGGACCAGCAGGCCTTCTACCACCAGGTCCTTGTACAGGGACTCGATGGTCCTGGGGAGGAAGCACAGTGTCAACCCCATCAGGACCCACTCACATACAGGAACTTAAATTACACGTATGTTTGCATATGTGCAAGTAAATGGAGTTTTGAAATAGTCCTACAAAATTTGGGGATAAATTAGGCCTTTTAAAAACAATACTCTCACTTAACCATGTGTATACCTGGATGTTTTCCATGAATAAGAATTGTATGTGTGACCTCTGAGACCAACTATAACTCTGTCTTCATGATGGCCCCAATACAAATTGAAATGACCAGTAATAGTAATACTGTAATACTGAGTTTAAGGCACAGAGGAATGCTACCTCGTGATTGTTGGATAAAGAGTCCTTTAATTAGATGGTGGTTGAGAGTGGGCATGTGCCCAAAAGAACTCTTGACCCTGAGGAGAAGCAGGGCAGGGTTCATAAAACCTAAAACCACAATTACATCATGCCAGGGGCAAAGCCAATAACCATAATTATATCAAATCACCATAGTTATATCAGACTAGGGGCGGGTCAGTTAACAAAGAAGTTTTTAGTTAACAAAATGTTTATAAGTTGTGCTTAGGAAAAACAAGTTTCTCAGAATTGCAGAAACAATGGGCTTCCTGGAGCTGCAGGTGTAGCCAGGAGAGGAAGTTCTGCCTGGCTGAATGTAAGTGTCTTAGTATTGTAGAAACAAAGTACCACCGGTACCAGCCCAGCCCAGCCCAGGGAGCTTAGCAGACAGGGCATGAGCAGAATGGGCGGCAGGGCAGAAACACAGGGCAGGCAAAACCCAGCCAGAATAAAGTGGAGTCAGTATTGTCATTTCAAACACAATGGGCCTGGAATTTTGAATTTGGTTAGCATCTGTAAGGAAGCTGAAATAATTGATCCTTTGTGAAATGTATGTTTCTTTTTAATTTGAAAGTAAAGTGATTTGAAAGAAACCTCTAAAAGGGGCAAGGGCTAATACTGGAGATGATTCTCTCTTTCTCTCTCGTCTCTTTCTCTGGTGTGATGTATGTGTCTGTAGTGTGTGTGTGTGTGTGTGTGTGTGTGTGTGTGTGTGTGTGTGTAGGCTGGAGGTCAATGTTGGGTGTCATAACCTTAGTTTTGGAGACAAGGTTCCTCACCGGAGCTGGAGCTCACTGCTTCCTCCAGACTTGTTGGCTAGGTGCTTCAGCAGCCTGTGCATGGATGTTGGGCATCTGAACGCAGGTTCTCATGGTACCTGGGGACCTGAACTTGGGTTCTCATGCTACCTAGGCATCTGAACTCGGGTTCTCATGCTACCTGGGTGTGGTGGTTTGAATGTGTGTCCCCCATAGGCTCTAGGTATTCCGACGTTTGTCTCCAGTTGGTGGCACTGTTTTTGGAGGTCTTGGGCTGTGTGGCCATGCTGCAGGAAGTGTGTCACTGGGGGCAGGCTTAGTGAGCTTAACAAGCCTCTTGCTCTACAGTTGCTTCTCGCTCTGTTTCCTGTGCTCTTTGCGAGATGTGACCCTCGGCTTGCTGCTCCAGTCTCCAGCCGCCACCCCTCCCGCCACAATGGACTCTAATTCCCTGGAACCACCAATCGTAAGCTCAACTAAACTCTTCATTTTATAAGTTCCTTTGGTCATGGTGTTTTATCACAGCAACAGAAAAGTGACTAATACACTGGGCATCTGAACTCAGGTTCTCATGCTACCTGGGCATCTGAACTCGGGTTCTCATGCTACCTGGGCATCTGAACTTGGGTTCTCATGCTACCTGGGCATCTGAACTCGGGCTCTCATGCTACCTGGGCATGTGAACTCGGGTTCTCATGCTACCTGGGCATCTGAACTCAGGTTCTCATGCTACCTGGGCATCTGAACTCGGGCTCTCATGCTACCTGGGGATGTGAACTCGGGCTCTCATGCTACCTGGGGATCTGAACTTGGGCTCTCATGCTACCTGGGGATGCGAACTCGGGCTCTCATGCTACCTGGGGATCTGAACTCAGGTTCTCATGCTACCTGGGCATCTGAACTCAGGTTCTCATGCTACCTGGGCATCTGAACTCGTGCTCTCATGCTACCTGGGCATCTGAACTCGGGTTCTCATGCTACCTGGGCATCTGAACTCGGGCTCTCATGCTACCTGGGCATCTGAACTCGGGTTCTCATGCTACCTGGGCATCTGAACTTGGGTTCTCATGCTACCTGGGCATCTGAACTCGGGCTCTCATGCTACCTGGGGATGTGAACTCGGGCTCTCATGCTACCTGGGCATCTGAACTCGGGCTCTCATGCTACCTGGGCATCTGAACTCGGGTTCTCATGCTACCTGGGCATCTGAACTCGGGTTCTCATGCTACCTGGGCATCTGAACTCGGGCTCTCATGCTACCTGGGCATCTGAACTCGGGCTCTCATGCTACCTGGGCATCTGAACTCGGGCTCTCATGCTACCTGGGCATCTGAACTCGGGCTCTCATGCTACCTGGGCATCTGAACTCGGGCTCTCATGCTACCTGGGCATCTGAACTCGGGCTCTCATGCTACCTGGGGATGTGAACTCGGGCTCTCATGCTACCTGGGCATCTGAACTCGGGCTCTCATGCTACCTGGGGATCTGAACTCGGGCTCTCATGCTACCTGGGCATCTGAACTCAGGTTCTCATGCTACCTGGGGATCTGAACTCGGGCTCTCATGCTACCTGGGAATCTGAACTCGGGCTCTCATGCCACCTGGGCATCTGAACTCGGGTTCTCATGCTACCTGGGCATCTGAACTCAGGTTCTCATGCTACCTGGGGATCTGAACTCGGGCTCTCATGCTACCTGGGCATCTGAACTCGGGTTCTCATGCTACCTGGGCATCTGAACTCGGGTTCTCATGCTACCTGGGCATCTGAACTCAGGTTCTCATGCTACCTGGGGATGTTAACTCGGGTTCTCATGCTACCTGGGCATCTGAACTCGGGTTCTCATGCTACCTGGGGATGTGAACTCAGGCTCTCATGCTACCTGGGCATCTGAACTTGGGTTCTCATGCTACCTGGGGATGTGAACTTGGGCTCTCATGCTACCTGGGGATCTGAACTCTGGTTCTCATGCTACCTGGGCATCTGAACTCAGGTTCTCATGCTACTTGGGAGCATGCTTTACTGACTCAGGCATCTTCCCATCCTGCAGGTGATTGTTATGTGGAGGACAAAATGTCCAAAGCTGTACCCATGATGCTTTTCAGGAGGTGCAATTCTCTGCATTGTTCATGTATGCCAAAAACACTTCTCAAAGAGGGGCTTGGGCATGTGGCCAGGACACAGATAATTTATACCAGCTGAAAAAGATGGACACAGCATCCCTGCTTAATGAATCAAATCCCCAATGCTATTAACTGGGGTTTGGCTCACAGGGACAAAGACAGGTTAAGCTAAAATATTACTCAATTTGATCCTTTGGGACGCTTCTTTGTCTTTCTTTTTCTCTATTCTTCCATCCTATCCTTGCTTTTTTTTTTTAGTTTGGAAATGAAAACATAACCATATTTAAAAAGCTTTTCCACTGTTCAGTGAGTGATTCAAGTGAGTATGATTTTAAAAGACCCAAGAATGTCAGTTAGATTCAGTCCAAATACCACTGGGATGAGATTTAGTCCAGTGACCTCAGTCTCGGTTAGCTGGAATTATGTTCATCCGATATATTTAAAATTGCTTACCCTCCGCTGACAGTTAAGTAAGGTTTGATTGCTATGGTATTTGGAATGTCAGTATCCGACCTATACCATGAAATATGTATTTCATGGGACTACATCTTCAATACAAACATATAACCAGGGGCATAAAATATTAAAATTAAATTGGACAAAGATTCTCCAAAATGATATTGTAATAATAATCTGGGACTTTTTCCTAGTGAAATAAACTTTTGATATGGGATAAAATATTTCTATCTCAAAAACCACCCAAAGTAGGATAAAAAATACTGGTTTAAATGTTACTTGGTTTGATGAGAGAAACAGAAGCTGCCTTCCAGGATGGAGGAGGACCTAGCAGGTATCTGGCTACATGGGTCTTTAAAACTAGAGCAGGTGTTTCTGTGTTTATTTTTTATATTTTATTTATTATTTTCACTTCATGTATGTGAGTCCATTGCCTGCATGTATGTGAGTGCAACCATGTTGTGCAATACCCAAAGAGGTCAGAAGAGGGCATCGGATCTCCTGGAACTGGAGTTACTGGTGGATGCAAGCCATCATGTGGGGTGTTGGGAACCAAACTAGAGTCCTCTGCAAGAGCAGCCAGTGCACTTAACCAATGAGCAATCTCTCCACCCAGTCCCCGTTTTTCTGTATTTCTGAACATGAAAAGAATGGAAAACAGTCTGTGATTGTGTCACTGGAGTCTGTATCACTGGAGACTGTGCCTTAGTCATCTTTAACCATCAGCTTGATACAGCTTTCAGTCAACCGAGGGGCTGGTGAGATGACATGGCCTCTGGGCACGTCAGTGAGGGATTGTCTTACTTGTGAATTGAAAGAGTCCGCCCTACTGTGAGTGGTGGCTCGAGATGGGAAGGGGGAATGCTGTATAGGAAAGCTTGCTAAGCATGAACCAGTAAGTCATCCAGCAGTCTTCCCCCAATGTTCCTGCTGTAAGTGAGGCTGTTGGTCAGAGGTACCAGATAGCCATAGGATCCTGGCCCTGAATCTTTAGAACCTCAAGTTCCAAGCATGTGCCCATTGTACAGCTCTCTGACTTCCATGAAGGAGACTTTAGAGGGCCCTGCAGGGAATTCAAGGTGGGCTTCTTTTTCCATGGATATCATTTGACCAGAGTAACAGCAGGATTGGACAGAGGTCTGAGAAGCACTCAGAACAAGGGAGCAATAGCTATCCACTGTGAGCAAAGCCCATGGCCAGAAAGGAATACTTCAAAATGACACCCAACGTCCAATTAGCAGGGGTTAGATGAACTCTGATAATGTCTGAACACCTATTCATTTTCAATACCTAAGAGCCATTTCAATTTAAAAAGACAAACAAGCATTTTAAACTGGGCATAGTGGCATATGCCTTTAATCCCAGCACTCAGGAGGTAGAAGCAGGCGGATCCACCCACCTGCTCTACATTGCAAGTTCCAGGACAGCTGGGGCTACAGGGAGACCCTGTCTCAAAAAATATGAAAAACAAACAACTAACCAAACAACAACAACAACACCCACACATTTCAAGCCATCCATTAGTATTGAAGTTGGAGCAATGGAGCTGGAGGATGGGAGCAGCCCTTGGAAACTCCGCTGCCTCTGTGCTTACTTGCTCAGTAAACAGGAAGCCAGGGCTGGGGTGAAAGAGTGGAGGGAGTGAGGCCCCCTCTGCCTGGAGAGAACTTGTATGTTCTGTTCAGCAGGAAGTTATTCCTGAACTACCAAGATAATGTTATAGGAGCTCAGGTGTGATGGGCAGGCACACCCCAAAGGGTCTTGTACATCTTTCTTTTCTTTCTTTTTTCTTTTTTTGGTCTTTTTGAGACAGGGTCTCCCTTTTAGTTCCAGCTGGCATGGAGCTTGCTCTGTAGACCAGGCTGGCCTTGAACTCACAGTTGGCCCTGCTTCTGCTGGGATTAAAGGCATGTGCCACCACACCCAGCTACAATCTGGAGTTTGCACAGTTTCCTCCTGTCCCACTCCCACATTCTGCCTGGGTTGAGGGGTGTGGTTCAACTCAGAGGGGCCACCTCACTGCGGAGTTGTGGCCCAGGGTCCGGGGGCAGCATTTTCCAGCAGAGCAGAGCGTCCTCACCTGTCAGCCGTGAGGTCTCTCTCCTTCTTCCCCTTTTTCCCTTTTTTGCCTTTATTTTCTTTTTGCTGAAAGAAAGAGGAAATAGACACCTAAAAGTAAATTAGCCCTAAAGCTCTCTTTCCATCCTTGAATTATCTTTTGCATCTTTGATGAAAATAAGTTTGATATGTTTGTATAGGGCCAGTTCTGGGTTCTGTGTGTGTGTGTGTGTGTGTGTGTGTGTGTGTGTGTGTGTGTGTTTTCCCTTATTAGCAGCACATAGTCTTGATTAAGGAAGTTGTGATGAACTGACATAAATTCCTTCTACACTTAATGAAGGAAAATCAGCCTAACAAATAGCTGGAGGAACGGAGCATCCACCTACCTGGAGGGAAGGTACATCCATTTCAGAACCACATAGCCCCCAGCAAGACACCAGGTTTCTTACCAGCCTGCATGTAGCTCTGGTTCCTTACCAACCCCCCTATCAGAAATCCCCTCTCTCCTTCCCTGATCCCAGGAAGGAGCAGGACACTACTCAAGAAGGCATGCCCCTTCTGGGACTCTGGGAAGACACCCCCTTTTCTGGGCCCACCTATAAATCCCAGACCTCCCCCAGCCCTGATGTCCCAACCTCCATTTCTTGGGGTGGTTTTGTGCCCCTCATAAAGCTGCATCTGTTGATTCCATTTCTACTTTATCATCTAGAATTCTTTTTTTATTTTATTTTATTTATTTCTGTATGTATGTGAGTGTACTGTCTGCGTGTAGGTTTGTGCACCCGTGTCGTGCAATGCCGCGGAGGTCAGAAGAGGGTGTCGGACTCCCCTGGAGCTGGAGTTCTCCTGGAATTGGAGTTGCAGACGGTTCTCGGCCACCATGTGGGTGCTGGGGATCGAACCTGGGTCCTCTGTAAGAGCGGTTGGCACTCTTAACTGCTAGGCCATCTCTCCAGCCCAATCATCCAGAATTCTAACACCTAATTTGTTGAGAGTTGAAAAAAATACTTTATTTTCATTTGTGTGTGTGTTTGCCTGTGTGTTTGTGCGTGCGTGCATGTGTGTGTGCGTGTGTGTGTGTGTGTGTGTGTGTGTGTGTGCCTGTGCAGGCCAGAAGAAGGTGTCTGATCTCCTTGGAGCTGAAGTTATAAACTGATGTGAGCTGCCCTGTGTGTGTTACAGACAGAACTCTGGTCCTCTGCAAGAGCAGCAAGTGCTCTTAACTGCTGAGCCATCTCTCCAATTCCAGTTGAGAGTTCTTAACCATGAAACAACATGGAATTTTATCACATACTTTTCTCTCCTGTGTCTACTGAAATGACACAGACTACCAACTGATCATGACAATGGATGATACGGGTTTTTGTTTCCCATTCTGTTAACGTGATGTAACATGTGATCTAGTTGTGTATATTGGACCATTCTTCATGATAGGTCCTAGCTCAAAATCCTTTTAAGTCCTAGTATTTTGCTAAGGACATTTACATCTCTCTTGTCAGGGTATTGACATATAGTTTTCTACTATTGTGGTGCCTTTGTCTGGCAAAGGTTTCAGGGTGATGCTGTCCTCAGGAGAAGACCTTAGATGTCTTTGCTCTGCTGTTGGGAAGTGCTACAGAAGGGATGATACTCATTCTTTGTAAGTTTGGTATATTTCCTCTGAGGATCATTTGGTCTTGGGTTTTGTTCATGCGAAGTTCTTTCTTACCAAGTCCATGTTTCTGTTTGTCATTAGTCTGTGTGGGCTTTCTATCTCTCCTGAGGCCACATGGTGACATTGTTTAACACCCATTTAGTCCCTAGGGACCAATGTGCATAGGATCTAGGTTTAACAGATTAACTCATACAATATTCATTAAGAATTAACTCTGCGCCAGGAAGGGTTACCAAGACAAGACATTTTTAGCACTCACGGCCCTTGGTAGAAGGTGAGCATTAACATGATGTTACCAGCAAACATATAACATTTGCCTGTTACGACACAAGGAAGACATGAGACAGAGTGGCATACATATGGGAACAATGCCTACTCAGGGGTCAGTTGTGGGGAAATCCCAAAGGCCTCCACAAGGAAGAAGTTTGGGCTTGAGGCCTTTGGGATGGATGGAAGTTAATCGGACTTAGTGAGGGGAATAAAGAGAGAGTGTTCTTAGGAGGAAAGAGTGTGGACAAAGGCCCTGTTGTAGGAGAAATTCATGTGTTTGAGGGAGTCACAGGCAGGCCAGATTGATATATCCCTGGAAGGGAGGGGTAAGTAAGTCATCTAGTCGAGAAGGCAGTGGCCAGATGGGGCTAGCCCTTGTAGGCTTGGCTGAGGACTACTGACTGTATAAGAGACTGAGATAGCACTAGAGAATTTTGGATTCTGGATAAGATCAAGTCCTGGTCTCTGGAAAGCACTGGGCTGCCATGGCCAAATGTCTTTCTATGGCCCCACACCTGGCTAATAGTCTTTCTACAAGACTTCTTGTAGCCAGTTAAGTTTCAGCTTGGGGAATTAAAAACCATTCCATGTATGCCTTTTGAATTCATCCTTAGGTCACCTGGCATGGAATTGGAATTTTCTACCTATATGATCACCAGTGATGTCTCCAGGGCACACAGACACCCGCTGTGACAGGGAGGCATCCTATAGGTGCTGGACTACAGGAGAGGAGAGTCGGCATTGGAGGAGAGGAAGACGGGTGGGGCTTTGGACTAGGCTACTAATTGACGGGGGAGACATCCAAGCTACTCGTGAAGGTACCTGCCTCCCACCACTGTTCAACGCTTACCTTCTTTCCCTTCTTAGGCGGAAGTTCCATTTCTCTGTTTACAGCTAGTTTTAGGTTTTTTAGTTCCTGCCGCATCAGCTCATCAACCTAGGTGAAAACACAAAAGACCACTTCTAAGTGACTCTGTGCGCCTTGTGTTTCCTCCTGAAATTTAAATTATTGAACTGACCATCAGTTTGAAAACCCTAACATAGTCATTGTTTTTGCTGCAAGGTAAATATCCTTGTACCTGAACCCTTATTTCTGTCTCTAATTCCTTCCGTTTCTCCTCCTTGATCAACTCTGGGTCGTAGCCTTGAGGGAAATTCCAAGATTCATCTTTATTCATCCACATGTCTGTACTCCAGAAAGACAAAGAAAAAGACAGAGGGAAAAAAGCAACATCTATGTTAAAACAATGTGCAGTTAGTAGAATTGCAACACAGAATAAAAGTTTGCATAAAAGAAGGCAGAGTGTGGTGGGCATAGACTGGCCAGTATGATACATTTTTTTTTTCCGTCTTTTTGAGACAGGGACTCTCTGTAGCCCCAGCCGGCCTGGAGCTTGCTATGTAGACCAGGCTGGCTTTGAACTCTTGGAAATCTTCCTGTTTCTGCCTCCTGAGTGCTGGGATTAAAGGCCTGTACCACTAAAGCCGACTATGATACATTTTTAAAAGAGGAAAACAGTGCCAGGTGTGGTGGCACACGCCTTCAATCCTAGCACTCGGTAGGCAGAGGCAGGCGGATCTTTGTGAGTTCAAGGCCAGCCCGGTCTACAGAGTGAGTTCCAGGACAGCTGGGGCTACAGGGAGACCCTGTCTCGAAAAGACAAAAAAATAAATAATAAATAAATAAATAAATAAATGAGGAAAACAATGTGAAATGTCAAGGTACTGTGCTAGCTAGTTGTTGTAATAATATTTGTATGGGTTATTTGAGAATTTCGTGCAATTTTGATCATATCTTTATCATTTTCAGCCCCCCCTCCCCATCTCCTCGAAGACCCACCCCACCTTCCTAGGTCCTTCATGTCCCCTGTTATTTTGTAAAGGCCTACTAAGTCTAATTTGTGCGCCCTAAATTATGCTGCTTAGATTTTAATTGTCAACTTGACACAGCTCAGAACCACAGAGAACAGAACCTCGGTTGAGGTTGGCTTGGGGCGTCTGCGGGGTCTCTTGGTGGTTAAATAGATGTGGGAAGACACAGCCCGTTCTGAGCAGCACCTCTCCTTGTTCTGGGCTCTGCACTGCTAGAGATTAGAGTGAGCTCATTGGGCACAGATCAGTGAAGCAAGCGAGCATTCTCTCTCTGCTTTTATGGTACATGTGATGTTTTGAGTTCTTCCTGCTTAGCTTCCTCTCAGTGATGGACTGTACCTTGGAGTTGTAAGCAAAACTTACCATCTAGGGGTCTTGATCCAGTTGGTTTTCTTTGCCAATTAAAGAATTAAAAGGTAGGAAAGATCTCAGACTGAGCAGAAAGCAACAGGCAACAAAATTTATTAACAGTAAAGAAACACACACACACATATGCGCAGTCATGCAGAGAGAAAATCTCTCCATTGTTGAGAGGGAACTCAGAAACTAAAAAATATAAAGCCCCCATGAAGGGCCTCTGAAGTATTTTTAGTGGTGTGGGGCCAGTCCCCCTCCCTTAATTTGTCAACTTAAACAGAGAAGAGTCCATAGGCCATAGCTCCAAACTGAGGTAACCCAGGACACTAGTCTTACCTACACTGGTTTGGACTAGTCTGTTGGAAGTGGGGTCCTAGTCTGCCAGAGGGAGTTTAAAAGCCTACTGTAGCCTATTGTCTCAGGTAGAAGAAGGAAGTTTGCCATCTTTTCCACTTGTCAGGGGTTTAGTCCCCCGTAAGTGTCTGTTCTACACTGCATTTGTCAGGATATTTTATCTTGGCCACAGTAATGAAGCCAGAACAGTCATGGTGCCGAGTTAGCAGAACCACGGACACCGATACGTTACGGACACCGATACGTTAGAGGTGGGATCGCAGAAACACACACCATTGTTTTTGTAACATGTTTTATGTTATTTTCATTATTCCCATGGCCCACTAAAATATGAGATTTTTCTTCTCTCTTTTACAAAGCATGCCACAATAAGCATGCAAGTGCCCCTTGCTTAGCAACTATATATTTAGATTACTTTTTGGATGGTTGATTGTGAAATCACACATATTTAAAGTTTGGCCCTAGAGAAATACCACTCTAGAGAACACTGGGATAATTTTATATTACTCAAAAACATTGGAACACAGTTCATTTCTTGGTAGAATTCCAATCAGATTTCATGGCCAGGTGTAAACTGTTGGATCATTGAAGTGGGCTTTGGGGGACTGTCCCATCAAAGGAGAAGACTTGCGAGTTAGGGAAGGAAGACCCTCTCCTGGCACATGAAGGGGAGTTGTTGGAACTTGTCAGTCAGAAGTAGCTACCTGGTTTGACCACATCCCTAGAAATTCACATTAGGGGCTGTGGTCATCTTTGACTTGGGAAGTCAATAGGACCCGGACATGGTGGACATTCTCTACCCTCTGTGGGACAGTGACTGTGACTTGAAAAGACAGAGGGTCTCCAGGCTCAGAGTGGTGGATGAAGGCTGGCTGACAGAGCAGAGGCAGAGTGGCCCTCAGTTTCAACGCCTAGACAGGAATCTGCTTGTGGCTCATATAGAAAACCAGTAACCGATGTGAAGAGTTGGAGTAGTGAAAGTGCTTGGCGATGGGGTTGGCAACCAACACAAAGCAGAAGCCAAATCTGTAGGAACCTCAAGAGGAGTAGGACCCAGCCAGTGGAGGGAGAAGGGAAATGACATCACACAGGAAAGCCAGATGCCCTGCCCAGAGACAGACCCCAGAGCACAACTCAGAACTGGCTTCTGGTGCAAGGATTCTTCCCAGGGCCTCAGCCTGGCAGTGCTCAGGCAGTGTGGTCTGGCCCATGGGGCTGTAAGTGTGTGTGCATCATGGATACAGGGTTTGGAGTGGATGGCGTCGCTGTCCTGCCACTTACCAGCAACTGGAAAGAAGCAACAGCTTTGCTGAACTTGTTACATATGATGAGGCATGATAGGGCCACTGTTTCAAGGTGAGGGGACCTGGAATAGCTATGTAAAGTCTTTAGTTCTTCCATAACAGCTACCACTCTTCTCTTGAGAGCAGAGCATCTCCTGTGGTCTTTAGCTGTCCTGAGCTGTTCCTGTTTCTGGGAAAGGGACAAGAATTCATGCACAACAGACAGGACTCTAGAAACAACTGTGTCCAGAGGGAATATGGTGAACTGAGATGAAGTCCTGGCTCTGGTGGGTAGCCATGCATTGTCTCAGTGTGCTCAGAGCTAAGAGTCCTTGGGCTGGATCTGCAAGCCACAGACATCAACCCAGTGGCCACATGGTCATTTGTGGATGAAGCAATGCTTGTCACTATGCACAGATGAAGTGGCCCATCTTATTTCCCAGATAGACTCTGAGGTGGGCAGGTGATAGGTGGAACAGAGCCTGGATGATTCTAGCAAGATCCAGTAAGGGTCTTCACTCAACTCATCTCCTTCCTCAGTGAGCTGAGCTGGGCTGGACTATCAGAATCCCCATCGTACCACACCATAATCTCCACCATCGAGATATATGAAAAAAAAAACAACTGTGGATGGTGCAAGAAGTAAGGCAGCTGCTTGTAAACCCAGCACTGGAAGAACCAACACACCTTCCAGCCTCAAGTGGACTCACAAGGAATAGAGACAACCTGGATTTCAAAGGTGGATAGGTTTCTGCAGGACTGTCCATTCACGTAGCCCCTTCCGGGCAGGGCAGCTGCATGAAAAGTGGTTCATAGGAGGTACTGGAAGGAAGCCACTCTTGAAGTGGAGGGCAGAGGTGAGACCCAAGTTCGAGGGGTGACATCAGCTAGTCAGGCAGGGGACCAGCCTGGAACTGAGATGTGAGACCAAAGGGAGAAAATCGGAACCAGGTGGATGGTGGGTGCTGGAGTGCGGCAGGTGCCGGCAGCCTGGGCTGAACTTCCGTTACTCTGAGGTAGGGCGTATATAGCAGGCTGGCTTCAGATCCAGCTCCTCCGGCCCCAGCGTCCTGAAGGCTGGCATTCTAAGCGTGAACCACCACGTGTGGCTTATTCTTCGTGAACTTCCATGGAAGGTAAATTTTTGGTTGGCTTATCCTGTGTGCTCATCCCCGGCACACCAGGTTATGATGTGCTTATCTGAAGGTAAATACTGCTTTAAACACACATATAAGTTTGAGGGGAAACTGGGGATTCAAGGTTTAAGTGGATTTTGGGAGAGATGAGGGGTTCGGGGATGGGTTAACTGAAACTAGCATATATGAAAATCCTTTAGGGAAACCCACTACTTTGTAAATGAGTTTCTAAAGTATAATAAAAAGGTACCTTGCATAAGTGGACAATGCTTCTAGAAGACACGAGTTATTAAAGGAAAATGTCAGTGCTGGGTGTAGCATTGCTCCCTATAAGAAGTTGCTGGGGGGCTAGAAAGATGGCTCAGCAGTTAAGAGCTCTGGCTGCCCTTACAGAGGTCCCAGGTTCCATTCCCAGCACCCACATGGTTGCTAACAACCATCCGTAACTACAGTTCCAGGGAGTCTGACACCTTCTTCTGACCTGCATGGGCACTGCATGATACAGGTGCATTTACACACATGTATATACACTCATACACATAAAATAAATATTAATCAATATAATTTTTTTGGTTTTTTTTTGAGCCATGATCTCCCTGTAGCCCCGGCTGTCCTGAAACTTGCTCTGTAGACCAGGCTGGCCTTGAACTCACAGAGATTGCCTGCCTCTGCCTCCCAAGTGCTGGTATTAAAGGCATGTGCCACCTAGATGTTTCTTTTTTTTTTTTTTTGTCTTTTCGAGACAGGGTCTCTCTGTAGACCAGGCTGGCCTTGAACTCACAAAGATCCACCTGCTTCTGCCTCTGCCTCCCAAGTGCTAGGATTAAAGGTATGCACCACCACGCCCAGCCTCTAGATGTTTCTTTTTGTATGTTAAAAATGATATGTTTTGGAGTGTGCAGTGGTTAGATCAGGGACCTGCCAGGACCACCCGAAGCACAGCTCTGTTCACAATAGCAAAAAGCTGGAACCAACCCAAATGCCCCTGAACTGACGAGTGGATAGAGAAAATGTGGTACATCTACACAATGGAGTTCTATGCAGCAGTAAAAAAAAGACAACATCATGAACTTTGCAGGTAAGTGGATGGAACTGGAAGATATTATGTTAAGTGAAGTAACACAGTCCCAGAAAAACAAACGACGAATGGTATCCCTCATCTGTGGATGCTAGCGCCAATAACCTAGTTATAAACATTTCCTGTTGTGAGTGATGCATATTGGAAAGAACACCACCACCACCACCAACAGAGGGGACTACATCAGAGAACTTACTAAAAGGGTGAATCGGGTGGGGTGGGGGGGTTGAGAGGGGGACACGAGTCTGAATTTGATATGGAACATAATCTTGTACAAAAATATATATAAAACAATAAATTAAAAAATGATATGTTTTTCCCCCTTGAAAGTAGTAGAAATGGCTTTAATCTATCATTTAATGCTATTTACTAATAGTACCTTTACAAGAGATTTTTGGTTAGCAGAATGAATAAGCTTTCAACAACACCAAAATTTACCTGCTACATTAAGACGTTTGAAAGCTTTGTGATTTATAGGCTCTTTTCAATTTTGCTTGACAGATTCACTGGAGTCTGAGAACAAGGCACACAGGAATAAAAGGAGTACCGAATACTTAACAGAAAGGATAGCAGGGCATGCTTGTTTGTGTACCAGTCCTGTAACCCATTCATAAGCTGGAGTTGCAGTTCCTATTTAAAATGAAGCGTCCAGGGAATGTTCCGGATTTCCCCTCCAGAGGGTCTCAACAGGCTGATTTTTCCATCAAAACTGTGCTTTCTCATGACACTCAGCACCAGGCACTTTCAATCCCTCCAGGAATGTCATGAGCATTTATAAATGCAGGAAGCCGTTCAGGACCCTCAGAGGGCAACAAGTGCCCTCACTCTCCGGCAGCCAGAAAGATCTTTTATCCCCAGAATGTGAAAAGCAGGGCCAAGGCCCTTTCACATGGGGGGAGGCCCCTCCAGGGAGAGGGGCAGAGGGGGGCTAATCTTGGTGATTAAAATGCTAATGTATTATTTGAAAAGGAAAACCTTTGATTTTCATGAAAAGACTTCTAAGATGAAGAGATTCCATTTCTTTAAGTTACGAAAGATCTGGCAGATGACACAGCCAAGGCCAGGGCCTCCAACTAAGGAGCGGACACTTGAGGGCTCCTTCTGAGGGACAGTCCTGCTCGCCTTCATGAAAGCAGCACCCAAGAGGTGGGAGGGTTTTAAGGTTTGCCAGGCGGGGGGTAGGGGGGAATGTTTCACAGGCAGCAAGATCTAGCTTCCCATGGGAACTACACATTTTCAACCAAATTCATTTCTGCTTTTCATTAAAAGGAAATGTACAGCCATTACTGGTAGTAGAGTGTGTTAAAAAGACCCCAGCAACTCTGGTATCCCGTCTGCCTCCGAGGCGTGTTATATGATGTGTCCATTTCCACTGTCATCCTCTAGCACCGTGCAGATTCAGCAGACCACTATGATGCTGCAGAGCTGAGTCCCAGGCCAGGCTGTCCTCAAGCAGATCATAGAAGACCTTGGACCCACTGTGGGAAGCCACAGGGAACGTGACATCACACCACTGAGAGTATGACATCACTCCACAGGGAACATGACATCACATGTGTGTTAAATACAGAGGCAGGGTAGGCACAGGGAAGGAGACTGCCACTCCACAGTGAGAGTGGGGTGCAGTGCAGGGGGAGGACCTGGCCTGGAGGGCTTTCAGCTAGTGCTGCGTTCCCTTTGCAGTCCTGCAGGATGCTCTTCAGCAGTGTTCAGACCCCAGCTTCTGAAGTAGCCCCCGTCGTGTCATGGGGAGGCTCGGTGCTCTCCACCTCTCCTCCTCCACCCTCATTTTCTCTGCCAGTCGGGGAAGAAGCCAGGCCTTCCACATTCTGACGTGTTTGTTCATGGCCCTGCATACCATGAGGTCCTGTCCTTCCTGCTTGGGACATCTGGGAGGAGGATGAATCTGCCAAAGTGAGGGACAGAAGAGGAGGCAAAAGAGCGGCTGGAGGTGAGCAGAGGCCAGGGAGAGCCCGGATGGCTGTGCGGAGCGGGGCTGGCTCCCAGACAGCAGCTTCAGGAGGAGTGGAAGGCTACTGGGCCTAAGGTAGGAAATCATCCTGAAGGCTGGTGGTAGACCTGTGCATACAGCAAGAAAGGAGGTTGTCGCAAAGGCCAAAAGATAAGGATATGCCACAGAGGGTCTTGATAAGCAGCATTTTTGTTCGCACACAAGCGAGCTCCAGGAGACCCTCAGCCAGGCCCTGGAGCCTGCAGAGTGGACGACCGAGATTCCTTCCTCACTGGGCTCCCTGAACACCCTGTCCTAACTCATATAACTGCACTGCTCATGCCCCCCACCCCCACCTCCACCCACTGTACCATCCGGTGTACTGTAGACCTGTGGATGGCTGACAGCATCCTACCAGCTCTAGGTCAGCACTGCACGCAATATATTGGAGACGATGTGTTTGCCGAGTGAATATGCAAGTCAATGCCTGTTTCTGATAGTGACACTTCTTCACCATAGTGTATAAAAGTTCAGATAAGGCCTTATACTTGGAGGGGGTGGGCTTCCTATCAGTTCTTCCTGACATGGGGGAGTTGTGTGTTCCTCTCTCAGCTCCTGTGAAGGGTAAAGGAGACCCTCACAGGAAACACCTATCCTGCATGCCTTTTGCACAAGTGTCCTGTCCTGATCCCCTTGATCTCCGTCCTCCTGACAGAGTAGTTGCATGTGATGCCAGTGTCATGGCTGCCTCTGATCTCCTGTCTCTAGGAAGAGAATACTGGCTATAACTCATGTTTCAAATCTGTAACTACAGAAAAACTGTTGCTCAGAATATGACTCAGTTTGTTAGCATGAACACATTGAATCAACTTTAAGTATATATTTATATATTTTTACATTTTTTATATATGCATATATGTATTTATTAGCACAACACAGTGCTGTTCAGGTAAGACCCAAATTGGCAAGGAGGCCGATGATTAACATTTGGAAGATTTCTCCTTCATAGCCTATTGCATTTCCCAGGAATTTTCCACACTAGGGACCAGGGCCACACTGGCGGATAAACTGGTGTTGAGATTTATCCCAAGAGTGCAGTGGAACTAAAGCATTGGATAACAGTTCCAGCAAATTATGATGGCGCTATCTGAAAGAGCAGTCCATAGGGTTGCAGGCCTAGGTTCTGGTTATGTTAATGAAGTTGAGCAACAGACAAAAGAATTGTCAGAACTGAGACCCCTCTCAGTCTAAGAGGATTAAGATCTGACTGGGCGTATGGAATCGATTTCCTTAACATAATGCCTTTCTTCATAAGACTAAGCCAGAGCCTGG
The DNA here is from genome assembly GCA_009823505.1 of Rhizomys pruinosus. Taxonomy (NCBI): domain Eukaryota; kingdom Metazoa; phylum Chordata; class Mammalia; order Rodentia; family Spalacidae; genus Rhizomys; species Rhizomys pruinosus. The sequence goes on from VZQC01005710.1 coordinate 2,162,485, forward strand.
TCAGCAGAGGACTTAGGGTAACAACAGAAGTTCTCCATATTCTCCTCCTCCCTGTGGATCTCTTTCAGCAACTGTCCTGGTTTCGTTTCTGCCTCTGGGACAAACACCCTGAGCCAAAGCCGCTCACAGTCCATCACTGAGGGGAACTTAGGCAGCTGCTCACATCACGTCCAGTCGGAGTGAAGAGAAACTCTAGTGTGCAGCCTGCTTCCGGCTCCTCAGGTGGTCCTCCCGGCTCCCAGTCCTGGGCTCAAAGCCAGGGAGTAGTGCTGCCCACAGTGGGCTGGGCCTTCCAACATCACTCAATGGTCAAGACACACCCACAGGCCGACCTGGTCCAGGCATTTCCTCAGCTGAAACTTCCCAGGTGATTCTGGGCTGCATCCAGGTGAGAATTCGAACTAACCATCACACTGACTGTATGCCTTCAAGCAAGCAAAGGCTCTGGAGAGGAGCAGGTCATGCCTAGTGTTACACCTTGAACATTTAAGACCTCTCCCCTGGGCGCAGGTGTTGTACCATTGGACAGGGCAAGCCCCTGGTACCGAGCACTCTCCTGGACTGACCTTTGTATAAGATATTTCCTTCCTCCATCAACTGAAGGAAGAGACTTGGGGTCATTTTCCATTCTTCCTCTTCTTCCTGTTCAGAGCAGAATAATATTGTTAATTACTGGTGTAGTTTATCAAGATCAGACAGCAAAAAACATGCATGCAACAGTAGCCAGGACTGTGGTTTATGTCATGAAGGTCCTGCCCTGACCACCATCCACAGGCCACGGAGACAGCACTGTCCACCACACTGTCCATAGCACTGTCCACAGCACGGTCCAGCGCACTGTCCAGCGCACCGTCCAGCGCACCGTCCAGCGCACCGTCCACAGCACCGTCCACCGCACCGTCCACAGCACC